>OX451739.1:1228250851-1228847115 GCA_948472305.1 Vicia faba
GGCTAAACATTCGCTTAGGTTGGCATCTAAGTGTTCTTGTTTACAGTCTTCGTTCTTGAGGATAGTCGGTGTCTGAATTTTCAGCATCTCAGAGTAGGTGTCCTCTTGGCATTCAAGTTCTTTGACACATTCATCAATGATATCTAGGAGACAACATGAGTCATCTATAGCAGGTGCTTTAAAGAATTGGGAAAGAATGAATTCTACTTTTTCTTCTCCTACCTCGAAGGTAAGTTTTCCTTTCTTGACGTCAATGATGGCTCCTGCAGTAGCTAAAAATGGTCTTCCTAGTATGATGGGAATGTTTGAATCTTCCTTGATGTCCATTATTATAAAGTCAGTCGGTATGTAAAATTGTCCTATTCGGACAGGAATGTTCTCTAGCATACCAACAGGAAATTTGACTGATCTGTCTGCTAGTTGTAGGGACATCTTGGTAGGTCTCATGTCGCCTAATTTGAGCTTCTCGCAAATAGATAAGGGCATTAGACTGACATTGGCTCCTAAATCGCATAGAGCTTTGTCTATGACAGATTTTCCAATTACACATGGTATGGAGAAACTACCAGGATCTTTTAGCTTCGGAGGCATGTTATTTTGAATTATGGCGCTACATTCGGCAGTTAGCATAACGGTTTCGTTCTCAACTATTTTTTTCTTATTAGCCAATATTTCTTTTAGGAATTTAGCATATGACGGCATTTGGGTTATAGCTTCTGTAAACGGAATAGTGACGTTTAGTTGTTTCAGAAGTTCTATAAATTTCTTGAATTGTCCCTCATTCTTAGATTTTGCAAGTCTTTGAGGGTATGGAATTGGTGGTTTGTATGGTGGTGGAGGCACATAAGGTTTTTCTGAGGCCTCTCTGTTCTCATTCGCATCTTCCTCTACATTTTCAGATTGATCTTTCGGCTTCTCTATTTCTTTTTCAGGCTTTTGATACATGGTCGGGTTTTGGAGTCTAGGATCTACCGGTCCATCAAGGGCTGTCCCACTTCGTAATGTGATAGCATTTGCATGTCCTTTAGGATTGGGCTGCGACTGTGTTGGCTCTTAAATTCGACACCCTTGTTTCATTAATGTCAGCCATTAAAGCTGAAGGATGTTTTCGACCAGCTAGGTCCGTCGAAATGCCCATCGAAAGATGGCAATGTACTTAGAAGATTTCTTCCAAAGGAGAAGTTGGTTGCCTTCGACGTCAAAGGTGTTTCTCGTCGAAGATGCTTCTCGACGAAGGTGTTCGATGGTTCAGAGTGGAACGGTTTGAAATTCAAGCGTTTGGAGGGAAAACGGTTTCCAGCGGTTACCAAGTGCAACGTGCAAAGATCTGGAGCGTCGAACGTTGAGAACGTGCCAAGTGGAATCATCTCGAAGCAGTGTAACTGTCCGACGGTTACTTGGGATGTTTTAGTATAAATAGTAGTAGTTCATGCAGTTTCTCGCGTGTGTTCACAATTATATACAAAGTCACTCATATAGATTCGAGTACCCAGCGTGTGAGAAAGAATTGTTGAGAAATGTATGTGTGAAACACCACTTTTATTAATCAAAGTCATTTACTTTTCCAGAAACTTTACTTGCTTTCCTTTTTACTTTCCCTGTCGAAATCCTTTACTTCAAGCCTTCATTTATTTTACCAAGCCTATTTCTTCATGCAATTTACTTAAAGCCTCTTTATTTTATTGTCATTTAACCATTATCCAATTTAATCAAAACCTCAAAATCAACCTATGTCCTAGGATCAATCTGATCGATCCTGCGAGTAACCAAATAAGTAACCATTTGGAGGATCAGCGGTTGTTTACCAATAACCACGGTAAACAAATTGGCACACCTGGTGGGACTGTGTGTTGATTTTTGAACATAATCTCATCTTTTTCGAGGAGTGTTGCATGTTATTGAGAAGTGGTAGAATATACACTAACGATACCAATACTGCCAGAAGAAGGGAAGAGATGGCGAATCCGCCAAACAATAACGAGATCCCACAAACAAATGTGGGAGCAACGGTTATCCCGACCGTAAGTGAAGCGATAACCGCTGGTTCGACACCAGCAATAACGGTCACAGCAACGGGGCCATTACCTCCGTTCACAGGCCCCAGAGTGCCTTTGGGAACTCCCCCACCAAGGGGAAATTTAGGCACAAGGCCTTTTGTTCCCCCAGGATTTATGACAGGCGGTCATAATCGAGAACCACTCTATGGCATGCCAACTTCTGACTTGGCTAGCCTGATGAATGTTGCGTCCACTTTTTCAGATCCTTTAGTGAGTGCCTCTTCGCCACTCCAAGGTTCTGGAGTCGGTATGGCAAATAGAAATAGGACCCTACTCTTAGGAGGAACGTCCCAAGTAGCACATGGCCTTACAAATGCCTCGACAGCAGTCTTGAGGCAACAAATGGACGAAAGCAACCATGATATGGTTCAAATGTTGGCACAAACTTTAAGTACAGTGTTGAACCCTCTAATATAAAACACTACTCAATCGAATCAGCAGATGACAGCGCAAATGACGCGTTTGGCTGATTTCTTTGGAGTACCCCAACCTATTCGACAACCCCAAAGGGCGCAAATAAGGGGAAACCAGGGTGTATTCTTAGAGGAAGAAACCACTATTAACCAGGTCCAACAGCCTGTCGAAGAAAACCTTAGGGCACGATTGGAGCAACCTGTCGAGGAACCTAGGGTAATAACCCCAGAGGTAAGGTTAGTTAACAGAAACCAAAATGCTGACGAAGTAGTTCAGCATATCCAATACCAAAACATGGGTTTGGAAAATAATCTAGCAACCATGATCGAAAGGATCATGACTCAAAATGGGATGAACATGGGCTTTCGTAGGCCCAACTTCACGTCCCCGTTGTCAGAATACGTGTTACAAACAGACTTACCTCCTAGATGTAAAGTCCCCAAATTCACTAAGTTCTCAGGGGACACGACAAAATCTACTGTCGAACATGTGGCGAGATACTTGATCGAAGCAGGAGATATTTCGAATAATGAAAACCTGAGGATTAAGTACTTCCCAAGTTCTTTAACAAAGAACGCTTTTACTTGGTTTACAACTCTCCCCCCCAATTCGATCCATCATTGGACCCAGTTGGAAAGATTGTTCCATGAACAATTCTACATGGGGCAAACCAAGATAAGCCTGAAAGAATTGGCCAGTGTAAAGAGACGTTTCACTGAACCTATAGACGAATATCTAAATAGGTTTAGGTTGCTCAAAGCGAGATGTTTTACACAAGTGCCGGAACATGAGTTAGTCGAAATAGCCGCAGGCGGTTTAGATTATTCCATTAGGAAGAAGTTAGACACTCAATACCTGAGAGACATGGCCCAACTGGCCGATAGAGTTCGACAGGTAGAACGCCTCAAGGCTGAAAAAGCAAAGGCGACGAAAACTCATAAGAGAGAGAGGATAGCGTATGTTGAGATGGATGACGAAGATCCAGAATCCTTCGACGATACTATAATTGTCGAAGAAGGAGAAGTCGATTTAGCGGAACTAAAACAAGGGCCACCATACTCTTGCAAACTGTTAGTCCCCTCAAGTGGGAAAAATCCCATTGGTCCAGAAAGGACCAACGATAGGTTCCCCAAAAAGACTTATAGTTTCGACATTACAAAATGTGATGAGATCTTTGACTTGCTTGTAAAAGATGGCCAAATGATAGTACCCCCAGGGGTAAAAGTGCCTCCTCTTGATCAAAGAAAGAAGAGAGGTTTTTGCAAATATCATAATTTTTTGGGCCATAAAACTTCTCAATGTTTTCTTTTCAGGAATCTTGTGCAAGACGCTATCGAAGAAGGGAGGTTGAAGTTTGCTGACAAGACCCCCATGGCTGTCGACTCAAATCCGTTGCAGGCTGAAGCCCACTATGCTGAGCCTTCTAAGGTGAACGTGATCGAGGCATCCAGAAGCCAGTCGAAGAGGCCAGGAATCACAATGGTCGAAGTCACAAAGGACCATATCAACATGCCAATCTTTGGCAGTTTTTCTGGGAATTTATCCAGAAAGACAATTGAAGCGGTTCAGAAAGCGGTCGAAAGCCCAAAGCTGGAGACCGTTGAAGCACAAAAAACTGGACCAAAACCCAGTTCTCACTTGGCCACAGTTCAAGGCCAGACGGAGAATTTGGAGATTCAAATGAAGCAGTTGACTCTTGCCAACAAAGATGTAATGAATGTCAACATGGTCGAACTCTCTGACCCAAAAGCATCAGAGGAGGCTATGAGGCAAGAACAAGCTAACAAGACTGCTTTCCCTCGGGAAAATGAAAATCTGGAAGATTTTCTGCAAAGATGCCAGAAAAAGAAGTCAGAGGTGATGCTGTGTCCAAGATGCAGTTCGATCTTTGACAAAAAACCTGCTGAGCACATTCAAGGCGTAAGAGCAGCAAATAAGAGAAGGGAAAATGTTGATCTCCGACATGACCCCAGAAGAGCCTCCCAGAGAGGTTCAAACCAAGAAAAGAGGCCATTGACTTTCAGGCCTCCAACAAATGTGCCGGTAGATACCTGGTACAAAACATCTGGTCGAAAGAGGCCAAGCAAGGAGAGATGGCACTCTTTCGACGTGCCAAGGGGTTCATCTTTAACACAAAAGAAAGAGCCTCAAGTTGCTGCACCTAAAGTTGAAAAAGTGTCAAGCAACTACAAAGGGAAAAATCCCATGTCTCGATCTCAATGGAGGAGATACCAAAGGAGACGAAAAGCTGAGAGGGAGGCTGCCAATGAACCAAAAGCAGAAACCAGTTCAAATGTTCCTCTAAGGAAGCAAAGGAAACCTCTAGAAAGAGAGTCAGTAACTAACAGGCTAGTTTGGCCTAACCAAGGTGAAATCGAAGACGAAGATGGTTCTGAGTCTGATTATACTTTGGACATAATGGTGAATATAGTCTCAGTGCTGCCCAGAGAATTCAACCGACAGGTGGAGGTCGAAACAAGTGACTGGGAAGTGGAGCAAGAAATGGCCAAACATAGGCCAGTGTGCTATTTCGTCATGGACAATGGCACTACTGAGGAACAAAATGGGTTCTTCGAGCCACCTACAGAGGCGATGAAAAATCACCTCAAGCCTTTATTTATAAGGGCTAAACTCGAAGAAACTACAGTGAATAAAATTTTGGTGGATTGTGGGGCAACCATCAACATTATTCCTCACTCTATGCTAAGGAAAATTGGCAAAAGGGATGAGGACATTAAGCCTCACAACATGGTCCTGTCGAACTATGAGGGCGGCATAGGGACCACTATGGGAGTGATCCAACTAGATATCAAGGTGGGATCTATCCTTCGACCAACAATGTTTATGGTCATATCGGCCAAACCTAACTACAATCTTTTGTTGGGCCGTGAATGGATTCATGGTGTTGGAGCTGTGCCATCATCAATGCACCAGAGGCTGCTCCTATGGCGTCCAGATGGGATGGTCGAAAACATAGAGGCAGATCAAAGCTATTACCTGGGCGAAGTGAATCACCTAGGGCTGGCAGATTTCGACAAGAACTTGGCTCACATAGGGCCATGTCCAACACCTGACTTCGATTTGGCGCCAGCGCCAAATACTTTTTGTTCCCTATACCTGCATCCTGAGCATGGTTTCCAATGGGACAGAGAAGACTTGTCCCACATAGACTTCAGTGGGTTAACTGATATCCAACCAACTGGTTGGGGAAGTGAATTCAGTGATAATGACTGAGTCACAATCATTGAAGCGGATTTCGGCTTATGTAGCCGAAACAAAGATGATAACGGCTCTCGAAGCTGAAGTAAAGTACATGGCCACACAGGCCAATGATCAACAGTTATCTGCTGCAGGTCCAGGAAAGGATTTCGATCCAGAACCTCCTGATATCATGCCAGAAAGAATGCAGGAACAGAGGCTCGACGCCATCTATGACGATGAGCCTTTGGGCTTCGAAAAGGACCCCTTGGCGAACAACATTAAAATGTTAGCGCAAGATCCTTTAGAAGAAATCAACTTAGGCGAAGGGTCAGAGAAAAGGCCAACTTACATCAGCGCCAAAATTGACCCAGAACTTAGGTTGGAAGTAATCCAATTGTTGAAAGAGTTCAAGGACTGTTTTGCATGGGATTACGACGAAATGCCTGGTCTCGACAGAGGATTGGTAGAACTTCAGTTGCCAATCAAACCTGGGAAGAAGCCAATCAAGCAAAGTCCAAGACGCTTCGCTCCAGAAATACTGTCGAAGATCAAAACGGAAGTCGAAAGACTGCTGAAGTGCAAATTCATACGCGTTACAAGGTATGTCGAATGGATTGCAAACATTGTGCCAGTAATTAAGAAAAATGGTACATTGAGGGTGTGCATAGATTTCAGAGATTTAAATGCTGCTACACCCAAAGATGAATATCCTATGCCTGTGGCGGAAATGCTAGTCGATTCTGCCGCCGGCTATGAATACCTGAGTATGCTCGATGGTTATTCAGGATATAATCAAATATTCATTGCTGAAGAGGATGTGTCGAAAACAGCTTTTCGATGCCCTGGGGCCCTAGGCACTTACGAATGGGTAGTAATGCCTTTTGGCCTAAAGAACGCTGGGGCAACATACCAGCGAGCAATGAATTCTATCTTCCATGATTTTATTAACACTTTTATGCAAGTATATATTGATGACATTGTTATAAAATCTGTTTCCAGGAAGAATCATATTGACCACCTTCGACAATCATTCGAAAGAATGAGAGAACATGGTCTGAAGATGAACCCTTTGAAGTGTGCATTCTGTGTGAAAGCTGGAGATTTCTTGGGCTTCGTTGTCCACAAGAAAGGAATCGAAATCAACCAGAACAAGACGAAGGCTATTCTGGAAGCGAAAGCGCCATCGAATAAAAAGGAACTGCAGTCTCTGTTAGGCAAGATAAATTTCTTAAGGAGATTTATATCTAACCTAAGTGGGAAAGCTCAGGCCTTTTCACCCTTACTTCGACTGAATAAAGAGGGGTTCGAATGGGGGCAAGAGCAACAAGAAGCTTTCGACAAAATCAAAGGGTACCTCACTAAGCCACCTATTTTGGTGCCTCCTTGTAGCAATAGGAGTATGAGATTGTACATAGCTGCATCCGACAAAACTTTGGGAAGCATGTTAGCCCAAGAAGATGAGAATGGAGTCGAAAGACCCATTTACTATCTTAGTAGAGTTTTGAACGATGCAGAAACTAGATATAGTGAAGTTGAAAAATTGTGTCTATGTCTGTATTTCTCTTGTACAAAACTCAAGCAATATATAAAACCAGTTGATGTGTATGTTTCGTCTCATTTTGATGTTTTCAAGTACATGTTGTCGAAACCTATCTTGCACAGTCGAATTGGCAAGTGGGCACTAGCATTAACTGAATACTCCTTGACCTTTATGCCTCTTAAGGCAGTGAAAGGACAAGCGGTTGCAGACTTTATAGTCGACCACTCAATTCAAGTTGAGGATATTAATTATGTGGAGATAGAACCTTGGAAATTCTACTTCGATGGTTCCAGCCATAAAGATGGAACAGGAGTAGGAGTCTTGATCATTTCTCCAGAAAAAATTCCAACAACATTCAAGTACAAGATATCAGGTTCTTGTTCGAATAATGAGGCTGAGTATGAAGCTCTAATTACTGGCCTTGAAATATTGTTGGAATTGGGGGCAACTCGAGTCGAAATATTGGGAGACTCAGAGTTAGTCATTAAGCAAGTCACAAAAGAATATAAATGCATAAGAGAAAATCTCATTATGTACTTTGTGATAGCAAATCGTTTATTGAAAAAATTTGAAATGGTCAATATTCGACACATACCCAGATTGGAAAATCAAATAGCCAACGACTTGGCACAAATTGCATCTGGGTACAAGATTTCAAAAACGAGATTACAAAGAGCAATCGAAGTTCGAGAAAAGATAAAAGCAACTTGTCTATCACCAACGGACTTGGAATCGACAAGACTAGGATATGCTGATCAAAGTAACTTCAAAATTTCGTTCATAGATAATTTGTCAGAGCAAGATTGGAGGAAGCCCATTGTGGATTATCTTCAAAATCCAGGAGCTTCGACAGAACGAAAAACAAAGTACAGGGCGTTGAGTTATGTACTCATGGGTAATGAGTTATTCAAGAAGACGCCTGAAGGGGTATTGCTAAAATGTTTAAGTGAAACTGAGGCATACATAGCCCTTTCGACTATGCACGCTGGAGCATGTGGGGCTCACCAAGTAGGCCATAAGATGAAATGGTTGTTGTTTCGACAAGGACTATACTGGCCCACTATGCTGAAAGATTGTGTCGAGTTCGCTAAAGGTTGCCAAGAATGTCAAGTCCATACAGGCATCCAACATGTACCAGCAAGCGAACTTCACTCGATAGTGAAACCTTGGCCCTTTAGAGGATGGGCGTTGGACCTCATTGGAGAGATTCGACCAGCATCATCAAAGAGTCAGAAATATATATTGGTAGGCATTGATTATTTTACTAAGTGGATCGAAGCTATCCCTTTAGTCAATGTAGACCAAGAAAATGTCATTGAATTTATTCAAAAGAACATTATCTTTAGGTATGGAATCCCTGAGACTATAACAACTGATCAAGGATCAGTTTTCACTGGTCGAAAGATGCAGGAATTCGCTCAGGAAACAGGTTTCAAACTCCTAACATCAACGCCTTATTATGCACAGGCAAATGGTCAAGTCGAAGCAGCAAACAAAGTAGTGATTGGCTTGATAAAAAAGCATGTTGGGAAGAAGCCAAAAAATTGGCATAAGACGTTAGACCAGATTTTGTGGGCTTGTCGAACGTCCCCAAAAGAAGCCATAGGTACAACACCATATAGGCTAACTTTTGGCCATGACGCAGTGTTGCCAGCAGAAATTTGTCTTCAATCTGCAAGGGTTCAGAGACATTATGATATTCCCTCTGAAATTTATTGGGATATGATGTTAGACGAACTAGTGGATTTAGACGAAGAAAGATTGCGCGCTCTTGACCTACTCAGGCTTCAGAAGAAAAGAGTAGAAGACTCTTATAATAAAAAGGTGAAACCTAAGGTATTTTCACTTGAAGAACTAGTTTGGAAGGTGATTCTTCCCATGGATCGAAGGGATCGAAGCATGGGAAAATGGTCACCCAAATGGGAAGGACCATTCAGAGTTATCCAGACTTTTTCTGGTGGAGCCTATGAAGTCGAAGAGCTAGGTGAAGATAAAAGGCTCTTGAGAGTAAATGGTAAATATTTGAAAAAGTACAAACCTACACTCCAAGAGATAAAGATAAAATAACAAGTAACGACTAAATTAACCATAAAAAAGCCAAAATGGAAAATTTTTATAATTTAGCCAAAATGGCAATGTTGTCGAATACATATTACAAAATATGGTTAAAAGGCTGAATCAATCAGAAGGGGATGGAGTCCTTGAGTCGAAGGTATTTTGTTTGCTGCAGCTCCAATCTTTTGTTGCACAAAGCATTCACCTGCGCAAGCTTGGCAATTTGATCGTCGAAGGATTGAGCTTTCTCAGCAAATTCTAGGCCTTGTGTGATTTCAGCTTGACTTTCGGTGTCTAGGACAGTCGAAAGAAGTTCCTCCTTGCGCTTAGTATTGGCATTTATCTTAGCCTCTATTTCTTCGATTTGCGCCTGGAGGGAAGCATTCTCTCGATCGATGGCATCAACTTCTTCTTGTTTAGATGCTTTTTGCTTCGACAACTCCGCAATTCGAGAAGTTGTCTCTGCTACAGCAGTCCATGCAGAAGAGCTTTTGCCATATAACACTTCAAGCTGGCTGTTAAAGCCCCTTTGTCGCCGATAATCTGCTGAGACTTGATCAATAATGGAGTGTAACTCCATGATAAAGCCTGAAACTTCTGGAGGCACAGCTAACAAGTCTACGGCATTCAAAACATCCCTCAAGTATGATGGAGCAGTAGGGTCCCCCTCCAAATCTTTCATCAAGTCCTTCTTGAAGAACTGAGCCTTAACCTTCGTCAAAGCCTCATCGAGAGGAGAAGTTTCAGTGGACTTCCCCGACAGAGTAGGAACCTCCTGACTAGCATCAGACGAACTTTTGCTCTCGATGATGGCGTTCAGATAGCTAACAGGATCAGTTTGCTTCAAGAGTTCTAAGTCCTCTTTCGACCTATGCTTAGTTGAGGTAACAGCCTTTGCAATAGCATTGTCTTGGGTTTGAGGCTGTTGAGTAGCATTTGCATCGACTTGACCCTCTTCGACTCGGACTGCGGCAGTACCAGCGTCATCATGGTCCCCTTCGCCAGCGTCACCTTGGTTCCCTTCGCCAGCGGCACCTTGATCTTCTTCGCCAGCGTTGTCGTGGTCCCCTTCGTCACGATTCTCTTCCGACAGATCCACCACCTGAATCTCTTTTGGCTGTTGCTCTTCTGTTTGTGGATCTTCTGCTGGTTTTTCTGCTGTCTCAGCATTGGCCTCATTTATTTCAGTATGGGCTTCATCGTTCGCCAAGTCTTTTTCTTGTGGCCTGCTGAGTTCAGCAGACTCCAGTGTTTCAGAAGTCCTTGGCGCTGAGCTTTCAGTGGTGTCCTGAAAAGAGAAGAATAAGAATCTTCTAAATTCGAAAGAGACATAGTCGAACGTAGGTATCGACACCTGAGTTACAAAGGGATCAAAGAGATTACCTGTAAAGTAGCTTCAGCCTCAGGGCTGGAATTGTCGCTTTCGACAGGTTTATTGAGAAGAACGTTTAATTCCTCCTCCGTTGGTTCCTCAATGATTACTGGAGGTGGCCTGGGCTTTCTCCCAGCAACCTTTATTCTAATTGTTCGACCCTCAGGAAGAGGAACGTCCTTCTTCAGCTTTCGCCTTTTTAGAGGAGCAGGGGGAGAATCATCTTCTTCGTCACTCCCGGATTCGACCGTCAGTGCTGGCCGTTTCTTGGGCGAGGGTGCCTAAAAAACCAATTGGAGTTCGATTTAGCAGTTGCATCGAAAGTCAAAAATTAAAGCCAGAAGAAAATAATGAAAGTCTGGTTACCGATGCAGGAGGCTTTTTCGAAGGGCCTTCCCCCTGTTGGTTTGTTGTGGTCTTCGTCGGTGTTATAGTCTTCGCCGGCGGTGGAGGTTTTGTTAAGGGGCCTCCTCCCTATTGGCCTTCTGCAGCCTTCTTGGCTGCAGGCTTTCGAACAACTGAAAGTAGACAGAATAATTAACAGGCTAGCAGTCGAAAGAGAAAGACAAAGTAATTTGGAAAGATGAACTCACATTTCTTTATTTTGTCCAAGACAAGGACAAAAGATTTCTGAAGCTCATCCACGAAGTCCTTCTCGTCGAAAAACTCCTCAGCGTAATAACTTTTCCACCACTCCTCGAAGGATGGTGAGCAAAGAAAGTTAAGCTGGTAGTCAAACAACGAAAGAACTGTTCGACCAGCATATCTGCCGATATGCTTAGTGGCAGCTTCTTCAGTGTAGTCGTTGCAGAAGTATAGCATAGACTTCTCCCTGGGGAAAATTGGAGAAGGTAGTGTTTGAATAATACCAAACTGGCGAGACACCAAGTTTGGTTGATATGCTATCAGACTCAGGTGAGTCTTAGAGCTTCTGAATCGAAGGGGCATTATTCTTGGTGTGAGGAATGCCTCCCACATTGTTGTATGTTCGTCAACCTGAGGACCACTCGACGTCCTAGGATGTGGCCTTGTGAACCACTCTGGGCCAACCTTCCGTCGAGCAAACGGAGCCATGGTCGAAACAAACTCTTTCCTTTTAGCAAACATCAAAACGAAGTTTGTGAAAGTTTGTTGAAGCTCCAGCCCATCTTCCGTTGGAGTCAACAGAGCCAATCTGGTTCCTTCGATGCGTCTGTTTGCTATTTCTGGAGCCTGCTCATTTATTTGAATCTTCTTAGGCAAGAAAGACTCAAAGGTGGAATTGAGCCACAGTTGAAGCAGCCAAAAAGGCCCAGCAAGCAGCAGACTGGCTCTGTTCTCGATGATCTTCAGAAGAGTCGCTCCGTTGCTAATCGACTCATACAGACTAGCCAAAATCAATTCTGCCAAACAGATATTTTGGCCATGGTGGAGTTGAGTGGCGAGAGTGACCATCTTCTTGGTCACCTGTAAGGACTTGGAGCAAAACACGAAGCGTGTCAGCCATAAGGCTAGAAACGCAATATGTTCGACATCCGACACAGCATCTGTCGACCTGTCGTGGTAGTGATTGATGAAGGTGGTGTAGGTTGGCTTTGTGGAGGAGAATCTAATCTGATCCTCTGACATTTCCTCCGGGTCGAAGTAGTCCCCAGTGGGTCGAAGGCCAGTGATGGCGGCCACGTCGAAGAGCGTGGGAGTCAACATTCCACAGGGAAGATGGAAGGTGAAATGGGTGTAGTCCCAGAAGAGTAAAGAAGCTATCAACATCTCTGGGGAATAGTTAAGACCTGTCTTCGACAGCATAACCAGGTCGAATATCCCCATGTCTTTCCAGATCGAAGCTTGGCGTTTCTCCATTTTTTCCAGCCAAGCACTATAATCAGGAGTAAGGCTAGGGCCAGACCTGAAAGCCCTAACACCTTTGTTGAAGAAACGGAGGTCGATTTTCTCTTTAGCAGGATCTTCATTATCCTCTGCATCTTTCTTGGAACATCCAACCGGTTTGAGTCTCTCAAGTACCGGAAAGTAACTTTTGATCTTCATGGCCTCAGCAATGCTTGGGTACAATGGGCCAGACATAGCAAAGATTTGGTTGGAATATCCAACCGGAATCATGAGGTGGCGTGAATAAGCGTCACGAACAGCAATGTCCAAAGGCTCAGGGACCCTTCGTTAGCCCGTGGGAGTCACTACTGGAGCAGGGGCAAAAACCCTAGGTTTGACATTTCTAGAAGGAGTGTTGGCGTTAGGAGCGTTGGAAGAACCAGATGCCATTGTTGGTAACGAGGTTGAAGACGAAGTGAAAAACAAGAAGTTGCAAAGTTGACAAGAGTTTGTATGTAAATGGAGAATTCAGAAAGCAAGTTAGCGTAAAAAGTCCCACAATGGGTACTTACTGATATTTATAGTAGTGGGGGAAAATCCCCAAATTCGAGGACATTAAATGCCATTTAATGTTGCAGAAGGTAGTGGGACACGTGGCGTCTCCCTGTTGTTGTAGCCGTTCTGCAGAAATGGAAGGGTGCAGCGTGCGCCCTCGTTTTTGGGAATTGTCATGATGACAATTTGTGAAATGACGTTTGGTACACTGCACGCCGTACTGAGGTGACGTCTTAGGTACGGATAAATGATGGTTTTTCTTGGGATTGTCAGTGGTTGGTAGAAGACAACAAAAAGTGCACAATTTAATTTGTGACTAAGAATGAAAAGACAGGTGTCGAATGGCATTTCAAAGAATGCCTTTTTCTTTCAGAGTCGAAATAAGGCATTCTTGGGGGGCAATTTGTTGGCTCTTAAATTCGACACCCTTGTTTCATTAATGTCAGCCATTAAAGCTGAAGGATGTTTTCGACCAGCTAGGTCCGTCGAAATGCCCATCGAAAGATGGCAATGTACTTAGAAGATTTCTTCCAAAGGAGAAGTTGGTTGCCTTCGACGTCGAAGGTGTTTCTCGTCGAAGATGCTTCTCGACGAAGGTGTTCGATGGTTCAGAGTGGAACGGTTTGAAATTCAAGCGTTTGGAGGGAAAACGGTTTCCAGCGGTTACCAAGTGCAACGTGCAAAGATCTGGAGCGTCGAACGTTGAGAACGTGCCAAGTGGAATCATCTCGAAGCAGTGTAACTGCCCGACGGTTACTTGGGATGTTTTAGTATAAATAGTAGTAGTTCACGCAGTTTCTCGCGTGTGTTCACAATTATATACAAAGTCACTCATATAGATTCGAGTACCCAGCGTGTGAGAAAGAATTGTTGAGAAATGTATGTGTGAAACACCACTTTTATTAATCAAAGTCATTTACTTTTCCAGAAACTTTACTTGCTTTCCTTTTTACTTTCCCTGTCGAAATCCTTTACTTCAAGCCTTCATTTATTTTACCAAGCCTATTTCTTCATGCAATTTACTTAAAGCCTCTTTATTTTATTGTCATTTAACCATTATCCAATTTAATCAAAACCTCAAAATCAACCTATGTCCTAGGATCAATCTGATCGATCCTGCGAGTAACCAAATAAGTAACCATTTGGAGGATCAGCGGTTGTTTACCAATAACCACGGTAAACAGGCTGTCCAGGAAATGTACCAGCAGGTGTGGTAGAACTAGCTTGGTGTTGTGCTACTTGGGAGATTTGGGTTTCTAACATTTTGTTGTGAGTAGCTAGGGCATCTACCTTGTTTGCTAATAGCTTCAGTTGTTCACCGGTGTGAACATTTTGATTGAGGAATTCTTTGTTTTGTTGGGCTTGATTAGCGATAAAATTTTCCATTAGGATTTCAAGGTTAGATTTCTTGGGAATGTTAGGAACATTACCAGCGGGTTTTTGATAACCTGGAGGTACAGCAGGTGCTTGGCCAGGTGCATATAAAGCGCTATTGTTCTTGTACGAGAAGTTAGAATGGTTCTTCCAACCAGGATTATAGGTATTGGCATAAGGATTTCCTCGAGCGTAATTTACCTGATCAGCTGTTATTCATGCTAAGATTTGGCATTCGGTTCCAACATGACCAGGTACTCCACAAACTTCGCAGCTTGGGGTAACTGCAGCTACGGTAGCTGCAGGAGGTAAGGTCAAGCTTTCTATCTTTTGGGTAAGAGCATCTACCTTAGCATTAACTTTATCTAGGCTACTAATCTCGTACATCCCGCCTTTGGCTTGAGTCTTCTCCACAGATGTTTTTTCTCCTCCCCACTGATAGTGGTTTTGAGCCATGTTTTCAATGAGTTGGTTAGCTTCGTCATAAGGCTTGTCCATCAGTGTACCACCTGCGGCGGCATCTATAGATAGTCTTGTGTTGTACAAGAGTCCATTATAAAACGTGTGGATTATCAGCCATTTTTCTAGTCCGTGATGTGGGCACATTCGCATCATATCTTTGTAGCGCTCCCATGCATCGAATAGTGATTCAGTATCCTTCTGCCTAAATCCGTTGATTTGGGCTCTTAGTGCAGCGGTCTTGCTTGGGGGAAAGTATCGTGCTAAGAATACGATCTTCAGTCCTTCCCACGTAGTGACGGAATTTGATGGCAGGGATTGCAACCAAGCCCAAGCTCTATCTCTTAGTGAGAAAGGGAAAAGACGTAATCTTATCGCATCTTTACTAACACCATTCGCTATAACTGTGTCGGCAAATTGAACGAATTTTGTAAGGTGTTCATTCGGATCCTCAGAAGGATCTCCAGAGAATTGGCGTTGTTGGATAGCTGATATCAATGACGGCTTTAACTCGAAATCGTTTTGGTTTATTGCTGAAGCAGCAATGCTGTTATGGGGCTCTTGTTGTGATGGAGCTGCGTACTCCTTCAGTGGACGGGTCCTTTGTTCTTCGGCCATGTCTAATTCTGGATTGGTTTCGGTTTCAGAGGAAGAATTAGAATCAGTTTCAGAATCAATCTTGATTTCTGGTTTGGGTAAAGGAATAGCTTGATTTAAACAGTAATCCCTGACTGCACGTCTTACGAAAAGAATGCGTTCAGGTTCGTCCGTCGATTTGTCAAGTGGTTCGCCTTGTGAGCGAGTCCTTGGCATACAAATCGACAAAGGGTGTTTGTTGCTTAGTCTAAACGCGTAACAGAAGAATCGTAATTAATTGACTACCAGTCCCCGGCAACGGCGCCAAAAACTTGATCGGGACTTTATAAGTCTGTCGGGATACTAACTGCAAGTATACAGTTCAGTCGTTCTAGTTTTAAAAGATTATCGAACCCACAGAGACTGAGGATCAATCGCATACGATTTAATGCTACAGTTTGTCTAACTAAGCGATGAATATTCGATATTTGGGGGAGACAGTTTAATTTAAAAGTAATAGTACTAATTATACCGGTATGTGATAATCGGACTTAGGGAATTCGATGAATCGCTTGGCCTATAAAGTATTTCGGTAAAAGCTAATTGTTTAAAAACCTGAGACATACACTCTCGTGTTTATGAAATAAGTCATGCTACTAAACCTAGTGGATGCACTTTAAATTTAATAACACTTTTTGAAAACAATTTGAATTTAATTAATTTATTAAAACACTCTCGTGTATTTAAAAATCAATGCTTCGTTACCACTATCTGGGTTGAACCCCAGCTCTCGCATGCAGGTTATTGCCTTAATTAATTTCCCACTCTCGTGGCAAAATCGTGTTAATTAACCTCTCACTCTCGTGACAAGGATAGTTAAATTAATCTTGGAAATTGGAAACCAGAAATTGTTTTATAAATATTTTTGGCCAAGGTATCATTGAATTCTTTCAGTTCTTACGGTCACATACCGGTATTAATAATTTAGCCAGACATAATTAACTTAACAGCAATACGGTTTAAAATATAATTCATGGCAATAATTGGCATATTATAAAAACTGAATAAATAATAATTGCAATATAAAAAAACCTGGAATTAAAGATGCTATAGTAATCTTGAGGTAATACAGTAATCCAATCTTCGAGCTTGACTTGCAGTAGAAATTCGTGTTAATTCTTGAAAGAAGAATTAACACTTAAAAATAGAAACTAAAGCCTTGAATGAAAATTACAAGAAAATGAAAACGGAATTCCAAAACAAGCAAATTGGAAATAACTGTAAAATAAAATAAATGTTTGCTCTGAGTACAATTCTTCGACCCTTGAACTGTGCCTTGGTACTCATATATATAGCAGGAAAAATCAGCAGTTTAATTTGAATTCTTGATGAAGTCTTCGTGGAGAAAATATAGGAACATTAATAGTGGTGGCAATAAAATAGGAGACTCAGTAGAAAGAGGGAGAACGAGTCTGCCCTTCACGCCCACGTCTTCAATCCATGCATAACGTCCACCTTCACACGCGTGACGGTCGTCACAGGTGGGTGACGGTCGTCACACGCTGAAGTGGTGCCTTACGCTCGTCAGGTGTGTGTGACGAGCGTTTCCTTATGTTGTGGGGTGTTACGCCCGTCACAGATCTAGAAGTCCAATCTTTGTATTTTTTTATTCTTTTTCTCTTTGTTTTTCGTCTAGCTTTCTTCATGTTGTCCTTTTTCATCGGTTTGTGACGACAAGTGTTATACCTGCAAAAAGACAAATAATCTTGGAATAATCGGGGGTTAGACGACTTAATGAAATATAAAATTGGTGAAAAGTATGTTAATATACGATATGTTTTCTCGTTATCAATCAGTTTGTAAATTGTGTAGCAAGCTTGACGGCTGATAATGGTTTGGGGTTCTCGGATGCCGATCTGACACCACTTGGAAAGAACCATAATAAAGCTTTACATGTTTCTGTAGAATGCAAGGGGACTACCCTAGCACATGTTCTGGTTGACACTGGCTCTTCTTTAAACGTGCTACCCAAGGGATCTTTGGACCGTTTAGACTGCAAAGAACTAGTTTTGAAGCCAAGTGATATTATTATGAGGGCTTTCAATGGGTCCAAAAGGACAGTTCATGGGGAGGTGGATCTCCCGATCAAGGTGGGCTCACAGATTTTCAACTCTACTTTCTACATCATGGATATCCGTCCTGCCTACTCCTATCTGTTGGGTCACCCTTAGATCCATGGATCAAGGGCAGTAACATCAACTCTTCATCAGAAGCTCAAGTATCCAGTCAAAGGAAGGATTTTCACTGTCTGTGGTGAGGAGGAGTTCATGGTAAGCCACCTCAACTCTTTCAAATACGTGGAGATGGATGGCAAATTTATAGAAACCCCGTGTAAAGCTTTTGAAGTTATTACACCAATGATTGCTACTGTCAAATGTTCCTCTAATGTGTCCAAAGTTGTTAAGGTCGTGCCAAAGATGGTTTCATTCAAAGATGTTTGTGTTGCTGTCGAAAAAGGAAGCTGCGATACTTGGGGGAAACTCCTCGAGATCCCATTCAAAGCGGGAAAATATGGTTTGGGTTTCACCGTCAAGGTTCAGAAGGAAGTGAGGCACGCTCGTGCAGGGAAGTCCCCTCTTCGTATTGGAAGCCACGCAGTTAACACTGTGGTTGATTCTGATGATGAGGTTGTATTTGAAGATTGAGTATATCCTACTACAACGGAGCTCAACAATTGGCACGCAAAGGACTTCATTCCCATCTCCTTCATTGAGGAGTAATCACTTGTTTATTGCTTTCTCTTAATTCAAGAACATTTTGTATGTAATATTAAACAATGACTTTTAAGCCATGTGTCTAGCCCGGGGCACTATGGTCCATTTGTCAAGGGTTTTATTTATGTTCATTTTATCATATGATCATTCAATACAAATCATTTAAATTTTGTATTCAAATCTTTGTGCTCATTGTCTTTCTTTTTCTTCAAATACATTTTTCAAAATAGCCATGTATCTTACATGCATACACACACACTCTTGCAGGTCCTCATCCACTCTGAATCTCATTGCCAATGAATCTACTATTACCGACTATGATTTCGAATGTCCAATTAACAAAGTCGAAGGCGAGGAAGATTGTGAAATACCGGGAGAACTAGCCAGACTTCTATTACAAGAGGAAAAAGCTATTCAGTCGCACAAAGAGTCAGTTGAAGTCATCAATCTGGGTACCGAGAAATACAAGAAAGAGGTCAAGATCGGTGCTAACCTGGAAAGCAGTGTCAAAAGAAGATTGGTTCAGATGTTGTGTGACTATGTGGAATTGTTTTCTTGGTCATATAAAGATATGCCAGGGTTGGATACTGACATCATAGTTCATCATCTTCCGACAAAGGAAGATTGTCCTTCTATCAAACAAAAGGTTTGTCGCATGAGGCATGACGTGTCTGAAAAGATAAAAGATGAAGTGATGAAACAATTTGATGTCGGATTCCTAGTTATGACATCTTACCCCCAATGGGTTTCCAATGTGGTTCAAGTGCCAAAGAAAGACGGAAAAGTTCGTATGTGCGTAGATTATAGGAATCTGAATAGGGCAAGCCCCAAGGATGACTTCCCTCTACCTCATATTGATGTCTTGATCAATAACACTGCTCAACATAAATTTTTCTATTTTATGGATGGTTTCTCGTGCTATAATCAAATTAGGATGTCTCCTGAAGACATGGAGAATACAACTTTCTTTATGCAATGGGGCACCTTTTGCTACAAGGTCATGTTGTTCGGGTTAAAGAATGCAGGGGAAACATATCAAAGGGCTATAGTAGCTTTATTTAATGATATGATCCATCATGAAATAGAGGTATATGTGGATGATATGATTGCCATGTCACAAACTATGGAAGAACATCTCAGTCACCTATACAAGCTATTTGAGAGGCTAAAAAAGTACAAGTTGAGGTTGAACCCTAACAAGTGCACATTTGGAGTACGATCTGGAAAGCTTCAAGGTTTTGTTGTCAGTGGTAAAGGCATCAAAGTCGATCCTGCCAAGGTAAAGGCCATCCAAGAAATGCCAGTCCCCCACTCCAAAAAGGAAGTTATAGGATTCTTGGGTCGTCTTAACTACACCGCCCTCTTCATATTGCACCTAACTGCTACTTGTGAGTCAATCTTCAAACTCTTGAAGAAAGATCAAGTAGTCAGATGGAATGATGAATGCCAAGCTGACTTCGACAAAATCAAAGAATACCTGCAAGAACCTCCTATCCTCATGCCTCCAATTGAAGGAAGACCCTTGATCATATACTTGACAGTACTAGAGAATTCTATGGGTTGTGTTTTGGGCCAACATGACGAGTCTGGCCGAAAAGAGCATGTTATTTACTACCTGAGAAAAAAGTTTACCGACTGTGAAACCAGATATTCACTTCTAGATAAAACTTGCTACGCTATGGCATGGGCTGCTCGCCGGCTAAGACAGTATATGTTGACCCATACCACTTTGTTGATTTCTAAGATGGACCCAATCAAGTACATCTTCGAGAAACCTTCTCTTTCCGGACGGATAGCCAGATGGCAAATGACCTTGACTGAGTACGACATTTAATACACAATGCAAAAGGCCATCAAAGGGAGTATAATTAGCAGATCATTTGGCCTATCAAGTTGTTGATGATTATCAGTCTATGAACTTTGACTTCCCGGATGAGAACATCATGCCAGTGACCGACTACGCGAAACCTGGAGCGTATGACGAACCTGAACAAGGATCCCGATGGACTATGGTCTTCGATGGGGCTTCCAATGCCTTGGATAACGGAATAGGTGTTGTGATTATCTCCCCTGAAGGTTTCCACACTCCTTTCACTGCCAGATTATGCTTCGATTGCACGAACAACATGGCTGAGTACGAAGCATGCATTTTGGGTATAAGGGCTGCCATTGATTTGAGGATCAAGCATTTGAATGTGTTTGGAGATTCCACTCTAGTGATTAGACAAGTAACAGGATATTGGGACACTAAGAACCCTAATCTCATCCCTTATAAGGAGCTTGTGCTATCTCTGATTCCTTACTTCGAAGAGGTCACATTTGAACATTTCCCTAGGGAGGAAAATCAGTTAGTCGATGCTTTGGCCACCATGTCTTTGATGTTCAAAGCCAAATGGGACAACGAAGCTCCTTTGATTACAATTGAGAGATTTGACGAACCTACACACTGCTGTGAGTTTGACACTGACTCATAAAAGCCTTGGTACCATGAGGTGAAGAGATACCTTGAAGCACAAGAGTATCCCGAAGGAGCATCCATCAATGACAAAAAGTTCTTATGAAGATTTTCAGCCAAATTCTTTCTAAGTAATGAAATATTGTACAAGCGTAACCATGACTCTACTCTACTCCGATGTGTGGACAAGAAGAAGATAGAGGAAATTATGGAAGACATGCACGATGGTCTCTTTGGCACTCACTCAAGCGGACATACTATGGCAAATAAAATCTTGAGAGTTGGCTACTATTGGTCAACGATGAAGAATGATTTCCATCAACACTCAAGGACTTTCCATAAATGCCAAACCTATGCTGACAAGGTCCATGTGCCTCTTATACCTCTGAACATCATGACCCCTCTGTGGCCATTTACAATGTGGGGCATTGACATGATTGGAGAAATCAAACCCACTGCTTCCAATGGACATCGCTTCATTTTGGTCGCTATTGATTATTTCACCAAATGGGTCGAAGCCGCCTCATTTTCCTCAGTCACCAAGAATGTGGCATCCAGATTCACCAAACATAACCTCATCTACCGCTGTGGTATCCCAAAAAGGATCATCACCGACAATTGGACTAACCTCAACAATGTTATGATTACCAAACTTTGCACTCAGTTCAAAATCAAGCATCACAATCCTTCTCCTTATAGACCTAAAATGAATGGTACAATGGAAGCGGCCAACAAAAACATTAAGAAGATTGTGCAGAAGATGGTAGTGACCTACAAGGATAGGCATGAGATGTTTTTGTTTGCTCTTCATGGCTACCGCACTTCAGCTAGAACATCAACTGGGACAACTCCCTTTCTCTAGTATATGGCATGAAAGTTGTTTTGGCAGTGGAAGTTCAGATTCCCTCACTAAGGATTATGAATGAGACAGGCTTAGGTGAAGACGAGTGGATTCAGACAAGATTGGATTAGTTGAACTTGGTCGATGAGAAGCAATTGGCTGCTGTTTGTCATGGTCAAACATACCAAAAATGTATGATCAAGGCTTTCAACAAAAAGATCAAGCCTTGAGTATATCAAGCTGGTGACTTGGTGATAAAGCGCATCATTCTGCCATAAGGCGACCCCAGGGGCAAATGGACTCCCACCTATGAAGGACCATTTGTTATCAAGAGAGTGTTCTATGGTGGTGCCGTGATGCTGACTACTATGGATGGCGAAGACTCCCCACATCCTTTAAACGCGGACAGAGTTAAAAAATACTACGCATAAGAGACCCACTAGATTGACACACCTAGGCAATATAAGGGCATCCCGGAAAACCAAAAGGTTTGGGAAAAATTAGGGATATATGCAAAAGATTATACACACGGCAAATTGAAAACCCGAAAGGGCAACTTGGGCAAAAATGGGTATCCTGGTGGGCTGAAAACCCGAAAGGGCGGTCCAGGAAAAAGTTAAGGATTGAAAGCGTATGACTATGTCCCGTGGAATAACCATAGTCGACTTTATTACCAAGGTCGGAATTCAAACAGTCCAAGATCAATCTAATCAACTTCTGTCAACGACAAGGTGCATTCGAATACATTGGGGCAATAGTAGATTTAGGATACAATGAGATCATTTCCACATGGCTATTTATTTTCAATTTTTGTTTTCCTTTCGACGATTTCCTCTTACTAGGATCTCTGTCTCTTTGTACAAAAACACCTATTCATGGGAAAAATATCAATATAAATATATTTTGAAGTGCAAACTTTCTGTTTTTGTTTTGAATGCAAAAATGTCCAATGACTAAAATTGAACGAACATATGCATGTGAACATAATTAAAACTATTTGGCACATGTGTCCTGCTAAGAAGCAACAAGCATCTCTTCAATGTATATGGAATATCCCCACAGAGTTATTTCATTAACATTATCCCCACAAGACCGGCTACAATAAACCAATCCTCAACAGAGTTACCCACGAAGTCTCTTTGCATTGGTTGATATCCAGCCAGAGTCTCAATCCCTTGAAACTTTCTCCCCAGCTAAGTTGGTCCTAAAATAAGAAGCCTTGTGGATCTCTTCCTAAAAGAACTCACCTCATTAGTAGTTCATCAAGTATTCATCAACGGGGTTTATTTCCCCAACATACAAACAACAAACAACAAAATTCACCGGCATAGCCTGTCTTCTCCAGCTTGAGTTTGCCTTTCAGACTATTACAAATCAAAGGGCCATAACTCCTAATTCCCAGTAAATTCGCCAACAAAACCTTTAATATCTCCAAAAGATATTATGAAGCCTAGGCCCGACCAGATAATGGTACTACTTTCAATACTATGAAGCCTGGACTCGACCAGACAATAGTGTAACCTTTCAAATACTATGAAGACTGGACCCGACCAGATAATAGAATAACTTTCAAATACTATGAAACCTGAACCTGACCAGATAATAGTTTAACTCTTCGAGATATTGAAAAACCTGGACTCAACCAGACCAGCGTTTAACTTCTTTTCCCTTGTAGAGTTTTCCTCTACCCTAGAAAGTTATTATGAAGCCTAGATCTGACCAGATAGCAATTCCCTTCAGAAGTTTGTTGTGAAACCTGGAATCCGACCAGATAACAACTAAGTTCCAAGCAAGTTACTGTAAAGCCTAGATCCGACCAGATATCAGTTCAACCTTATCTCTCCAGACAAGTTTATTGTGAAGCCTGGACCCGACCAGATAGCAATTAACTTCATCCACCTCAGAAATCTACAAAGCCTGGAATTCGACCAGATAGCGGTTTAATGTTATTAAGTTACTGTGAATCCTAGATCCGACCAGATATCAGTTTAACTTCTTCTATTTAAGCAAGTTATTGTGAAGCCTGGAGTCCGATCAGATAACAACTAGCTGTAATCCCCAGCGAGAAACTATGAAGCCTGGACCCGACTAGATAATAGTATAACTTTTCAAAAACTATGAAGTCTGGACCCGAACGGATAGTAGTTACCACTTCAAGAAATCTGCGAAGCCTAGATCCGACCAGATAACAGTTCAATTTCAAGAAATCTTCTGTGAAGCCTGGAATCCGACCAGATAACAGTTAATTTATTCTTCCATAGTAAGTTACAGTGAAGCCTGGATTCGACCAGATAACAGTTGACTTCCTCATCCTCAGTAATTGTTGTGAAGCCTGGACCGGACCAGATAACAACTAACATTCAAGAGATATTCCCCGACGGAAGCATTCTGCCAACAAAGTTTGAAGATATGTATAATCTTCATCCCCAACAGCAATCCGGGATTCCGCTTCCCAGAACTCCTCAGCAGTAGTCAGGGATTTATTTTCCCGGACAAATATGCATCCCATATTCATACATCATAGCATATACATACAAAATGCATTTAGCATGATCTCATTCATCTTGTGAACATCATGCATACATCTGCATTTAACTAACCCTTTTTCCCACAGGTATAACATCAAGTTTTAGTATAAATCGACCAAAAATTTGTGTTCATACTTCTTCCAGTATTTACAATCATTCCTCCAAATGGCATATATAATCCCATTCCCAATCTATCTTCGAGTGCAAATTTCTGGGCACTCCAGTGTTCAATCATCTTCCACCTTCAAGTCACGAATGAAAGATTCGTCAATCTAACTCTTTAGGTTTAAGAAGATTGACAGGGAAGTTGTTGTACGCCAAAATTTACCCTCTCATTTCTCAAGAAATCTCTCATAAGATCTCCATGGATTCAAGACTGTACAAGGTTTGTTCAGCTCAAGACACCTCCTTAAGCACTGATGACTCAAACTAGGGTTTGAGTTTGCACAAGTACAAATGGAATTTTAATGCCCCATATGACTTTCATGTATCATTTTTGGCCCTCAAGATTTCTCATGTCAAGTTTCAAGTCTTGGATCACATTTTTGTTCAGTCAATTGATCAGTTGACCTAAAATCAACTATTTTGGGGAAAAAGTCAAATGTGGTCAATTTACAGTCAAACTTCATATTTTTTATTCATATCAACATCATGAACTCATATATGTCAACTAATCAAGTTTGGATCACAATTCCTCAAGAAATTTGATTAGATCATCAAAAGGGCAAAATGGTCAAAATTAGGGTTTTGACTGAGGAAGTTCAATTTTTTACTTTTGACCTAACAAATGAATTATTAGTTTAAAACATGATCTCAAGGATTTAAATACATCATTTTAACCTAATTGCATGGCTCAAAACATTTCTCAAGATCAATTGATTGATAGTTGAATTTCAGTCAACTGATGAAAAGTCAATTGTACACTGAAAAGTCAAACTTTGACTTTTTGATTAAAATCAAGTTTCAAAGACTACAACTCATCAAGACATGTCAAAATATGAAACTTGTTCATCAATAAATAGAAAAGTCAAAGTTACCTTTGAAAAGTCAAAATACTAAAACTTAGAATTTTTTCTAAGTGTTGAAAAGTTCACTTTTTTTCATAACTTTGAGCCAAATTTCCACCATGATGCAAGATGATTCAAAGGAAACTTCCAACATGAAAGTTTTAGATATCAATTATATCTAAAACATTTTAGGGCATAATGTTTTCTAGAAATGCTTGGATTTCAAGTTATTATTTTTTGAAGACATGTTCATGAAACTTAAAAGACTTAGTGAAATTTTGCCCTAGTTAGGCAGGATTTTGACCTAACTTCATGGCAATTTTTCACCTAGTTCCAAATTGAATTTTCAAAAATGTCCAACATGAAGGTTTTAGAGGATGTTACCAGATTTATAAAATGTCCAAGAACTCATTGATATCATAATTGAGCTAAGAGAATCGAAGGCAAGAAGTTAGGGTTTCAAACTTGAATTACAAGTCAATTTTGTGATGAACACTTGACCCAATCTTCAAGCATGATGTACAAATCATACTTTGAAGGCTTATAACTTTCCTTTAACTCCATAATTAAATGCTTACACAAATTTTAGAGCTTTAATCCAAGCATTCAATTCATTGACCATGCTTAATACCATTTTAGGAAGAAAGGCAACATTGCCATTTTGGAAAAGTGGCTTTAATCACAAAGTCCATTCTTCTTGAGCCTATAACTTGTTGTTCTGAACACATACAACATGTATTCTCAAAAGCAACATGTTTAAAGCTTCTAAGCCACCCTATAAACTAGGTACTTGTCCACTGGAACCATATTTTTCAAGCTTTCTTCAAAAACAAACAAAAATCCACAAACACGTGATTCTTGATTTCTAACTTCTCCAAGCATCCAAACTTCCTGCTTATAAATAGAGACACTATTTGTGAGCTAAGACATGAGCAAAAACACCCTCAAACTCTCCCAAACTCAGAGTTGTGAAAAAATCACAATTGTTGTCATTTTTTGCCAAGAAACTTGAAAAACAAAATCCACTCGTTTGTTTCCTTACCAAACCCTCCACAAAGATTCTATACCTCAAATATAACTTAACCAAACACCAGTTACATTTCTGTAACATCATCTTATCCATCTTCTATAACCAAAAACAGAGGTTTGCATCTTGACTTCTCCAGGCCATTTCAGCCACTCTTAACTCAAGCTAAGTATTGCATTAGCTTCCTAAGGAATCAAGGAAGCTAACCTGATCATTGCAACACCTTGAATCAAGCTCATTTGTAAAACATAAATTCCATTTTTGAGGTAAGTTTTCTGACTTTTGAAATCTTCATATAGGCATTGTTAGCTTTCCATTTTCAAAGACAAAATGTAGATATCATAGCCCTGAAGATGACCAGGTCCTTAAAATTCATTTATATTGCTTGAGTAGTGAGAATTTTAAGTTTGAACTTTCTGAAAAAGTTAGGTCAGAATTTGGTACCATTAGAAATTCTCATTCATCTTTGATTTATAGCTTATGATATTTATATGGTTGGATTCGTATGGAAAAATGAAACAACTTTCATATTTACATTTTTCATTTTTGTTGAGAAATGAGTGAGTTACAGGAACCATGACTGGAGGTTGAAGATGAAGTTCATTTCTGGAACTTGTTTTGCATTATGTATTTATTGTTTCAGTTATATTAACGAATGTATAGCCACCCCAGTGGTAAGGCAGCATGTGTTTCATGTTCAGGGTGTGGGTTCAAGCCCCAGCGCTGCAACTTTTTGTTATTTTTCAACATTTTCTCTTCTTTGTTTCAAACCAGCGCGCTGGGCCTCTAACTGGGCTTTTCTAATTTTTTGCTGCACCACCCCCCTGTATACTTATCACACGCATGCCCACTTTTTTATTTTTTTTATTTTCCTGATTATTAAAAAAACCCATTGGGCCGAAATTTCAAAACTATTTTTCTAATAAACTCCCAAATCCAACTTCAAACCCCCAGACTTTTATTTTTACATTTTATTTTATTTTATTTTTATTTATTATTATTATTATTATTAATAAAAATCCAAAAATATTTTTATTTATTATTTACATACTTATATTTTATTTTCTTTATAAACTAAAAAAGACAAAATATTTTCTTAAACAAACTTAATTTCTTTTTCTTAATAATAATTAAATTTAGGTTTAGTTATTTTATTTTTATTTAAAATCAACTTAGAACTTAGGTTTCTTTTAATTAATTAATTTCCATATTATTTTTATTAAACTAAAAAACCTTTTCTTAAAAAACCCTAAAAAATGCTTTCTAATTTAATTTCTTTTCTTAATTAGTTTAGGCTTAATTTTATTAATTTAATTATTAATTTTCTTTTAGATAATTAGGTTAAAATCCTTTCCTCAAAAACCAAACAAAATCATTTCCTTTCCATTTATATCCTTGTATATTATTTTCATTTCTTGTACATTATTCATTATTCAATATGGTTGTAATAGATAATTAGGTTTAATTTCTTGCAATTCCCATTTGTAAATTTGTACACTCCATCCCCCTAATGATGTAATAGCATAATAATTTTACTTTCCGCAATTTATCGCTTTCATATAAATGCTAGTGTGATACGGTGGCAGAACCGACTGTTTAATACTGGTTTACATTTTTTGTTTGTAAAATGTCGCGGTAAGCAAGAGTCGCCACCGACTTTTATTTCATCCAATCATGGAGAAAGAAAAAGAACAGAAAAAACCTTTTTTCGAGATATTTCTGAGTACGGGGGGTAGATTATAGAAAGGGAAGGTGTTAGCACCCTTTCTATCCGTAGTTATCTACGGGCTCTTAGGTACTTGCTCATTTTTTCAAATTGCTTGTGTGTGTTTGTCTTGAAAATGTTTTACTTCGTGATAACCCTTGTATCAGTCCTCAAGGGTGTGACGAAGTTGTTTTTGAAAACTGTTTTGAAAGGTGTTTGTGTGAAAAGTTTTTATTTGAGCAAGTACCTACTAGCATCTACCTACTCGAAAAAAGATTCTTTCTGTTCTATTTCCTTTAGACAGCGCTATCCCACTATTAAGGAGTAGGTAGCACCGTTGTTGGAGTTGTAAGGACATTCGAAAGGGACAAGTACAATCACCAAAGCAATAGTTAGAAAACTTTAGTAATAACCCTAGAGTCTTAAGATCTTCCGGAGGCAACATTTCCGAGGCAACATTTCCGAGGCAACAGTTGAGTAGGACAATTTGATCTCTTTAGACTGGAGGGCAACCACTAAAATCTCATATGCTTAATGATTGTTTACCGAAGGCAACCGAAGTGAGGTAAACCCTAGGAGTGAACATGTGCGAGTGATTTGTTTCAGTTATTTTAGTCTTTGCGCATTAGGGTTTTCTAATTGTTTTAATTTTTCATGCATTCTTTCCATACAATCCTATTAATTCATCTAACAGTTAATAATTTGCAGAAAGTAAAAGCGGAAATAAACCTAGCTATTACATGGCTTTGACAGTTACATAATTGCCTTGACGGAAAATAAAAGTACGGAATTTAAAACCCTAATTAAAACTATTACAACCTTGAAACAGTTACAAAATAATGGCAAAAATAATAACAAGCGCGCGACAAATTAAATGCGAGAGAAATTAGGGTTTTGACCCTTGACTAAATCTAATTGCAATTGATTAAAGAAAACATCATTTTTTTGTCATTTTTTGTTATTTTTTTGTTATTTAAGAAAATAAGTAATAATTGAATTAAAAAAAGAACCTAATTACTAATTAACTTTAATTAAGAAGAATAATTAAATTAGCCTATTTTTTGTGTTTTTGTTTAAAAAATAAATATCATTAAATCAAAAATTTAAACCTAGTTTTCTAATTGATTTTTAATTGTAAAAAATAAGTTAAAGTTACCCTAAATTAAATAAACTAATTAATTTAAAAATTAAATTTGATAAAAAAACTAATTCTAAATTTGTGAATTCTTGATTTTGGGATTTTTATGAAAAAAAAATGATTTTTAAAAATAAAATAAATAAATAAAGTGCATCGAATAAAGAAAAATAAGAAAATAAAAAAAGAAAGATTTATAAATGGGCCTGTGTTGAATAGCAATGTTGGGGGTGTTAATCTGCAATTCTTTGGCCCATTAAGCTCCAGGCCTGGTCAACTTTGGGATTTGGTGTAGCATTGACCTGGAGGAGTACCGTGAACCTTCATTGGAGAAGCATGAGATTTGGTCAACGTGTAATCCAGTGGACAGGCATTGAGGGTGTATGATGGTCTCCTGGAGATGAAGCGTATTGGATTCTGTAAAGAAAACATGTAAATGAGAAAATGTTGGAGTCAGGGGTCGAACCCCTGACCTCCTGCTTATAACGCCTTATCTCTCCTCCTGGCTACCACTGGACCAACATGCTTTGTTGGTAACATAAATAACCAAAATATAATATATTAGAAAAAACGTTAATAGCCATGAAAACACGCGCGAGATTTGAATTGGCCAACCATGCTTTGACACGCATCATCTTCTTCCTTGGACCGTTGCTTTAGGTAAAACACTTTTACCTACAGATGTTTGTTCATAGCTATAACCCTGTTTCATTCAAAAATGACATACAAGCAAGATAAGTGAAATTGGTGACCATGAATCAACTGGGCTTGAAGCCCTGATCATCATGGTACCCAATATGAGAACCAATTGTTCCTGCATTGAAAACCCCTAAAACAAACTCGTAAACCCTAGCAATGGCATTACGCGATTCCTATGCAAAAACTCAAGTCAAAGCATTCAAAAAAATTGCAAGCATGACAATAAACATGGATATGTGATTAAAATAGATTTATGATGCGTAAATCAATGGATTCAAACTTTAAAAAAAATGCAAACCGTGATACCTCTAGGGGCGATTTCTGGATGTTTTGATGCTAGCAAATGATGTTGTTAGCTTCCTGAGATGTCCAAGGATGGATTAGAATCTTTAAATCTCCGTGAGGATGGCTCTAGAGTGGATTTTGATCTCACACTTTTTATCCAAAATTTCAATTTTGTTCTTGCTGTTTCACGCCTCCAATCCTTATGCTTATGATATGGAATTGTTGTGTATATGTAGGAGACTGAATTAGGTCAACAAAATTGACATGAATCTTGAGAAATAATGGAGATTTGGTTTGATTTGCTTCATGTATGATTTCTTTCCAAAACTTTCTTCAATCCAATCTTTTTCAACCCTAATGAGTCTTGCACGAATTGGCTGGCATGCTAGCTGTATATGGACTCAAAATGTGCACAAAAATTCCAATATTTGATTTGTTTTCATTATTTTACCATTTAATTTGATTTATTTTGACTTAAATGAATAAAAAATCAAAATAAATGATAAAAGTAATAAAATAATATATTGAAAATCTCAGGGGTCGTGGGTCCTATTAGAAACATGTCTCAAGCAAGAAAACATGGGCCCCTTTGGAAAAAATGCAAATTTGATCAATGTTGACTTTTGATAATTTTCCAAAAATTTCTAATTTTGACAATGCACAACTCTCTCAATTTTGACACTATGAGGGTGTTCTTGGACTTTTTAGAAATCTTAGGATGTCCCTAACTAACCCTTTTAGTTTCATCTCAATTGGATCTTCCATGTTCATGTATGAAGCTTTGACCCAAAAGGTGTTTTTGTTGACTTTTCAAAAGGACCTATAATGTCAAAATTCATATCATTTGTGGGTGCATATTTTGAACTTGTGAGATGAATATGAATTGTAGGGAATTTCATCCTCTTCAAAATTATCTTTGGATGGAAAGTTTCTGATAAAGTATGAAGAAGTTATGCTTGGTCAAAGTTGGGTTAACTTTTCTTGCAAAACCCTAATTTAGCAACTTTTGGGTTTTGATGAATTTGGAGCATTCCTTGAGGAATCATGATCAACCATTGATCAAATGATGGATATAGCTTCAAAATGTTGATGTTGACCAAAAATCTTGAGGTTTGACTGTATGTGGGCCACAGTTGACTTTTGACCTAGTAAAGTTGATTCTCAAGCATCTGGGCAGTTGACTGAGCAAACTTTTTGTACAAGGCTTGAAACTTGACATGTAGGGTCTTGAGAACATATTAAAACCATGGAGAGCATATGAGGCCTTTGTGGTTGTTGTACCCCAAAATTTGCCCTCCCATATTCTTCAAGTTTATCAAGAATCATCTTCAAATGGTTCAAGATTTCTCAAGGGATTGCACAGTTCAAATGCCTCCTAAGCCAGCTGAAATTAGGGTTTTGTTTCTTGCAAGGAATTTGAGGTTTTCTATGGCTCAAACAAGTATCATGTGCCTATATACATTGTCAAGCATCTACATGTCAAGTTTCAGGACTCACAATCCCAAGTTGCACAGTCAAAAGCTTCATTTGGTTCACAATCAACTGCAGGGGTAAAATGGTCATTTTACAGTCAAAAGTCAAAATTTTGGGTCAACATCTTATTTTGAAGCCACAATCATCATTTGATCAAATCTTGATCATGATTCCTCAAGCATGGCTCAAAAATCATCAAAGATGCAAAAGTTACTATTTTTGGACAGTTGAAAAGTCAACTGTAACTTGACCAGGGCATAACTTTTTCATGGTTCATCATAAAAATCCCATCCAATGCTCATTTTGAAGGGGATTCCATTTCCTACAACTAATATTCACATTCCAAGTCCAAGAAATGCTCTCATAAAGAGTTATCAATTTCTACATTATAGGTCAATTTCAAAAGTCAACAAAAATGCACTTTAAGTCAAAGACCATAACTTGAGATTGGTAAATCCAAATGACATTGGACCAAAGGCATTGGTTAGAGGACTTCAATACCTTTCCAAAATGTCCAAGAACATGTTCATATGATCAAAATTGAGCAAGATATGCATTGGAGAAGTTGGGAAATTTTTGTGAATTTGCAAAAGTCAACTTTGCTCAAAACACATCATTTTTGCTAATGGGCCTCAAATTTCTTCTTGAAACATTGTCCAAGGCTTATGCACGACCCATTGAGATTAAATTGAATTATTTTCTTATTTTTATTAATTAATTGGATTTTTAATTGATTTTTAATTCATTTAATTAATTTAATTGTAGGAAAATACCAAGATATGATTTCTAAATCTTTTTGTGAAGCAAAAGTGGTCAACATGTGCTGGAGATTTCGTGTACATATCAAGGGGACAAAAATCTCCCAATTTGGCAAGGTTTTTCAATCAAAAAGATGCAAAAAGATTTGATTGAAAATCAAATATGCAAACCATAATTCCATGGATTCTTGGCCAAGATTGTAACCTAAATCCATTCTATTATAAGTACTGAACCTAACCCTAATGCCTTACACGTGAGAACTGCTGCAGAAACACCATAGCAACATTGGAAAAAACCAAGAAAAAGTGAAAACTGTTTTTGGCCTTCCAGCACGATTCAAAGCTTTCTCTTGATTCTAATCTATTGCAGGGATTCCCAGAAGCGTGTAGCAATCAAAAGCAAGCCTTAAAGCTCAAGAAACACGCAAGAACAGTCTCACGGTTTGATACTTTTATTCAAAATCGTAACATCCAATTCATGAGCATTTAACGTAATTTGTTGTTTGTTTTGTGTTGTTAGCAATCATAGGAAGCTTTTGGCATAAGTCAATTGGATTAAGATGTCTTAAATCAGAAGTTGCCATGAACGAATTCTAGGTTTTCCAAGCTTCCAGATTAGGGCTTTTCAGCATAGGAAAAATCAAGCCTTCTAAGACCCATGGTTGAATTCGTTACAACCAGACGAATCAGAATCCATGCTCGCGAACAATTTATATTGCACACACGCCTATTCGCTATTTTTCATTGATGCAAGTTATGGGGGTTAAAACCCCCCGCTATCTATTCATTATTTTGCAGGTTTCATGAAGAAGACGAGGACGTGGTGCTATGCCATTGGACAGTTCAAAAGGGCGCGCGCTTTTTCATAATTTCCAACATAATTGATCTTTTTATATATTATTTTTATTATCCGTTATATTAACAGATGCAACGTAATGGCTCAGTGGAAGATGATGTGGCTGGCAACCATTGGGACCTGGGTTCGATTCCCAGGTCCCCCCAAACGCTTGTTTCTATTTTTTCTAATACGTTCACGTGCAAGCTTTACAATGCGTTCCACCATACACCTCAACCATCCAGGCGCCAGGTGTTTACAAGCAACAATCCAAGGGCCAAAGATGGAAGACTATGGTACTACCTAGTCAATGAATACGCAGTTAATCCCAGAAGTCAACGCAGGCTTGAGTTAATGGGCCTGAAATTTCCAGCGTAAACCTCCATATTTGGGCCATCACCCCCCTGGTTAAATATTTTCTCTTTTATTTTCTTTTAATTATAATTATTATTATTATTATATAATTAACAACTTAATTATTTTCCTAATAAAATTCAGAAAAACTAATATTTTTTATTTTTATTATTATTTAGTAATTTCACTATTAATTATTTTGTAAATAAATGTAAATTAATTAATTTAGTTAATTAGGTTAACTTTGACATTTTTTATAATAAATAAAATTAACTTAGAATTAGGGTTTTTCTTTTGATAACTTTTAATTCCTTTTATTTTTATTTTCATTAAGACATAAAAAACACAAAAAATACTTTTTTCTTTTAATTAATTAATTAATTAGTTTTAGGTTTAATATTTAATTAAATGCAAAAAAGGGACCAAATTCAATTCTTTTCTCAAAAAGGGTCAAAACCCTAAGGACGTCTCAATTCAATTCTTTCGCGCGCATATTTATTTTTAATTCATTATTTTGATTATATTTATGTAACTATTTCCGAGGATGTAATAGATAATTAGGATTTATCGCTTTCTTTTAATTTCTCGCATTTATTTTCCAAACGGGTTATGTTTTTGGCGATGTATATACCTGCGCCTTGTAATAGCGTAGATTTACCTTTTCCGCACTTTATTTCCCGCAAATTACTAAACTGTTAATTATGCATGCAAGACTTGCCTGAAAAATAAAATCAATCCGTAGCTCACAAATACATGTACAAGATAATCTTAACATGAACCTGACACACATGCACATGCCACTCCTAGGGTACGCCTCACTTGGTTGCCTCGAGGTGGTCGTCAAGTATAGGGTGTTTTAGAGGTCGCCCTCCTGTCTAAAGATCCAGTTGCCTCGAAACGGTTGCCTCGGATAAAAAGGATCTAGGACATTAGGGTTACCGCTAAGGCGTCCTACTATTGCTTTGGTGACCACACATGTCCCTAATAATCGAATTGACCCGAATACCTCCAACGACGGTGCTACCTACTTCTCAATAGTGGGATAGTACTGTCTAAAGGACTCTTACACAGCCTAATTCCTTAGAGTAGGTAGATTTATCCTGGGTACTTGCTCTTTCAAAAACAAAAACATCTTTTTGCACCTACACTTTCAAAAAGTTTTCAAACAAACACTTCATACACTCTTGAGGACTGATACAAGAGTTACCTAGAAGTTTTTTCAAACTAAACTTTTTCAAAACCCACAAACACTTGAAAAGCAAACAATTTTTGAAAACATAATGAGCAAGTACCTAAGAGCCCATGGATAACCATGGATAGAAAGGGTGCTAACACCTTCCCTTTCTATAAATCTACCTCCCGAACCGAGAAACATCTCGAAAAGGAATTTTGTTTTGCTTTTGTCCTTTCCTTGTTGGAGAAAATAAAAGACGGTGGTGACTCTTGCTTACCGCGACATTTCGCGAACCAGCATTCAAAAACAGTCAGTTATATTTCCACCGATCACAGAACTGGCGACTCTGCTGGGGAATACTAATAAGTGAGGTGTACCTTAGGATTAGACCACTCTTGTTTTCAATTGCTTGCTTTGATTGCTTTAATATTGTGGGCCTGTTTTGGAGTTTCATAGATCCTAACCCGGATCTGGGGAATACCCTTTAGGTAGCATAAGTTGTGAGGGACCTGTCCGGCGTAGACCGACACGGGTGAAGCAGTGGCTACATTGGTGTGACACCTTGGTCTGTACTGATATCCCTTGTGTTGCAACGAGGAGAATATGGGTCTTCTGAGGAGTCATTAAGCACCAACCGACCTTAGAACCCTAAATTGACCCAACTTGGCCATAGAACAGTAGCAGTATGCTACACTCATTGAGGCTAAACTCCCGTGATGGTTCTGGCCGCAAGAAAAGGTTGAGAAGCTGGAGTTATGACCGGTTGAGGGTAGTCGGTGATATTGAGATCCTCTAGAACCCGGTTACTATTTTCTAGGACAGGTCTTAACCAACGAAACTGAAAGAGGGTAGTACCTGAACTTCATGCTGGCCTAAACTCTAAGGGTTGTCTTGTGTGACTTGTGTGCCTTATCGTGCTTGCCTTTGTGAATACTTGTGGTGTGTTTTATCATAACATCATACTATCATAACATTGCATGCATCCTGCATAATGACTGACCCATTTCAAAGACAAGAGGGTTTCATCTTTGCTCCGTTTTGTAGGACATTATGATGCATATGCGAAGGAATACTATCCGGCTCAACTTTGTTCACCCACCTAATTTGCTTAAAGAATTGGTTGACAGAAGTCTAAACACGACTTCCTTCATCTAGAGGCATGGTTCTCTTCTCGGTTTAGTCACTTCAAAGTGGGACCAACAGCTGATAAGTGTCCTGACTCAGTTCTATGATCCCATGTACCATTGTTTCACCTTTCAAGACTTCCAGCTGGTCCCCACCCTGGAAGAATTCTCTGATTTGCTTGGTATCCCTGTTTTGGAGCAGACTCCTTTCACTGGTTGGGAAAAGACTCTTAGACTTGAGGAGATTGTTGCAGCCCTTCCTTTGACCAACAAAGAGGTAATGGATAACTGGGTGACTAGAAGCGGAGTTAAGGGCTTTTTGGCTAAGTTTCTGATTGGTAAAGCTAACAGTTTCTGGAATGACTTAGACTTCAGGGCGTACGAAGACATTCTGGCTCTCTTAATCTATGGTCTGGTATTGTTCCCAAATCCTGATACCTTTGTCAATGTCAATGCCATAAGGATCTTCATGTCTCGGAATCCTGTACCCACTCTCTTGGGTGATATCCTACAACAACTCTATGCTCGTACTGCCCGGAGACGGGGAACTTTGTGGTGTTGTGCTCCTTTGTTAGTGAGGTGGTTTATTTCGCACCTCCCTAAGTTCGTGCTGAAGAACAAAGAAGGAAGAGGCTGGGCTCATAGGATAATGTCTCTCACTGATAATGACATCATTTGGACTCTCAGAGGTTTAGATGAAGTGGCTGTTATTGATCGTTGCGGAGAATATCCTAATGTTCCATTGATCGGTACCCAGGGAGGAATCTCTTATAATCCATGTTTAGCTCTCCATTAATTTGGAAGAGCCAGAAGAGCAGGGCCTCATGAGATGTTGGTACCTCACATCAGTTTTGAGTTTCAAGTAGATAGCGACGAGCTGCGCCGTAGATTCATCAAGGCTTGGGACAGAATTCACAAAGCTGACCCACATGAGTTGGGACCGAAGACTTCTCTACCAATGGAACCCTACTACAAATGGGTCCGCATCCGTGCTCAGAAGTTAGGTATGCCATATGAAGCTGTCAGGCCTATTATTCTTGAATTTCCTGATAGAGACGGGGTTCCTCCAACTGTACTCCCTCCTCAGATACCCACTGATGTTGATACACTAAAGAGGTATTGGGCGCAACTACAGGAAGAACGGGATTCTTATCGAGAAAGGTTCAATGAACAGGAACAAAAGATCCAGAAGCTGACTAAGCAATTGGAGAATGAGCGGATCCTGAATGACTATATTCGTACTGAGAAGAGGAGGCCATGGGAGCACTGATGGGCTTTGGATGTTTCTTTTACAGCTTTTATTTCCTTTTCAGTATTTTCATTCTTGTAACGCCTAAGGGCAAATTGTTGAACAATTTAAAGTTTGAATCTAATAAAGTGTGTTTCCTTTTTGTCTACAAAGTTGAATCCCGATTGTCTTTGAAAACATAAATCATACGCATCTCATTGCATCATATGCATAATAGGTACCCTTTTTCTACAGGTTGCTTAATCTTCTTCGCTGTTTATTTCAGCAATCATCATGTCTTCCGAGCCTACTACAGAACAAGCTATCAAGGCCCTCCAGGCCCAGAACGCCCAGTTCCAGGAATTGGTCATGAGCTTAGCCCAGGGACAACAGGAATTGAAGACTCTGCTTTTGAAAAAGAAGAAGAAGAGGACTGTGCTGTTCAATACCGGACGCAGATATGGGAATACATTGCAGAATGAGGCTGATATGGCTACTTCCTCTGTAGGGAAAGATAGTCCCCAAGGGGGAAGGGTTCCTAGTCCCGTGGTCTCCGACAACGAGACAGATTTCAATGATGAACAGTACCCTCCTGCTGAGGACAGGTACAAACAGCTAGAGGACCGTTTAAGTGCCATGGAGATTCAACACGTGCCTGGGTTGGATTTTGGAGATCTGGGTTTATCTTCTGGGGTGGTGATCCCACACAAGTTCAAGGCACCTGCTTTTGCGAAGTACGACGGGGCTTCCTGTCCTAAGCTGCATCTCAGATCATATGTGAGGAAGATCCAACCTTACACCGCAGACAAGAACCTATGGATCCATTTCTTCCAGGATAGTCTTTCAGGGACTCAACTCGAATAGTTCTATCAGTTGGATGGAACCAGTATTCAAAACTGGGAGGACTTGGCTACTGCATTTTATAAGCAGTATCAGTACAATTCCGACCTTGCTCCTACGCGTACCCAACTCCAGGGTATGTCGCTAGGGACGAGCAAAGGTTTTAAGGAGTATGCGCAAAAGTGGAGAGACCTGGCTGGAAGGGTGCAGCCACCTTTGACTGACCGCGAGCTCGTTGACATGTTCTTGGGGACCCTGTCTGGTCCGTTCTTCAACCATCTGATTGGGAATTCTTCTGCTGGGTTCACAGATCTGATCTTGACTGGTGAGAGGATATAAGCTGGTATCAAGTCTGGGAAGATACAGAAAGGGGCCTCCTCGAGCTCTGAAAAGAAACCCTTCAAGAAGGAATCTAGTGCTATTTATGGTTCAAGGAGACAAAACAAATCGGAACGCCACCAAGCTGTCAACGCGGTGGTAATTTCAAAGCCTGCTGCTGCTCCTCAGCAATATAACCAACCAAGAGGTGAGAGACCCAAAAGGCAGTACACTCGGCTCAGTATGACCCTGTCTCAGATATTTCCGCAACTACTGTCAACCAATCTGGTAACTGTCAAAGAAGCTCTGAAGGTTGTAAACACCACCTCTCCAAAGTACAACCCCAACGCCCGCTACACTTATCACTCTGATAGCCCGGGGCATACCACGGACGATTGTTGGGCTCTGAGGAATAAGGTTCAGGACCTTATTGATGCCAAAGAAATACAGTTCGAGGCGCCCGAAAGGCCCAATGTTGTGACTGCTCCCATGCCCCGGCATGGAGTGAATGTTGTTGAGGAAGACCTGTATGTAGCCTCTATGGATGATATTGTTACTCCGTTGATGACTGTTAAGAGGAACCTGTTGCTAGCCGGTTTATTTCTGGGATGTAGTAAAGGTTGCCATCTGTGTTCTGTTTCACCTGCTGGTTGTCCTTTGTTGAAGTCAGGTATCCAGAGCCTGATGGATAACAAAGAGATCTTGTTCGAGAAGATTGTTGTTCCTGCTATCCCTACTGAAGAAGTGTCCATTGTTACTATTTTCAACAACCCTCCTAAGGCTCCCTCAAAGAAGCCTGTCAAAATCATGTCTACTCAGAAGATTGCTCCTATCATCATCACTGTTCCGGGGCCCCTCCCCTATACGTCTGATAAAGCTGTCCCGTGGCACTATGGGGCAGACGTTTATGTGCTTGGATTCAAACAAGAGTTCGATACAAGTACCCGGCGTCAGTAACATCACCGGGCCTGCTAAAGTCACTCGCAGTGGCAGGCTCTTCTCACCAGATATTGCACCTCCAGCTATTCAGAGACCTATTGTCATCACACCTGCAAGTGTGCCCACTTCCCTTCCTGACCAAGTTCCTACTTCTACCCCTGCTGCCGAGTCATTTGACACTCGGGGAAAAGGGATTGCTACTGATGTGCCTGCCCAAACGGAGGCACCGAAGACCACCAATGTTGAAGCTTCCCAACAAGAGATGGAAGAGATCCTCAAAATTATCAAGAAGAGTGATTTCAATGTAGTTGAGCAGCTGGGGCACACCCCATCTAAAATTTTTATGCTATCACTGTTGTTGTGTCCAGAGGCCCATGCCAAGGCCCTGATTACCTTCCTGAAGACGGCCCACGTGCCACAAGAGACGTCTGCTGATCAATTTATCGAGTGTGTATCCAACTTAACTACTGATAATGGTTTGGGTTTCTCCGACGCCGATCTGACTGCTAAGGGGAAGAACCATAACGATGCCCTGCATGTCTCCATTGAATGCAGGGGCACTACTCTTGCCCATGTGCTGGTTGACACTGGTTCCTCGTTGAATGTATTACCCAAGAAGGCTCTAGACAGGCTGGATTGTGAGGGTTTAGAGCTCAAGCCAAGTAACATTGTTGCCCGGGCCTTTGACGGGTCCAAAAGGATGGTACATGGTGAAGTTGATATCCCAATCAGGGTTGGCTCTCAGGTCTTTGATTCAACATTCTATGTGATGGACATCCGACCGTCCTACTCTTGTTTGTTGGGTCGTCCTTGGATCCATAAGGCTGGAGCTGTGACCTCCACACTACATCAGAAGCTGAAATACCCGGTCAGGGGGAAGATTGTGACAGTTCAGGGGGAAGAGGAGTATATGGTCAGCCACCTCAACTCATTCCGGTATATAGAGATGGATGGGGAATTCATTGAAACCCCCTTTCAACACTTTGAAGAGGTTCCTCCAACACTGGCATCAGCTGAAACTGTGACTGGAGAGGATTTTCCCTTGAAGATGGCTTCCTTAAAGGATGCCCGGGCTGTGATTAAGAAGGGTGAGTGCGCAAACTGGGGCCGACTTCCTGATTTCACTCCGAAGACTGACAAATTTGGTTTGGGTTTCACTGCAGAAGCTCAGAGGGTTGTTCGTAAGGCAAGGATTGGAAGACCTCCTGTGTTCATTACCAACCCAGGAGTGAATGCTATTGAAGACAACGTGGAGGAATCTGAATTCGACTGCTGGATCTACCCAACGACCAACGGTGGACCAAGAAACTGGACTACCAAAGACTTCAAACCTATTACTTTTGTCACTCAGTAATGAACTCCTTTGTTTTGAATTTGTAACAAACAATAATTTGAAACTTTATGGCCCGGTGTCTTACCCGGGGCACCGTGGCTTCATTTGTGAGGGCTTATTATTTGTCATTTTCATATATCATTAATAAAAGCATTGGACGTTTTTTACATTTAAAATCTTGCGCTCCTTTTCTTTCTTTATTACATATTGCAAAACAGTTATATTTACACACACTCACAACATACAGGTTCCAATCCACTCTGGATCTCACTGGTAACGACTCTGCTACTGCCAGTTATGACTTCGAAAATCCGATCAACTTAGCCGAAGACGAAGGTGAAGATGATTGCGAAGTGCCTGGTGAGCTTGCAAGACTGTTACTCCAGGAAGAGAGGGCCATTCAGCCACATGAAGAGCCAGTGGAAACGGTAAATCTAGGTACTGAGACAGACAGAAAGGAAGTCAAGATTGGTGCCAATCTGGAGCTTAGTGTGAAACAACGATTGATTCAGATGTTGCATGACTATGTGGAAATCTTTGCCTGGTCCTACGAAGACATGCCTGGGTTGGATACTGACATTGTGGTTCATCACTTGCCTACCAAGGAAGACTGCCCTCCGGTAAAACAGAAGGTTCGCCGTATGCGTCCAGAGATGTCCGAGAAAATCAAAGTTGAGGTTATGAAACAATTCGATGCCGGTTTTCTAGCAGTGACTTCTTACCCTCAGTGGGTTGCCAACGTGGTTCCGGTGTCGAAGAAAGATGGTAAGGTCCGAGTGTGTATTGATTACAGGGATTTGAACAGGGCAAGCCCCAAGGATGATTTCCCTCTGCCTCATATCGACGTTCTGGTCGACAACACTGCTCAGCATAAGGTATTCTCCTTCATGGACGGTTTCTCCGGTTATAATCAGATCAAGATGGCTCCTGAAGACATGTAAAAGACCACTTTTGTTACTCAGTGGAGCACATTTTGCTACAAGGTCATGCCTTTTGGGTTGAACAATGCTGGGGCAACCTACCAACGTGCCATGGTTGCTTTATTTCATGACATGATCCATCATGAGATTGAAGTATATGTCGATGATATGATTGCAAGGTCACAAACTGAGGAGGAACACCTTGACCATCTACAGAAGCTGTTTGACCGTCTGAAGTTGTACAAGCTGAGGTTCAACCCGAACAAGTGCACCTTCAGGGTAAGATCTGGAAAATTGCTAGGCTTCGTCGTGAGCGACAAAGGTATTCAAGTGGACCCTGCCAAAGTGAAAGCCATACAAGAGATGCCAGTTCCCAAGACAGAGAAAGAAGTCAGAGGCTTTCTAGGACGATTGAACTAGATTGCCCGATTCATCTCGCACCTAACTGCTACTTGTGAACCAATCTTCAAGCTGCTGAAGAAAGATCAAGTAGTACGTTGGAACGATGAATGTCAGACCGCTTTCGAAAGAATCAAAGAGTATCTCCAAGAACCACCCATTCTTATGCCGCCGGTTGAAGGGAGACCTCTAATCTTATACTTGACAGTACTGGACAACTCAATGGGGTGTGTGCTGGGGCAGCATGACGAGTCTGGCCGAAAAGAGCATGCTATTTATTACCTTAGCAAAAAGTTTACCGACTGTGAGACCCGATACTCACTGCTCGAGAAAACTTGTTGCGCTTTGGTATGGGCTGCTCGTCGGCTGAGACAGTATATGTTGACTCACACTACTCTGTTGATTTCAAAAATGGATCCAATCAAGTACATCTTCAAAAAGCCTGCCTTGTCCAGAAGAATAGCAAGATGGCAGATGATCTTGACGGAATATGACATCCAGTACACGACTCAAAAAGCAATCAAGGGAAGTGTATTGACAGACCATTTGGCACATCAGGCAGTGGATGACTACCAATCCATGAACTTTGAATTTCCAGACGAGAATATCATGGTAGTGACTGATTGTGAAGTACCTGGACCGGATGAAGGACCTGAGGAAGGATCTCGATGGTCTATGCACTTTGACGGAGCCTCAAACGCCTTGGGTAACGGCATTGGCGCTGTGATCATATCCCCTAAAGGCACTCATACTCCACTTACCGCCCGTCTATGTTTCAACTGCACCAACAACATGGCGGAGTGTGAAGCATGCATCATGGGTCTTCAAGCTGCAATTGACTTAAGGATTAAGTTTCTGAGGGTCTTCGGAGATTCCGCTCTCGTGATCAATCAGATCAAAGGCGAGTGGGATACGAAACACCCAAATCTTATTCCTTACAAGGAGTATGTATTGACGTTAATTCCCCACTTCGAGGAGATAACTTTTGAACACTTCCCAAGAGAGGAGAATCAGTTGACGGACGCGCTGGCTACGATGTCTTCTATGTTCAAAGTCAAATGGGACAACGAGGCTCCCCGGATCATTATCTGGAAATTAGATGAACCTGCACATTGTTGTGATCTTGAGGCTGAAGAGGTAACTGAAAAACCTTGGTATCATGAAGTGAAGAGGTACCTTGAAGCTCAAGAACACCCCGAGGGTGCATCTGTTAATGACAAGAAGTTTCTGAGAAGGTTCGCGGCAAAGTTCTTCCTCGGCAATGGCATTCTATACAAGCGAAACCATGATTCAACCTTACTGTGTTGTATGGATAAGACTGAAGCAGAAAGAATCATGGCAGAGCTGCATGAAGGTACCTTCGGAACGCACTCCGGTGGACATACCATGGCAAAGAAAATCCTTCGGGCAGGATATTTCTGGTCCACAATGGAAGCTGATTGTTACCAACATTCTCGGACATGTCACAAATGCCAAATCTATGCTGATAAGGTGCACGTTCCTCCAGTTCCTCTGAACGTCTTGACAACACCTTGGCCTTTTGTAATGTGGGGCATTGATATGATCGGTGAAATCAGACCTACGGCATCCAACGGGCATCGCTTCATTCTGGTAGCAATCGATTACTTTATAAAATGGGTTGAAGCAGCTTCCTATGCTACGGTAACCAAGAACGTCGTGGCACGGTTCATTCGGCATAACCTGATCTGTCGATACGGTGTCCCGAAAAGGATCATTACGAATAATGGTACAAATCTTAACAATAAGATGATCACTGAGCTCTGCGAGCAATTCAAGATACAGCACCACAACTCTTCTCCTTATCAACCGAAGATGAATGGGGCTGTAGAAGCGGCAAATAAGAATATCAAGAAGATTGTGCAGAAGATGATAGTGACGTACAAAGATTGGCACGAAATGTTACCGTTTTCTTTTCATGGGTACCGTACCTCAGCACGAACGTCAACAGGGGCAACACCCTTTTCCTTGGTCTATGGTATGGAGGCAGTCTTGCCTATTAAAGTCCAGATACCCTCTCTCCAGATAATGAAGGATGCGGGTTTGAGTGAAGATGACTGGATCCAGACTCGGCTTGATCAATTAAACCTGATTGACAAAAAGAGACTTACTGCTATTTGTCATGGTCAGACGTACCAAAAACGGATGATCAAGGCATTTAACAAGAAAGTCAGACGACAGGAGTATCAAGTTGGGGACCTGGTGATCAAACGCATCATTCTACCTCAAGGTGATCCCAGGGGCAAATGGACCCCTACGTACGAAGGGCCATTTGTGGTTAAGAATATCTTCTCAGGAGGAGCTATGATTCTAACCACCATGCATGGTGACGACCTTCCTCACCCCGCCAATGCAGACATAGTAAAAAGATACTACGCATGAATTAAAGACCCGCTAGGTTGACACACCTAGGCAAAAATAAGGGCTTCCCGGCGAACCAAAAGGGTTCGGGCAAAAATAAGGGATGAAATGAAAAAATATGTACACCCGGCAAGTCGAAAACCTGAAAAGGCGGCTTGGGCAAAAATGGGTATCCTGGTGCACTGAAAACCCGAAAGGGCGGTCTAGGCAAAAGTTAGGGATTAAAGCGTAATACTATGTCTCATTGGATCACCCTGCATCCAGAATTCGGTATCAACTATCAGGCTCAGACGGCATCAAGCAATCAGCTTCATCTCCAACTAAGCAGCAAAGTGATGAGACGCTTGAAGCCATAAAGGCGATAACAGAGTTGGAACCCAGTGGGATTTTTCACATAACTGTTTTGTTTTTCCTTTCACAAACTGTATAAACTCTCTTGTTCGGCGGCGTTCTCTTACTAGGACGTCAGCCTCTTGTACATAAAACGCTTATTTACAGGCAAATTTCAAAATCAATACAAATCCATTTTTTCCAGACTGTTGCACCCCAAAATTTGCCCTCCCATATTCTCCAAGATTTGTCAAGTCAAAGCCACAAAATTCCCCAAGGGTTGTGCAGTACAACAGTCTCCCATACAGTCAAAACTAGGGTTTGGTTTCTGATCAAGAAAAGGAAGTTTTCAAAGGCCCAATCAAGTCTCACATGCTTACAAAGATGGTCAATTATCCTCATACCAAGTTTCAAGACTTTCAGCACAAAATTGCACAGTCAAAACCCTAGATTGCACTACAGTCAACTGTAGGGGCAAAATGGTCATTTGACAGTCAAAAGTTCAAATTTTTGGTCAATATATCATTTTGAAGCCACAAACATCATTTGATCAATGCTTGATCATGATTCTCAAAATTTGGCTCAGAAATCATCAAAGATGCAAAAGTTGCTATATTTGGACAGCTGAAAAAGTCAACTGAAATTGACCAGGGCATAACTTTCACATGGATTATCAGAAAAATTCCATCCAAAGCTCATTTTGAAGAGAAAGACATTTCCTACAACTCATCTTCATACTTCAAGACCAAGAAATGCTCTCACAAAAAGTTATCAATTTCAACATTATAGGTCATTTTCAAAAGTCAACAAAAAGGGACTTTAAGTCAAAGGCCATAACTTGAGATTGGTAAATCAAAATGACATGGGACCAAAGGCATTGGTTAAAGGACTCAAAGACCTTTCCAAAATGTCCAAGAACATGTGAAAAGCTTAAAAATTGACCAAGTTATGCCTTGTGGAAGTTGGGAAATTTTTGGGAATTTTGAAAAGTCAACATTGATGCAAAAGGCCTAAAAATGCAAATGGGCCCATTTTTCTTCCAAGTTTCTTCATGCCAAGCCTATGCACGACCATTAGGCCCAAAGGGAAGTATTTTCATATTTTTTAATTATTTATTTGAATTTATATTAATATTAATTCATTTAAATTATTTTAATACATGAAAAATATAAACCTAACCTAAAAAAATCTTTTTATGCATGATTTGGCTTCTATAATTCGTGCACATGTTAATAGGGAAAGACTTGGTGCTAATTGATCATGATTGAACCAAATAACATGAAAAAAGATTCAAAAGAAGATCTTCCAAAATCAAAGATTGAAATCATCATGGCAAGAGATTTTGTACAGCTTTCTTAACCTAATTGCTTCCTTACATATACAGGAATGTAAACCTAATCAAAAGAGACTGCAAGCTGCGCAGGAAACCAACATACAAACTTGAGAAAATTGCCTTAAAACTGAAATCTGAAATCAAGGTTATAGGTGAATTCAAGCTTCAATTCTCGTTCTATCATCATCCTCAAGCTTCACTGAACGTGTACCTATCACAAACAATAGGCAAAACATCCTGAATTGGTATCAAGAACTCAAACCGCAAAACAAAATTCTTGAAATTGTATAGCATCATTCAAGCATCTTTTTGCATTTTTATTTGTTGATTCTTATTCCTTGTGAAGTTCTAAAGCTAACTGTGGTGTTTAATTGCGTTTTTATTGATCATACAAGATTATGCCATGTTTGAAATCTTAGGGTTTGCAGGTTACAAAATTGGGGTTTCCCAAACCAAGTAAAATTAGGATTCCAAACCTATGCCGTTGCAATCAACGCATCTGGACGAAGCAATCTAGACCATCGCGCCTAATTTATATTTGGATATGAGCTAATCGCTATTTTTTTGTAGGCTGCCTAATACCACGGTTGCAAAATCGTTGCCTATCTGTCTTGTTTTACAGGGGACGTGAGGAAGAAGATGCCGTGTCAAAACGTGATAGGCACGTTTGAATTCTCGCGCGCGTTTCCCAACTCTCATCTGCTTTTGTTTTATATTGTTTGTTTGATAATGTATATTAAATATAATTCAAATGGCTCAGTGGCAGGGACGTATGATGGTAACATCAAAGACCTGGGTTCGAACCCCAGGTCTGTATAATGCTTGATATTATTTTTCAAACCAAATTCCCATGCAGGCATAATTCTGAGACGCACCATGCACACTCCAAGTTCACCATACACGCGTCCATCAGTAGCAATCCAAGGGCCATGATCAAAGGAGTACAATAAACTCCAGTCAACGTGTCATACACGATCCAGGAAAGTCAGCAAATTGCAAGTTTAATTGGGCCAGGCCTCTCAAATCTATACCTCCTGAATTGGGGACTACCCCCCCTGGTTTGCCTTATTATTTTTATTTTTATTCTTTCTTTTTATTTTTTCTTTTTATTTCTTTTAGTTGCTATTTATTTAATTAATTATTTTTAATCAAAATATAAAAAACATTCAAAAATCAGAAAAGGCCAAAAATTAATATAATTATTTTCATAAATAAATTAGAATGTAAATTATTTAGTTTAATTAGGTTTTAATTTTAATTCCTTTTTTAATAAAAATCCAAAAAAATGTAGAATTAGGTTAATTGATAATTTTAATATCTTTTTAATTTTTTATTTTTTTCTCACAATACTATTTATTTATTATTTTATTTTATAATTAAAAATTGTACATAAATAATTTAGGGTTTAACGTAGATTATACTTTAATTCTTTCATAATAAATAAAAATATTAGAATTAGGGTTTGCCGTTTAATTTAACTCCAATTAACTCCTTTTTCTCATTAAATCTAAAAAACACAAAAATACCATTTTCATTTAATTTTAATTTTAAATTCCTTGTTAATTTTAATTGTTTGTAAAAGGGTCCAACGTCCTAGTTTTGTTTAATTTCTTTATTTCGCGCATTTATTTTATAATCGTTTAAATAATTATGTAAATCTCCCAAAGCCATGTAACTTTACTTTTCGCACTTTTATTTTACTTCGCATTATTTACTTTTCGCTAAATCGGGTCCGGTTTAATTTTGGCGATGTGGACCCGCGCCTTTGTAATAGCTTAGATTTATTTTTTCGCAACTTTATAACTGTTAAATATGCATGCAAGAATGAATGGCCAAATTAAAATCAAGCGTAGAACACGACAAACATGACAAGACAAATAACTGAAACATGATACACAATTCGCACACACCACCCTAGGGTACGCCTCACTGTTGCCTTTCGAAAGGTGGTCGTCGAGTAGAGGATGTCTTAGTAAGTCCTCATGATCCGGGAACCTGGCATGAGGGTAGCTTCTAAGGTGTCTTCCCATTGCTCTGGTGATCACCATGTCCCGAACCACGAATTGACCCGAACACCTCCAACGGTGGTGCTACCTACCTCTCAATGGTGGGATGGCACTACTTTTAAGGACATCTACACAGACGAATTCCTTAGGGTAGGTAGGTTCTCGTAGATACTTGCTCTAATCTCAAAGCAAACTCAAAAAGACTTTTCACACTGACACTTTTCAAAAGCTTTCAAAGCAAACTTTTCAAACACTCTGACGTATGAGTCGATCTGAAATTTTTCAAAGAATCTTTTTAAAACCCACATTGAAAAGCAAACAAACAATTTTGAAAACACAATGAGCAAGTATCTAAGAGCCCATGGATAACCATGGATAGAAAGGGTGCTAACACCTTCCCTTTCTATAATCTACCTCCCGAACCGAGAGCAATCTCTTTAAGGAATTTTTCTGTGCTTTTGTCCTTTCCATTTGGAGAAAATAAAAGACGGTGGCGACTCTTGCTTCCGCGACATTTCGCGAACCAGCGTTAAACAGTCAGTTCCAGATCCACCGATCACAGAACTGGCGACTCTGCTGGGGACTAAACTTAAAGTGAGGTGTACCTTAGAGCTAGGTCATAACTATGTTTTCAATTGTCTTCTTTGCTTGCTTTATTATTGTGGGTTGCTTGGGAGTTCTATAGATCCTAACCCGGATCTGGGGAAACCTTCTTAGAAAGTAGCAACAAGGCTGTGAGGGAACTGTGCGGGGTATACCGACATGGTTGAAACAGTCTGCTACGTTGATGTGGCACTTTGGTGTGTACCGGTAACCCTTGAGTTCAGTCAAGGAGAGTACGGGGCCTCCGCGTGGTGTCATGAAGCATCAACAGACCTTAGGAACCTTAATAGAACTATCTTGGCCTCTTTAGGGTAGTGAGATAACTGACTTTGGTGCAGTCCGAGGTTGGTTGATACTCGATACTACACTCAATTGAGGGTTGCTTTCCTGGAATATTTCGGTCGCCAGTTCAGTGGCTAAATCGAAACGATGAACAATGAAAGCAATCCCGTGATATTGGGACCCTTAGAACCCGGTTACTTCTAATAGGACAGGTTGAGCCCGCCAACTTCAAGAGGGTAATACCCAGACCCCATGCTGGCCTAAACTCTAAGGGCTTTCTCTTGTGTGACTTGTGTGCCTTCGTACTTGACTACCTGCATGCTTTATCTGACACATGAACTACTTGCAGGTTTTGTTTATAGTCCTTAATTGGGACTCATAACAGGGTACTAAATTTCTTGCAGGGTTGTTTACAGTCCTTAATTGGGACTCATAACAGGATACTGAATTTCTTGCAGGGTCTGTTTATAGTCCTTAATTGGGACTCATAGCAGGGCTTACCTACTTCACCCCATGCATAGCATGACATCATACCATTGCATACCATTGCATACATCCTAACCCATTTCAAGGATCTCAAGGGCTTGTGATGCAGGTCGTAATGAATCAAACATCTAGCAAGGGGCAAAGAGGATTTATTTTCCTCTAGCCAAGGTTGTCAGGGGCTATGACCCACTGGATATGGTGAGCCTTTGACCCTTGAAGAAGGGCCCTCAACCAACATGAAGTTCCTTCAATCAAGTTACCGGTTCTCAACTCTAACAATTTCTCTGTTTATCCTGCGAGGTCCTTGAAAACATTACATGCATGTCATACATCTCATTGCATTGCAGGTATCCCTTGACAGGTTGCTTACCCTTCCTCGCTGTTTATTTCAGCCGATCGCCATGAATCCTGAATCATCAGCCGAGCAGACTATCAAGGACCTCCAGGCTCAGAACGCCCAGTTCCAAGAGCTGATCATGAATTTGACTCAGGGGCAACAAGACCTGAAGGCTCTGCTCTTGAAGAAAGAAAAGAAGAAGAGGAGGACTGTTTTATTCAGCCCTAGACGCAGATCTGGGAATACACCGCAGACTGAAACTGAGAGGACTACCCCATCTGTGAGGGAAAGCAGTCACCATGAGAGGGAGGTGCCCAATCCAGTGGTCTCTGACAATGAAACATATTTCGACGACGAACAGTACCCTCCGACTGAGGACAAGTACAAACAGTTGGAGGATAGGATGAAGGCTATGGAGGTTCAACAGGTACCTGGGCTGGATCTTGGAGATTTGGGTTTGTCAACTGGTGTGGTTATTCCCCGGAAGTTCAAAGCACCATCCTTTACTAAGTATGACGGGGCATCTTGCCCCAAGCTGCATCTAAGGTCCTATGTTCGGAGGATTCAGCCATATACGGTGGACAAGAATTTATGGATCCACTTCTTCCAGGAGAGTCTTTCAGGGACTCATCTCGAATGGTTCTATCAGCTGGATGGGACCAAAATTCGTAACTGGGAGGAGTTGGCAACTGCTTTCTATAAGCAGTACCAGTACAATGCCGACCTTGCTCCCACCCGTACCCAACTCCAGGGTATGTCGTTGGGGTCAAGTGAAGGTTTCAAAGAATATGCTCAGAAGTGGAGGGATCTTGCTGGAAGGGTACAACCACCTCTGACTGATCGGGAACTTGTTGATATGTTCTTGGGGACCCTGTCTGGTCCGTTCTACAACCACCTAATTGGGAATTCGTCTGCTGGATTCACAGATCTTATCTTGACTGGAGAGCGAATAGAAGCTGGTATCCGGTCTGGGAAAATTCAAGAGGCTGCACCTTCTGATAAAAAGCCTCATCATGGGAAGAAAGAATCCAATGCTGTGCACGGTAAAAAGAGCCGTCATGAGGCAGGGGCAATCCAAATCTCCAATCCCGGACCTGCTCAACAAGGACAGGGGCAGCAGCGCAAAGAGAAACGGCAGTACACCAAACTCAACATGTCGTTAGATCAAGCACTGCAACAAATGTTGAAGGCAGGGTTGATCACCTTAAGGGCTCCTCTCCGGAATCCGAACACTGCTGCACCCAACTATCATCCCAACGATAGGTGCGCATATCATTCAGATAGCCCGGGGCATACTACAGACAATTGCTGGCCTCTCAAGAATAAGATTCAAGATATGATCGACGCTGGAGAGATTCAGTTTGAAGTGCCAGAGACTCCGAACATAATCACTGCTCCGTTGCCCAAACATTGAAGCCTTTTGTTTATTTGAATTTTTGAGTTGTACTTTTCATTGCTTATACAAACGATTAATGTCATATCAAACTCCTTTATGTTATCAATGCATCGCATACGTCTGTTTTGAGGAATTAATACAATTATTTTTGTTATATTCTTTTCATATTTTTTCTGATGTCAACTCTCGGTTAATAATTCTGAGCCTCTTAAGGGAGGATGACGAAAACGATGCCACGATTTACAGTATGCTTTTGAACAGACCCCGCTGATGAAGTACAGGCATTGTTTCAAATCCCTAAACACTGGAGTTATAAGGATGATAATCCCTCGTCAACCCATCAGAGCCAAAGAAGTAGGAGTTTTTATTTTCGAAAATCAAAACCCTTAATCATAACCTGGGGCAGGGTAGTTCTCTCAGTTGATCTAAGTGCATCTTTACAAAACGAGCAAAGACAGTAATGGTTCAGAACAATCAAAAGGACAGGAAGTCATCAAAATTCATAAATGAAAAGCCCAAAAAAGTCTAAGCCTACAAAGGGGACTTATGAAACTGGGGCATCCCGCTGACTGTAATTCCAAAAAAGGAAACAGTTCAGGCAAAAAAAGAAAGGGATAACGAAATCAAAAAAAAGGAAAGAGGTCACACAAACCCTCAATAACAAAAAGGAATGACTGCCTATTCAAAATAAACTATCAACATCCGAACCATTACTGGAACATCAAAGCAAAGACTCAAACAAGGTCTAACGCACGATCAGCTGAGTTTAGGTTTGAAGAACATCACGAAGAGCGGGTGGGTACAAATAATTTGAGCCTTTATCCTTTGTTTCTTAAACCGTGAACCAGGCCACGTTATAACCCTTAAAAGTCCTAGCTGAAGCATGGGTTAATTCGAAAGCATACTGTTACGAAAGGTATCCTGACTCCTTAAGGCCTACGGTAAATACGGATTGACATCACGTTTTACAAACATTCACTTGTTTTATGAAAAAAAGAATGCATTTTCAAAATCTTCAAGACAGACATAAGCTTTGCATTTTTAATATAACTTTGTTTGCATATGACTTTTTGTTTGAACAGCAGGGAAATTCGCACGATGAATACCTAGTGAACAAAAGCGTTTCCAATCAAGGGGCACGGCATGACTATTGTCCATCATCTGGGGCAGTCCAATCAAGATTCGGAGAATCTCTCAAAAGGCCAACCAGCCTGGGGCAAATCTCCACCTGAGTCACTTGGGGCATTTCAACAACAAATCTCGCCTGATCAAACATCTTCTGGTGACAAAACACTTCTGAACAGGGGCAACCCCCTACTTTCTGAGAACGGATATAGTCGAAAAATACCGTGCAAAATCAAAGACCCGCTAGGTTGACATACCTAGGCAAAAATCAGGGCTTCCCGGCGAACCAAAAGGGTTCGGGCAAAAATAAGGGATGAAATGAAAAACCTGTACACCCGGCAAGTCGAAAACCTGAAAAGGCGGCTTGGGCAAAAATGGGTATCCCGGTGGACTGAAAACCCGAAAGGGCGGTCCAGGCAAAAGTTAGGGATTAAAGCATACGACTATGTCCTGTCATCTTGTCATCTGTCTACCAGAAGAAGGTTTGTCCGCCAACAACTATCAGCACCCCACAAGAAGTAGGGGCAATAAAGGTTGGTCTGAGCAGTCTGATCGTTCTGTCCTCCAAGGTATCAGGGTAAGCTCCGTTGAAGAACATAGCCAACGCAGTTCAAAACTTCCCCAGGAGAGTCCAATCTAATTCCCCAGGAAAGTTGGAATCCATCTCCCCAGGCAATAAGCGTACCCCCAGTAGATTCTGGAAGCTTATCCTCGCAGCGCACGAACGCGTCGTCCGGCTTGATTTAAAGAGTTATTTCCTTAACAGGATATAATTGGGTTATCCTCAGCCAAAAGCCACGGAAAGAGCGTCGTCGCCAAAGTCTTCTTATCCCCAGCGAAGTCTATCAGCACTTCCAATACAGCAGAGATACCCTCAGCAAGTCATTCTCAACAATTCAGCAAAAGCATCTCCCCACAGAGTATTTCTTCCCAGCATGGTCGCTAGAATATCTTCTTCTCCCCGCAGAATCTTCCATTTGCCAAGTTTATTCCTCAACGGAGTTATCCTCTCCTATCGGTATACTTGCAACTATCATCCCCAGCGGAAGCAAAAGCTATTCTTCAACATCAGCCCAGGAGTGACTTCCCGGCACCCGTCAAGGATTTATTTTCTTAGGCAAAAATACATTCATAAACATCACATCGTCATGCATATGCATCATGCTACACGAATCTCCTTAATTTTGAAAACATACAGTTCATGCATCATGATTTTGCATACAATTATGTTTTGCCTTTTCAGGAAAAAGATCAATACAAAAATGACTACTATCAACTATCGCAATTCTTTCTAGATATAGTCTCAGATATGATCCAGCGATGGTGACGTTCTGATACTGCTTCCAGATTTCCTTCTAGATATAGTTTCAGATGTAAACCCAGCGATGGTGACGTTCTGATACTGCTTCCAGATTTCCTTCTAGATATAGTTTCAGATGTAAACCCAGCGATGGTGACGTTCTGATACTGCTTCCAGATTTCCTTCTAGATATAGTTTCAGATGTAAACCCAGCGATGGTGACGTTCTGATACTGCTTCCAGATTTCCTTCCAGATATAGTTTCAGATGTAAACCAGATATGGTGACGTTCTGATACTGCTTCCAGAAGTCCTTTTTAGATGTTTCCCTCTCCGACGATGAGTGTGAGGTGATAATCCCCTATGGTTCCCTCTCCAACGGTGTGTGAGGTAGTAATCCCTTTTTCAGATGTTTCCCTCTCCAACGTTGAGTGAGGTGATCATTCCTTTCAGATTATAAATGCATGTGGTTCTCTTCCCGATACTACAAAGATGGTAATTCTCGCCAAGATTTTTCTCAACGAGCGTTGTTGAAGTTAAAGTCATCCAAGGTTCTCTTACCATTCATGCTAAGGTAGTAACCATACCTGGTTCATTCATCAGCGTTTGAAGCTCCAGACTCAGCTCTTGTAACCAGTCAGGACATATCTATACCAAGCATCTAAAATCAACTCCTGCAACGTGTCAGGTACTCATTTGTTCTTTTGCAGGTATACAGGTTCTAGCGAAGGAATCTCTTACGCAATCAACATCCAGATGGCATCTATAAGCCCATCATCCTATCCAGCAATCTCCAAATGGCATCTATAAGCCCATTCCCCCATCACTGCCACTATGTGAGCGCAAATTTCTGGGCACTCTAGTGTCCAATCATCTTCTACCCTCGGATTACGAAAGGCACGTCAGCCAATCTGCATCCTCAGGTCTAAGAAGATTGAACAGGGGCAACTGTTGCACCCCAAAATTTGCCCTCCCATATTCTCCAAGATTTGTCAAGTCAAAGCCACAAAATTCCCCAAGGGTTGTGCAGTACAACAGTCTCCCATACAGTCAAAACTAGGGTTTGGTTTCTGATCAAGAAAAGGAAGTTTTCAAAGGCCCAATCAAGTCTCACATGCTTACAAAGATGGTCAATTATCCTCATACCAAGTTTCAAGACTTTCAGCACAAAATTGCACAGTCAAAACCCTAGATTGCACTACAGTCAACTGTAGGGGCAAAATGGTCATTTGACAGTCAAAAGTTCAAATTTTTGGTCAATATATCATTTTGAAGCCACAAACATCATTTGATCAATGCTTGATCATGATTCTCAAAATTTGGCTCAGAAATCATCAAAGATGCAAAAGTTGCTATATTTGGACAGCTGAAAAAGTCAACTGAAATTGACTAGGGCATAACTTTCATATGGATTATCAGAAAAATTCCATCCAAAGCTCATTTTGAAGAGAAAGACATTTCCTACAACTCATCTTCATACTTCAAGACCAAGAAATGCTCTCACAAAAAGTTATCAATTTCAACATTATAGGTCATTTTCAAAAGTCAACAAAAAGGGACTTTAAGTCAAAGGCCATAACTTGAGATTGGTAAATCAAAATGACATGGGACCAAAGGCATTGGTTAAAGGACTCAAAGACCTTTCCAAAATGTCCAAGAACATGTGAAAAGCTTAAAAATTGACCAAGTTATGCCTTGTGGAAGTTGGGAAATTTTTGGGAATTTTGAAAAGTCAACATTGATGCAAAAGGCCTAAAAATGCAAATGGGCCCATTTTTCTTCCAAGTTTCTTCATGCCAAGCCTATGCACGACCATTAGGCCCAAAGGGAAGTATTTTCATATTTTTTAATTATTTATTTGAATTTATATTAATATTAATTCATTTAAATTATTTTAATACATGAAAAATATAAACCTAACCTAAAAAAATCTTTTTATGCATGATTTGGCTTCTATAATTCGTGCACATGTTAATAGGGAAAGACTTGGTGCTAATTGATCATGATTGAACCAAATAACATGAAAAAAGATTCAAAAGAAGATCTTCCAAAATCAAAGATTGAAATCATCATGGCAAGAGATTTTGTACAGCTTTCTTAACCTAATTGCTTCCTTACATATACAGGAATGTAAACCTAATCAAAAGAGACTGCAAGCTGCGCAGGAAACCAACATACAAACTTGAGAAAATTGCCTTAAAACTGAAATCTGAAATCAAGGTTATAGGTGAATTCAAGCTTCAATTCTCGTTCTATCATCATCCTCAAGCTTCACTGAACGTGTACCTATCACAAACAATAGGCAAAACATCCTGAATTGGTATCAAGAACTCAAACCGCAAAACAAAATTCTTGAAATTGTATAGCATCATTCAAGCATCTTTTTGCATTTTTATTTGTTGATTCTTATTCCTTGTGAAGTTCTAAAGCTAACTGTGGTGTTTAATTGCGTTTTTATTGATCATACAAGATTATGCCATGTTTGAAATCTTAGGGTTTGCAGGTTACAAAATTGGGGTTTCCCAAACCAAGTAAAATTAGGATTCCAAACCTATGCCGTTGCAATCAACGCATCTGGACGAAGCAATCTAGACCATCGCGCCTAATTTATATTTGGATATGAGCTAATCGCTATTTTTTTGTAGGCTGCCTAATACCACGGTTGCAAAATCGTTGCCTATCTGTCTTGTTTTACAGGGGACGTGAGGAAGAAGATGCCGTGTCAAAACGTGATAGGCACGTTTGAATTCTCGCGCGCGTTTCCCAACTCTCATCTGCTTTTGTTTTATATTGTTTGTTTGATAATGTATATTAAATATAATTCAAATGGCTCAGTGGCAGGGACGTATGATGGTAACATCAAAGACCTGGGTTCGAACCCCAGGTCTGTATAATGCTTGATATTATTTTTCAAACCAAATTCCCATGCAGGCATAATTCTGAGACGCACCATGCACACTCCAAGTTCACCATACACGCGTCCATCAGTAGCAATCCAAGGGCCATGATCAAAGGAGTACAATAAACTCCAGTCAACGTGTCATACACGATCCAGGAAAGTCAGCAAATTGCAAGTTTAATTGGGCCAGGCCTCTCAAATCTATACCTCCTGAATTGGGGACTACCCCCCCTGGTTTGCCTTATTATTTTTATTTTTATTCTTTCTTTTTATTTTTTCTTTTTATTTCTTTTAGTTGCTATTTATTTAATTAATTATTTTTAATCAAAATATAAAAAACATTCAAAAATCAGAAAAGGCCAAAAATTAATATAATTATTTTCATAAATAAATTAGAATGTAAATTATTTAGTTTAATTAGGTTTTAATTTTAATTCCTTTTTTAATAAAAATCCAAAAAAATGTAGAATTAGGTTAATTGATAATTTTAATATCTTTTTAATTTTTTATTTTTTTCTCACAATACTATTTATTTATTATTTTATTTTATAATTAAAAATTGTACATAAATAATTTAGGGTTTAACGTAGATTATACTTTAATTCTTTCATAATAAATAAAAATATTAGAATTAGGGTTTGCCGTTTAATTTAACTCCAATTAACTCCTTTTTCTCATTAAATCTAAAAAACACAAAAATACCATTTTCATTTAATTTTAATTTTAAATTCCTTGTTAATTTTAATTGTTTGTAAAAGGGTCCAACGTCCTAGTTTTGTTTAATTTCTTTATTTCGCGCATTTATTTTATAATCGTTTAAATAATTATGTAAATCTCCCAAAGCCATGTAACTTTACTTTTCGCACTTTTATTTTACTTCGCATTATTTACTTTCCGCTAAATCGGGTCCGGTTTAATTTTGGCGATGTGGACCCGCGCCTTTGTAATAGCTTAGATTTATTTTTTCGCAACTTTATAACTGTTAAATATGCATGCAAGAATGAATGGCCAAATTAAAATCAAGCGTAGAACACGACAAACATGACAAGACAAATAACTGAAACATGATACACAATTCGCACACACCACCCTAGGGTACGCCTCACTGTTGCCTTTCGAAAGGTGGTCGTCGAGTAGAGGATGTCTTAGTAAGTCCTCATGATCCGGGAACCTGGCATGAGGGTAGCTTCTAAGGTGTCTTCCCATTGCTCTGGTGATCACCATGTCCCGAACCACGAATTGACCCGAACACCTCCAACGGTGGTGCTACCTACCTCTCAATGGTGGGATGGCACTACTTTTAAGGACATCTACACAGACGAATTCCTTAGGGTAGGTAGGTTCTCGTAGATACTTGCTCTAATCTCAAAGCAAACTCAAAAAGACTTTTCACACTGACACTTTTCAAAAGCTTTCAAAGCAAACTTTTCAAACACTCTGACGTATGAGTCGATCTGAAATTTTTCAAAGAATCTTTTTAAAACCCACATTGAAAAGCAAACAAACAATTTTGAAAACACAATGAGCAAGTATCTAAGAGCCCATGGATAACCATGGATAGAAAGGATGCTAACACCTTCCCTTTCTATAATCTACCTCCCGAACCGAGAGCAATCTCTTTAAGGAATTTTTCTGTGCTTTTGTCCTTTCCATTTGGAGAAAATAAAAGACGGTGGCGACTCTTGCTTCCGCGACATTTCGCGAACCAGCGTTAAACAGTCAGTTCCAGATCCACCGATCACACAGACAAATTGCCAATGGTTTTTCCTTTATCTGTTTTGTTTTGCAAAGGACGTCCAATGTTCATTTTTGATATATGCATTTAACATTAATTGCTAACTCATAAATACTTGCATACGAAACAAAGGGCTAATTACAGGTGACATCAGAAACAGGGGCAATAATGAGTTGTCTAAGCGATCTAGTTGCTCAGTCCACCAGGTACCAAGGTAGGTTCGGCTGAAGAATATGACCAGGATACCTTCACTCCCCGTAGAGTAAGACAAGGTTCAACAATACTCTCTCCAAGCAGGGTTGGTCTCCCATCAGCCCTAAAAAGGCACAGTATCTCCAGCAAGTCAGCAACACTCTCCCCAAGCAGAGTTAGCCTACTGTCAGCCTTAAGGAAGTTGGGTATCCCCAGAAAATCTTAACACTCCCCAACGAGTATACAGATGATCCTAAGCAAGCATCCTCGACAGTCTTAATATTCCTCGACGGAAATATAAGATTGTTCCTCAGCAGATTACAAGACACCCCAGTGGAGCCACTTCCCCGGTACAGTTCAAAAGTTTCCCCAGGAGAGTTGAATCAATCTCCCCAGTAGATTCTGGAAGCTTATCCCTAGTAGATTCTGGAAGCTTATCCCCAGTAGATTCTGGAAGCTTATCACCTGCAGAGTACATGCATCTCTCCCCGACCAGGTTCAAAGGTTATTCCCCACCAGAGCTTATAACTGAGTTATCCTCAGCTAATTACCACGGAAGGATCGTCCTCGGCGAAGTTCTTCCTATCCCCAGCGGAGTTCATCAAACCCCTCAACAAAATTTACCAACAGTATCCCCAGCGGAGTTATCATCAAAATCTCAGCGAAGTATCTCTTCCCACAGAGTAATTCCCCGCAGAGTAATCTCTCCAACAAGTTCATTCCCTAACGGAGTCATCTTCTCCTACCGTTTTATTCTTGCAATCGTCATCCCCAGCGGAAACGAAGAACTCTCCTCTTCAAACATCAGCCCAGGATTCAACAAGCTCCCGGCATTCGTCAAGGATTTATTTTCCTAGACGAAAATACAACCATAAACATCACATTGTCATACATCATGGCACATGCATATACGCATCATATCACACAAATCTCATTTATTTTGAGAACATCATGACATCATGCATCTCATACATCATGACATTGCATACAACTAATGTTTTGCCTTTTCAGGAAAAGGTCAATCCAAAGATGATTACTATCAACTGTCACAGTTCCAGATTCGATACCTGTATCTAGCCAGGGCATGTCTGTGAGCGATTGATTGTGGATTCGATACCTGTATATAGCCAGGGCATATCTGCATGAAGAGTTTAGAGATTCGATACCTGTATCCAGCCAGGGCATATCTGTAGATGACTAATTCCAGATTCGATACCTGTATCTAACCAGGGCATATCTGTGAGTGATTGATTGTGGATCCGATACCTGTATCTAGCCAGGGCATATCTGCATGAAGAGTTTAGAGATTCTATACCTGTATCCAGCCAGGGCATATCTGTGGGCGACTAATTCCAGATTCGATACCTGTATCTAGCCAGGGCATATCTGTGAGTGATTGATTGTAGATTCGATACCTGTATCCAGCCAGGGCATATCTGCATGAAGAGTTTAGAGATTCGATACCTGTATCCAGCCAGGGCATATCTGTAGACGACTAATTCCAGATTCGATACCTGTATCTAGCCAGGGCATATCTGTGAGTGATTGATTGTAGATTCGATACTTGTATCTAGCCAGGGCATATATGCATGAAGAGTTTAGAGATTCGATACATGTATCCAGCCAGGGCATATCTGTAGACAACTAATTCCAGATTCGATACATGTATCTAGCCAGGGAAAATCTGTGAGTAATTGATTGTAGATTCGATACTTGTATCCAGCCAGGGCATATCTGCATGACGAGTTTAGAGATTCGATACCTGTATCCAGCCAGGGCATATCTGTAGACGACTAATTCCAGATTCGATACCTGTATCTATCCAGGGCATATCTGTGAGTGATTGATTATAGATTTGATACCTGTATCTAGCCAGGGCACATCTGTATGAAGAGTTTGAAGTTCCAGATTCGATACTTGTATCTAGCCAGGGCATATCTGTGAGCGATTGATTGTAGATTCGATACCTGTATCTAGTCAGGGCATATCTGCATGAAGAGTTTGAAGATCAACCCCTGTAACAGGCCAGGAAATTATCTTTCTTTCTCAGGTACGCAAGTTCTCGCTAAGGAATCTCTTACACGATCAACATCTCCAGATGGCATCTTTAAGCCCATCTCCACAACTATCCATTACATTTCCAAATGGCATCTATAAGCCCATTCCCGACAAGGTTCTGTCACATCTCCAGATGGCATCTATAAGCCCATCCTCCCATCCATCATCTCTCCAAATGGCATCTATAAGCCCATTCCCGATATCACATTGCTGATACTCCACTATGCGAGTGCAAATTTCTGGGTACTCTAGTGTTCAATCATCTTCCACCTTCGGATCACGAAAGGCACGCAAGCCAATCTACATCCTCAGGTGTAAGAAGATTGAACAGGGGCAACTGTTGTACCCCAAAATTTTCCCTCCCATATTCTTCAAGTTTATCAAGAATCATCTTCAAATAGTTCAAGATTTCTCAAGGGATTGCACAGTTCAAATGCCTCCTAAGCCAGCTGAAATTAGGGTTTTGTTTCTTGCAAGGAATTTGAGGTTTTCTATGGCTCAAACAAGTCTCATGTGCCTATATACATTGTCAAGCATCTACATGTCAAGTTTCAGGACTCACAGTCCCAAGTTGCACAGTCAAAAGCTTCATTTGGTTCACAATCAACTGCATGGGTAAAATGGTCATTTTACAGTCAAAAGTCAAAATTTTGGGTCAACATCTTATTTTTAAGCCACAATCATCATTTTATCAAATCTTGATCATGATTCCTCAAGCATGGCTCAAAAATCATCAAAGATGCAAAAGTTACTATTTTTGGACAGCTGAAAACCCAACTGTAACTTGACCAGGGCATAACTTTTTCATGGTTCATCAGAAAAATCCCATCCAATTCTCATTTTGAAGGGGATGACATTTCCTACAACTCATCCTCACATTCCAAGTCCAAGAAATGCTCTCATAAAAAGTTATCAATTTCTACATTATAGGTCAATTTCAAAAGTCAACAAAAGTGCACTTTAAGTCAAAGACCATAACTTGAGATTGGTAAATCCAAATGACATGGGACCAAAGGCATTGGTTATAGGACTTCAAGACCTTTCCAAAATTTCCAAGAACATGTTCATATGATCAAAATTGAGCAAGATATGCATTGGAGAAGTTGGGAAATTTTTGTGAATTTGCAAAAGTCAACTTTGCTCAAAACACATCATTTTTGCTAATGGGCCTCAAATTTCTTCTTGAAACATTGTCCAAGGCTTATGCACGACCCATTGAGATTAAATTGAATTATTTTATTATTTTTATTAATTAATTGGATTTTTAATTGATTTTTAATTAATTTAATTAATTTAATTGTAGGAAAATACCAAGATATGATTTCTAAATCTTTTTGTGAAGCAAAAGTGGTCAACATGTGTTGGAGATTTCGTGTACATATCAAGGGGACAAAAATCTCCCAATTTGGCAAGGTTTTTCAATCAAAAAGATGCAAAAAGATTTGATTGAAAATCAAATATGCAAACCATAATTCCATGGATTCTTGGCCAAGATTGTAACCTAAATCCATTCTATTATAAGTACTGAACCTAACCCTAATGCCTTACACGTGAGAACTGCTGCAGAAACACCATAGCAACATTGGAAAAAACCAAGAAAAAGTGAAAACTGTTTTTGGCCTTCCAGCACGATTCAAAGCTTTCTCTTGATTCTAATCTATTGCAGGGATTCCCAGAAGCGTGTAGCAATCAAAAACAAGCCTTAAAGCTCAAGAAACACGCAAGAACAGTCTCACGGTTTGATACTTTTATTCAAAATCGTAACATCCAATTCATGAGCATTTAACGTAATTTGTTGTTTGTTTTGTTTTGTTAGCAATCATAGGAAGCTTTTGGCATAAGTCAATTGGATTAAGATGTCTTAAATCAGAAGTTGCCATGAACGAATTCTAGGTTTTCCAAGCTTCCAGATTAGGGCTTTTCAGCATAGGAAAAATCAAGCCTTCTAAGACCCATGGTTGAATTCGTTGCAACCAGACGAATCAGAATCCATGCTCGCGAACAATTTATATTGCACACACGCCTATTCGCTATTTTTCATTGATGCAGGTTGTGGGGGTTAAAAACCCCCGCTATCTATTCATTATTTTGCAGGTTTCGTGAAGAAGACGAGGACGTGGTGCTATGCCATTGGACAGTTCAAAAGGGCGCGCGCTTTTTCATAATTTCCAGCATAATTGATCTTTTATATATTATTTACATTATCCGTTATATTAACAGATGCAACGTAATGGCTCAGTGGAAGATGATGTGGCTGGTAACCATTGGGACCTGGGTTCGATTCCCAGGTCCCCCCAAACGCTTGTTTCTATTTTTTCTAATACGTTCACGTGCAGGCTTTACAATGCGTTCCACCATACACCTCAATCATCCAGGCGCCGGGTGTTTACAAGCAACAATCCAAGGGCCAAAGATGGAAGACTATGGTACTACCTAGTCAATGAATACGCAGTTAATCCCAGAAGTCAACACAGGCTTGAGTTAATGGGCCTGAAATTTCCAGCGTAAACCTCCATATTTGGGCCATCACCCCCCCTGGTTAAATATTTTCTCTTTTATTTTCTTTTAATTATAATTATTATTATTATTATATAATTAACAACTTAATTATTTTCCTAATAAAATTCAGAAAAACTAATTTTTTTTTTATTATTATTTAGTAATTTCACTATTAATTATTTTGTAAATAAATGTAAATTAATTAATTTAGTTAATTAGGTTAACTTTGACATTTTTTATAATAAATAAAATTAACTTAGAATTAGGGTTTTTCTTTTGATAACTTTTAATTCCTTTTATTTTTATTTTCATTAAGACATAAAAAACACAAAAAATACTTTTTTCTTTTAATTAATTAATTAATTAGTTTTAGGTTTAATATTTAATTAAATGCAAAAAAGGGACCAAATTCAATTCTTTTCTCAAAAAGGGTCAAAACCCTAAGGACGTCTCAATTCAATTCTTTCGCGCGCATATTTATTTTTAATTCATTATTTTGATTATATTTATGTAACTATTTCCGAGGATGTAATAGATAATTAGGATTTATCGCTTTCTTTTAATTTCTCGCATTTATTTTCCAAACGGGTTATGTTTTTGGCGATGTATATACCCGCGCCTTGTAATAGCGTAGATTTACCTTTTCCGCACTTTATTTCCCGCAAATTACTAAACTGTTAATTATGCATGCAAGACTTGCCTGAAAAATAAAATCAATCCGTAGCTCACAAATACATGTACAAGATAATCTTAACATGAACCTGACACACATGCACATGCCACTCCTAGGGTACGCCTCACTTGGTTGCCTCGAGGTGGTCGTCAAGTATAGGGTGTTTTAGAGGTCGCTCTCCTGTCTAAAGATCCAGTTGCCTCGAAACGGTTGCCTCGGATAAAAAGGATCTAGGACATTAGGGTTGCCGCTAAGGCGTCCTACTATTGCTTTGGTGACCACACATGTCCCTAATAATCGAATTGACCCGAATACCTCCAACGACGGTGCTACCTACTTCTCAATAGTGGGATAGTACTGTCTAAAGGACTCTTACACAGCCTAATTCCTTAGAGTAGGTAGATTTCTCCTGGGTACTTGCTCTTTCAAAAACAAAAACATCTTTTTGCACCTACACTTTCAAAAAGTTTTCAAACAAACACTTCATACACTCTTGAGGACTGATACAAGAGTTACCTAGAAGTTTTTTCAAACTAAACTTTTTCAAAACCCACAAACACTTGAAAAGCAAACAATTTTTGAAAACATAGTGAGCAAGTACCTAAGAGCCCATGGATAACCATGGATAGAAAGGGTGCTAACACCTTCCCTTTCTATAAATCTACCTCCCGAACCGAGAAACATCTCGAAAAGGAATTTTGCTGTGCTTTTGTCCTTTCCTTGTTGGAGAAAATAAAAGACGGTGGCGACTCTTGCTTACCGCGACATTTCACGAACCAGCATTCAAAAACAGACAGTTCTATTTCCACCGATCACAGTGGTTCACCCATATTTATGAAAATGGAAACCCTAATTTGAGACACCCTGCCTTATGAGAGAGTTTGCCTGGTCAACTCTTAGACTTCCTTGAGCAACTTGGGGACCTCAATTGACATTTGTTGAATAAAATGGGAGAGAAAATTTTGGGGTGCAACAGCTAGTAATTAGGATTTGTATGGAAATATAAAATCAATAAGTAGATAACCCTAATTCAAGATAAACAATGCATGCAAATCAAACACACTTGCACACTAACACCTCTAGGGTTAACTCCACTTGTTGCCTAAAAAATGGTCATGTTATGCATGTGGGATATCTTAGCAAAAACAATCAAAAATACAAGATCATAGTCCCTCGATGACGCTACAAATGTTGCCTTTCAAATGATCTTAGTCCCTCAAAGAGAAATGATAAGATATCTCACAACATTTATATCATGACTATACGATGACCCACGCCCGTCCCTTTACATCCAAAGATAAGGCTTCTTACCAAATCAATGGTAAGATAGCAATATCAAAGGAAGGAAGAAATGAACAAAAGACTTTTGAGTAGGTAGATTGTTCCTAGTTGCTTGCTCACTTTCAAAATAAACATCCTTGCTCATTTTCAAAACAAACACCAAACACTTTCAAAAACAAACTTTCAAAACTTAAAATATTTTCAAAAGTCCAACACTTTGTATACGTTCTTACGAATGAGAACCATTACAAAGTTTTCCTAAACGAAGGCGCCTTTTTAAATTACTTTCAAAACCACTACAAAAGCACATTTTCAAACAAAAGCAAGTGATCTAGCAAGCAACTAAGAGCCCATAGATAACTATGGATGAAAAGGGTGATAATACCTTCCCTTTTCATAATCTACCCCCCGAACTCAAGAAATAATCTCAAAGGTCTTTCCTGTTCTTTTCAACCTTTCCTTTTGGATAAAAAAAGTCGGTGGAGACTCTTGCTTACTGCAACAATTGCGATCAAACGCAAAACATCCCAAGTCAGTTCTTCCATTGTATCACACCCACTCTCTTTGATATTGCAGCCATCACTGGACTTCGACTAACCGGTGATTACTTTGACCCTGATGATATGTCTGAAGACACCATTGGGTTTTTAGCCACGAAACCTACCTATACCGCCTTCATCAACCACTTCCATGATAAATCAATCGATATTGTCTCTGAAGTGGAACATATAGCTTTCTTAGCTTTATGATTATCCCGTTTTGTTTTCTGCACTAAGTCACTCCAAGTGACAAAGAAGTTGCTTACCCTGGCCACTCAACTTCACCATGGCTACAACCTCTATTTGGATGAATTAATTCTGGCCAGTCTTTGAGTCCATCAGTAATGGTTCGACTCAACTCAAAGTTATAGGCAATAGAGCAAGCCTGCTTCTTTCTGGCCCTTTCTGGATTCTCCAACTCTAGCTTAATGCCACTTTCAAATCATTTCTTCCTCAGAAGAACATAGTTAATGAGAAGGCTCCAAAAATTCTCAACAGGAGGGTCGAAGGTACCAGATTGGCTCTATTGACTCTAACAGATGAAGGCCAACAATTCCAAAAGGCTTTTACCAACTTTATGATGATGTTTATGAAGCAAAAAGAGTTTGTTTCGATCATGACTCCATTTGTTAATCGAATGGTTGGTCCAGCATGGCTTACTCGACCATATCCCTCAACTGATGATCGTGTCGAGGAATATGTGGATATCTGGGAGTCCTTTCTACGCCCAAGGATTATGCCACTGAGATTTAAAAGTTCCAAGAATCAACTTAGCTTGATCTCTTACCAGCCGAGCCTTGTTTCTCGCCAGTTTGGCATTATTCAATTGCTCCTGAATCCCATCTATGCTCGAGAAAAGTCTTTGCTATATTATAATGCCGACTATTCTGAAGAGGCTGCCACCAAGAAAATTGGTAGATATGTTGGTCGAACTGTTTTAACCTTGTTTGATTTCAAACCCAACTTCCTATGTTCACTCCACTTCGAAGACTGGTGGAGGAAATACTACAACGAAGAGTTCTTCGACGCCAAAGATTTTGCCAACCATCTTCAAGATGCTTTTCTGTTAGTTTTTGACAAGATTAAGAAAAGTACTCTTTCTTCTCAAAGCAAATGCCTTATTTTGTTTTAATTAAATCTTTCGATATCTGGCTCACATTTGCTTATTTTTTAGCTGTTAAGAAAACCATTTCCAAGCAAATTATCAAGAAGGTCACTGAAAGTTCAAAGGGAGGAGACCCGTCTATGAAACCTCCACCACAAGTAAATACTTTTAACCATCAATTTCTTTTTAAAATATCAACATTAATGTTGACGCTTTCAACTCCTTTCCTTTAGGGTATTAAGAAATCCACACCATAAAAGAGAAAAGTCCAAGAAATTGAACTTTCTAGTGATGATGAAGAAACACCTCCTATCCTTCCCAAGAAACAGAAGTTAAAAAATCCAGCTCCCCTCCCTAAATCTCGCCCAAAAACTAAAATTAAGGTTACGACCAACAGGTCTAGACCTGCTCCTATCATCATCCAAGAACCAACTGAACCGGAAATAGCTGCCAGGATGAATGATCCAAGTGAGAGCGACAATTCGAGTCCTGGTATTGAAGTTTCTCCCAAGGTAATAATTTTAACCATCGAAGACCATTCTTTGAATCATTTTGCAATAATTCTAACAACAATCTCTTAATATTCACGATACTGCTGGTACTTCTAGACAGGTTCCCACACCTGCAGAAGATTCTACCACCCCAATAAACAGCAAAGGCAATCCTACTTACAGGCCTTCTTCAACAAAGGGATATTTTTTGAGTTCAACCAGTGAAGTGAACCAAAGTTCAGAACACCAAGTTGCAGCCACTGTGGAGAAAAATAATGAAGTCCTTAATGAGGAAGATCTTGATTTACAACACGCTAATCTGAGAACTTCACTGGATGATGATGATGATCAGGGAGAAGAAGAAGAAGTTGTTGATGATGAAGCAGAAACCGAAATGGCAGAAAAACCTGCAGAGAACAAGGACAATTCTGAAAATGCTGAAAGAGAAAACTCTACAGAAGAGGAAGGAAACCCCGCAAATGTCGAAACTGCCAATGCCCAGACGCAGGATCCACCGGTCGGAGGTTCAACTTTTCAACATGCTGATAATGTGGCTCATGCCACCAATGAAAATTTTCCTTTGATGAGATCCCGCACCAAAGAAGACTTGGCACTACTCAAAAGGAATAACCCTTTTGGATATCTGAACGCCATTCTTGAAAGAAGAGAAACTTCCTCTGACCAAATCCATGATGCTTCGACTGCATCTGGTAAGTCTACTTCAGCTTCTCCCATTGAGGAAGCACTTCAAAAGGCTAAGGCTCAAATTTTCAAGAGGGATCTGATGTTGACCTTAGAGGGAGAACCCATTGCCCCTTCCTTTCTGAAAAGTACTCTTAAAGTTATCGATCTCCTTGTTGTTTCTCCTAAAATAGCTAACATCGTCTTAGACCTGACTTCGATCATAGATCAAGCTTCAGCTGACTACACTCGCCGGAGGATTCTCAACCGCGAAATTGAAGAGGCAAATGGCCATGTTTTTGCTGCCTAGGTTGCTACTGTTGAATCAACTTCGAGGTTAAATGAGCTATCGAAAGAACAAGAAGCCAAGCAAAAAGAGGTCAAGGAGATCGACTAGAGTACTACTAGTATGAAAGCTTAAATCAAAGAACTGGAGACTAAGATTGCTACGAATGACAAACGCAAAGAAGAGCTTATTGCCAACAATGACTCTGAGAGCCAGGAGGAGCTTAATAGTGGACTGAAGTATGTTGAACAAGCCCATGCCTTGGATGCAAAGGTTGAATCTCTCTATCAGTCGAGGGATTTCTATGAAAGGCGCTTGGAACTTCAGAAGACCAAATACCTCCAGATTAAGGCTACTCTTCCATTTTGATTAGACTTCTCTTTTCTACAACCGTGCTTATGTAACGAATATTCGAACCCTTAGAATGGGTATATGTAATGATTTGGAGCCATTTTTTCCAACTTAATGAATTCTCCATTTTGTCTATATACTTAGATTGAGATCAATTACTGATTATTTTAACTTCTTGAAGTGCAAATCTATATTTTTTCAAATATTTACCATTTACTCTCAAGAGTCTTTTATCTTCACTTAATTCTTCGATCTCATAGGCATCACTAGAAAATACTTGGATAATATTAAAAGGTCCTTCCCATTTAGGAGACCATTTCCCATGCTCTTATCCTTTCGATCCATTGGGAGAATTACCTTCCACACTAAATCTTCAGGAAAGAATGTCTTGGGTTTTACTCTCTCATTATAAGATTTTTCCACTCTTTTCTTCTGTATCCTTAAGAGGTCGAAAGCTCTCAGTCTTTCTTCGTCCAAATTAACCAGTTCATCTAACATCATATTCCAATAAAATTCAGAAGGAATATCTTGATGTCTCTGAATTCTTGTTGACTGCAGACATATTTCTACTAGCAACACTGCATCATGACCATAGGTTAATTGAAATGGTGTCGTATTGGTAGCTTCTTTAGGATAAGTTCGACATACCCATAAGATTTGGTCCAACATCTTATGCCAATTCTTTGGCTTTTTTCCTATATGCTTTTTTATTAAACCAATCACTACCTTATGTTCCACTTCGAATTTCCCATTGGCTTAAGTGTAATAAGGTGTAGATGTTAAAAGCTTGTATCCCATTTCTGTAACAAATTCTTGAATTTTTCGACCAGTAAATACTGATCCTTGATCAGTTGTTATTGTCTCAGGGATTCCAAACATATATATAATGTTATTTTGAATAAATTTAATGACATGTTGGTCTATATTGACTAGAGGAATTGCTTCAATCCATTTAGTGGAGTAGTCAATGCCCACCAATATATATTTTTGGCTTTTAGATGATGTTGGTCTAATCTCTCCAATAAGATCCAAAGCCCATCCCCTAAAAATCTAAGGTTTCACCATTGAGTGAAGTTCACTTGCAGGATGCCTGTATGCACTTGACATTCTTGTCAGCCTTTTGCAAACTCAACACAATCTTTTAACATAGTAGGCCAATATAATCCTTGTCGAAACAACAATCATTTCATTTTATGGCCTACTTGATGTGCTCCACATGCTCCAGGATGTGTAGTCGAAAGGGCTATATATGCCTCTGTTTCACTTAGGCATCTTAGTAGTACTCCATCAAGCATCTTCTCGAATAACTCATTTCCCATTAGAATATAACTCAACGCCCTATACTTTGTCTTTCGTTCTGTCGAAGTTGTTGAACTTTGCAAATAATCTACTATAGGCTTTCTCCAATCTTGCTCTGTTAGACTGTCTATGAACGAAATCTCGAATGTTTCTTGGTCAACATACCCCAGCTTTGTTGTTTCTAAATCTGTTGGAGACAGCTTGTTTGATACTACCCTTCCTCTAACTTCTATCACTTGTTGCAATTTTTCTTTTGAAATTTTATACCCAGATGCGATCTGTGCTAAGTCATTAGCCACTTAATTTTCTAATCTTGGTATATGTCAAATATTGATCACTTCTAATTTTTTCAACAAGCGATTGGCAATTACAAAATACATGATCAAATTTTATCTTATACATTTGTATTCTTTTGTAACTTGACTTATGACTAACTTTGAGTCTCCCATTATTTCAACTCGAGTTTCCCCCAATTCTAACAAGATTTCAAGGCCAACAATTAAAGCTTCATACTCAGCCTAATTTTTCGAACAAGAACCTTCGATCTTGTACTTGAATTTTGTTGGAATTTTATTTGGAGAAACAATTAGAACTCCTACTCCGGTTCCATCTTTATGACTAGAACCGTTGAAGTATAACTTCCAGGGTTCAATCTCCAAGTAATTTAAGGATTCTTAATTTATCGTGTGTTCGACTATGAAGCATGCTACCACTTATATTTTTACACCCTTGAGAGGCATAAAGGTTAGTGAATACTCAGTTAATGCAAGTGCACATTTGCTAATTCGACTGTGCAAGATAGGTTTCGACAACATATATTTGAAAACATCGAAATGAGACGAAACATAAACATCAACTGGTTTAATATATTGCTTGAGTTTTGTACATGATAAGTAAAGACATAAACATAGTTTTTCAACTTCGCTATATCTAGTTTCTGCATCATTTAAAACTCTACTGAGGTAGCAGATGGTCCTTTTAACACCATTCTCATCCTCTTGAGCCAACATGCTCCCTAAAGTTCTATTAGATGTAGCTATGTACAATCTCATACTCCTATATCTACAAGGAGGCACCAGAATAGGTGGCTTGGTGAGGTATCCTTTGATTTTGTCGAAGGCCTCTTGTTGTTCTTGCCCCCATTCGAATCCTCCTTTGTTAAGTCAAAGTAAGGGTGAGAAGGCTTGCGTTTTTCCACTTAAGTTGGATATAAATCTTCTCAAGAAATTTATCTTTCCAAGTAGAGATTGCAATTCCTTCTTGTTAGTTGGCACTTTCGCCTCCAAAATGGCCTTGGTCTTGTTCTGGTTTATTTCTATTCCCTTTTTGTGGACCATAAAGCCTAAGAAGTCCCCTGCCTTTATGCAGAAAGCGCACTTTAGAGGATTCATCTTCAGACCATAGCTTCTCATCCTTTCAAAGGATTATCGAAGATGGTCTATGTGATTCTTCCCTGAAACAGATTTGACAAAAATATCGTCAATATAAATCTGTATGAAAGTTTCAATAAAGTCATGGAAGATAGAATTCATTGCTCTTTGATATGTTGCCCTTGAATTTTTTAGGCCAAAAGGCATTACTACCCATTCCTAAGTGCCTAAAGCCCTAGGGTATCGAAATGTTGTTTTCGACACGTCTTCTTCAACAATGAAAATCTGATTGTACCCAGAGTATCCATCAAGTATACTCATGTACTCGAAGCCAGTGACAGAATCAACAATCATTTCTGACACATGCATTGGATATTCATCCTTGGGTGTTGCAGCATTTAGATCTCTAAAATCAATGCATACCCTTAATGTACCATTTTTATTTATAACAGGTACTATATTTGCAATTCATTTGACATACCTGGTTGTTCAGATGAACTTGCATTTCAGCAGTCTTTCAACTTTCGTCTTGATCTTCGATAAGATCTCTGGTGCAAAATGCCTTGGAGTTTGCCTGACAGGCTTTTTCCCAGGCTTTATTGGTATTTGAAGCTTCACCAATCCTCTGTCGAGACCAGGCATTTCGTTATAATCCCATGCAAAGCAGTCTTTAAACTCCTTCAGCAATTGGATTACTTTGACTCTTAGCTCTGGATCTATCTTTGCACTGATATATGTTGGTCTCTTCACCATTCCTTTGCCCAAGTTTATATCTTCAAAAGAATCTTGCGCTAGCATTTTAATATTGCTTGCCAGCGGATGCTTCTCGAAACCCAAAGGCTCGTCATCATAGATGGCATCTAGCCTATGTCCTTTCACTTCCTCCTCTTTTGAGTCAGGTGGTTATGGGTCGAAATCTTTCCCAGGGCCTTCCGAAAGTGGCAATTGCTCATTGGCTTTGACAACCATATACTTTACTTCAGCCTCTAAGGCCGCTATCATTCTGTTTTTGGCCACATATGCTGAAATCCTCTGTAATGCTTGTGACTCATTCATGGTCACTAAAATCACTTCCCCATCCTATTGGTCGTATATCATCAATCCCTCTGAAATCAATGTTTGACAAATCCTCCATATCCCATTGGAATACATGATCTGAGTGTAGGTATAGGGAGCAAAAAGCGTTGGATGCTGGCGCCAAGTTGAAGTCTGGAGGATTACATGGCTCTATGTGGGCCAAATTTTTGTCAAAGCTTGTTTTGTCAACATTGTTGACTTAGACCATATAGTAACTCTGGTCAGCTTCAATGTTTTCTACTATGCCGTCTGGGCGCCAGATTGTAACACGCCGATGCATCGACGATGGCACTTCCCATATGCCATGGATCCACTCCCTACCTAGGAGAAAATTGTAGTTGGGTTTTGCTGAGATGACCATAAACATTGTTGGTCAAACTATGGTCCCCACTTTGAGGTCTAATTGGATTACTCCCATGGTGGTCCCAATTCCACCTTTATAGTTTGATAAAACCATATTATGGCGCTTGATGTCTTCATCTCCCTTACCCAGCTTTCTCAGCATACATTGAGGGATTATGTTAATTGTGGCCCCACAATAAACCAAGACTTTGTTGATGGTCGCCTCCCCTATTTTTGCCCTTATGAATAAGGGTTTGAGGTTATTCCTCATTGCCTCAGTGGGACGCTCGAAGAAGGCATTTTTCTCTTCTACACATACATTGTTCATAACATAGTAACATACTGGCCTATGCTTGGCCATTTCTTGTTCCACCTCCCACTCGGTCTCTTCGACTTCGACCAGTTGTTCATATTTTCTGGGCAGCACAGACACCACATTTACCATGATGTCTAACATAGAATTAGACCCAAAATCAGATTCTTCCTCTGATTTATCTTGTTCAGGTCATACCAGCCTTCTAGCAATTGGCTTTTTCTCCAAAGGCATTCTTGGTTTAGCCTTTTATTTTCTTTGTGGAATGTTAGTGCTTGTTTCTGGTTGGGGCTTTTCTACAGCCTCTCTTTCGGCCTTTCGCCTTCTCTGATACCTTCTTCATTGGGAGCGGGTCGTAAGGTTATTTCCTTTGTAATTATTTGACACGTGAGCAACCCTGTTTGTTGTTGACTGAAATTCCTTTCTGTAGGCCAAAGAGGATCCTCTTGGCATATCGAACATCTGCTATTTTTCCTTGTTGGGCCTTTTTCTATTCGCTGTCTTCAACCAAGTGCCCACATGGACATTTGTTGGAGACTTAAAGGTTGATGGCCTACTCACCTGGTTTACTGGCCCCTTTTGGTATCCCCTTATAGGTTCGTACCTTACTTCAGGATCCATGTTAGGCTGGGCAATGTTTCCCCATTTTTTCTTTGCTACACGCACACCTTGTATGTGCTCAGCATCTTTTTTGTCAAAGATAGAATTGCATCTTTGACACAACATAACTTCTGACTTCTTTTTCTAGCATCTGTGTAGAAAATCTGCCAGATTTTCGTTATCCTTAGGAAATGCAAGCTTGTTGAGTTACTCTTGTCTGATGTTGTCTTCTGAATCTGCAGCTTTAGGCTCAGACACTTCAACCATATTTATTTCCACGTTGCTCTTACCAGCTACACTTAGCTTCTGCATCTTTCCCTCTAAGCTTTCTGTCGAACCTGTGACAGCAGCCAAGTAGGAACTTTCAGTAGTTCCTTTATTTGAACCTTCAGTGGCTCCCTTGTTTAGGCTTTTAACATCCTTTCTTTATACCTCTTCGACAGCTTTTCTGCTAATGTCCTCGGTGAAACTGCCAAAAACAGGTTTGTTGATGAAGTCTTCTGAGACTTCAACCATATTGATGCATGAAGGTTCAGCATAATGGGCATATGCCTGCAACGGGTTTGCATCAATCTTCATGGGAGGTTTGTTAGCAAACTTGATTCTGCCATCTTTTATTACGCCTTGAATGAGATCCCTAAAAAGAAAACATTGTGAGGTTTTATGGCCCAGAAAATTATGATATTTACAAAAACCTCTCTTTTCCCTTTGATCTAAAGGAGGCATTTTTTCCCCTGGAGGCACTATCATCTGACCATCTTTAACTAACAAGTCAAATATTTCGTCACATTCTGTGACGTTGAAACTATATGTTTTCTTTGGGAACCTATCACTATTGTTTTCAGATTCAGTAGGATTCTTCCCATTTGAGGGTGTTAACAGTTTACAAGAGTATGGTGGCCCTTGCTTTAATTCTGCTAGATCGACCTCGCTCTCTTCGACAGTTATTGGGTCACTAGATATCTCTGGATCATCATCATCCACTTCGACATATGCTACCCTTTCTCTTCGATGATTTTTTTCGGCCTTAGCTTTTTCAGCCTTAAGGCATTCTACCTGTCGAACTCTATCGGCCAATTGGGCCATATCTCTCAGGTATTGGGTATCTAATTGCATCCTAATGGAATAATTTAGACCCCCTGCAGCCATTTCGACCAACTCATGTTCGGGCACTTGTGTAAAGCATCTGGCTTTGAGCAGTTGAAATTTGTTCAGATACTCATCAATTGGCTCAGTGAATCTCCTCTTTACACTAGCCAGTTCTTTCAGACTTATTTTGGTATGTCCCATATAGAATTGTTCATGGAACAATCTTTTCAACTGATTCCAATTGTAAATCGAATTGGCTGGGAGTATGGTAAACTAAGTGAAGGAATTTTTGGTTAAGTAGCTTGGTAAATACTTAATCCTAATATTCTTATTATTTGAGATTTCCCTAACCTCTATCAAATACCTTGCCACATGTTCGATAGTGGACTTTGTCGTATCCCCTGAAAACTTGGTGAACTTTGGAACTTTCCACCTAGGGGGTAAATCTGATTGCAAGATATAATCTGACAATGGAGATGTAAAGTTTTGCATATGAAAGCCAATGTTCACTCCATTTTGTGACATGATTCTTTCAACCATGACTGTCAAGTTATTATCTGCTGCATGGTTATGGTGTCGAACCTGCTGTATTACCTCATCAACATTTTGGTTTCTATTTACCATAACCACACCTTGTTCTATAGCTCTTGGGATTTGAGGGGAAAATCTGGGTACTTCGACCCTAGGTCATGTCATCCTCTAAGACCACACCCTGATTTCCTCTTATCAGCTCTCTTTGGGGGCGTCGGATAGGTTGAGGAACCCCAAAAAATTCGGCCATGCGCGTCATTTGCGCTGCCATTTGCTGGTTCGACTGGGTGGTATTTTTTATCAAAGGGTTAAGTATTGTACTCAAAGTTTGTGCCAACATCTGCACCATTTCATGGTTACTCTCATCGATTTGTTGCCTCGGAATTGCTGTAGAAGCATTTGTAAGGCTTGGCATTATATGGGATGTCCCTCCTAAGAGTTGGTTTCTACCCAGATTTGACATACCAGTTCTAGATCCCTGCAATGGCGAAGATGCACTCACCAAAGGTTCTGAAAATATGGATGAGGCATTCATAAGGCTTGTCATTTCAACAGTTGTCATGCCATAGGGTTGGTCTCGACCCATCCATGCTGTCGAAAATCTTAGAGGGACATAAGTTTGAACTCCCAAATTTCCCCTTGGTGGGGGTATTCCTGGAGGACCCCTAGGACCTACATAAGAAAGTATTGGTCCTGTTTGTGTAACTGCCAATTTTGGTATATGTTGTACCCCAAAATTTTCCCTCCCATATTTCTCAAAACATTGCAAGAAAGATCCTCAAGTTGCTCAAGGAAGTCCAAGGGTTGACCAGACAAGCTCCCTCCTAAGGAAGTCTACCTCAAATTAGGGTTTCATGTTGCATCAAGATACTTGAGTCCAAGGGATCCCAAATGCTCACCATTGTCCTAACATGTTCTCAAGATCATCCATGTCAAGTTTCAAGCCCTACAGGGAAAGTTTGCTCAGTCAATTGCTCAAAAGCTTGAAAATCGATTGTGCTATGGCAAAAGTCAACTGTGGCCTACATACAGTCAAACTTCAAGATTTTTGGTCAACATCCTCATTTTGAAGTATATTTCATCATTTGATCAAGGGTTGATCATGATTAATCAAGGATTGCTCATAATTCATCAAGACTCAAAAGTTGCTAAATTAGGGTTTTGCAGGAAAAGTCAACTCAACTTTGACCAAGCATAACTTTATCCTACTTTAAGATAAATGAACCATCCAAAGCTCATTTTGAAGATGATGCCACGCTCTACAATCCATCTTCAACTCCCAAGTTCAAAATATGCACCCACAAGAAGTTATGAATTTGGACATTATAGGTCATTTTGAAAAGTCAACAAAAAACACCTTTTTTGTCAAAGCTTCATACTTGAGAATGGAATATCAAATTTGGATGAGACCAAAAGGGTTGCTTAGAGGACATCCCAAGCTTTCTGAAAAGTCCAAGAACACCTTCAAAGAGTCAAAATTGAGGAAGTTATGCATTGGTGAAGTTGGCCTTTTTTGCAAAATTGTCAAAAGTCAACTATGCCTAAAACTTCAAATTTTGCCAAATGGGCCCAATCTTTTTCACTTGTTTTGAGTTGGAAACATGGTCCACGGGCCCTAGACTTTGCCACTTCTCATTATCTTATTTATATTATTTATTTTGATTTTTATTTGAATTAAACCATTTTAAATCAAAACAAATCATATAAAATCCAAAACATTGAAATTCAAAGATCTTGTGCATGATTCAGGTCTTAATACCCAGCTAGCATCAAATCAAATTCATGTAAAGGCATGGTGTGGACAAAAAGATTGAATTAGGCCATTTTTGGAAAGATATTCAAGGTGTATCAAATCAAAATCAAATTCATTGATGGAGGAAGATTGAGCATATTCTTTTAACCCTAATTCACTCCACATTACATATAGAACATATGCAGACCAAAAGAGGCTAGAGAAGGAGGCGTGTGATCAAGAACAAAACTTGGAAAAACAAGAAAAAGTGGTGAATCGAATTCCTAGTTAGAGGCCAATTCAAGACCCTTGGACCATTCCAATCGCTTCCTGGGATCCCTAGCAAGCAAAAGCAATCAAGAACAAGTGTTTCCAGGCCCTATATCGCGTTGTAAGTCCATCACGACATCCATGTACTTTTGAATTTGGTTTGCATGATTTAGACATTGATAGCATGAATTAATGATATATTCTTGATCACCATCATGTTTGCAAGCTTCCTGTAACATTTGATTGCATTTTCATGGCTTGTATAAGATTTCACCATAGCTAGGGTTTTATGGTTCGATTTAGGAGTTTTATTTACAGAAAAAATTGGGCCATGAAAGGGCCACCAGTGTGTTCAGCAAGGCCAGACGAAGCTATCCATGGCCTTCATTTTTATTTATCACGTTTGTGTTGAGTTTTGAGATTTGCAGGACTTGTAGCTACGGACAAACGTCCGTAGGTAAAAGTTTGGAACTTTTACCAACAGATGCAAGGAGGGAGACGAAGACGTGGTAAGCCATCACTCGTCCATTTGAATTTTCGCGCAAATATTTTATTGTTTCGTCTATTTTATATATGATAATTGACGTTTATATTATATACAACAAAAACAAATGGCGCAGTTGGTTACAGGGCATGTGCAAAACGCTTCAGGACCTAGGTTCGAATCCCAGGTCCCCCACTTTTCTCATATTATTTTCTTTTAGGCAATCTCATGCATACACAAGCCAAAGGACCATCATGCATCCTCACCATCCAGTCTGCCAAGTGGCCAGATGGCTAGATCCAAGGGCCATCCATGGAGGAACACCATGAAGCCTGGTCAATGCATCATAGAGAATCTGGGAAGTCAACATGGACTTCCATCTTTTGGGCCCAGAAAATGCTTCTCACACCCCCAAAACTGCTAAACTCATGCCCAAATCTCTTCCTCTATTCTTTTTTATTATTATTATATTTACTTTATTTAATTAATTTATTCAAATTATTTTACTAACCAATTAATTATTTTCTTTTTATCAAAAAATCATAAAAAAATAATACTTTTCACAAATTAGGTTTATTTTTTATCAAAAAAATTAAATTAATTTAATTAGGTTGTTAATATTAGATAACTTTAATTCCTTTTGTAAATAATTAAAAATAATTAGAAAATTAGGGTTTTGTCCAAATTTAATTATATTTTCTTTTTCCTGAAAATAACAAAAAAACCAAAAATGGGCCATGTAAATATTTTCATTAATTAATTTAAATAACTAATTAATTGCATATTTAATTTAGAAAACTTAATTCTTTTATTAAAAACAACAAAAACATTTTCTCTTTTAATTAGGATAGAAGGGTCAAAACCCTAGTTCGCACTCGTTCTAATTTTCATCACGCGCTTTATTATTTTATTTTTACCCTATTATTGTAACTGCTCACAAGTTGTAATAGTTAATTAGGACATTTATTTATCGCTTTATTATTTAAAGGGTTTGTTTTTGGCTATGTAAATACCCGAAGCCTTGTAATAGCGTAGTTTAATTTCCGCACTTTAAATTCCGCAAATTATTAAACTGTTAGATGTATGATATTAGGATGCATGACAAGAATGTATGTAAAACTTTAAAACAGTTAGATAACCCTAAAATGTGCAAAGATAATAATCTGAAATTGAATCACTCGCACATGCGCACTCCTAGGGTACGCTCCCACTTGGTTGCCTTTGGTAAACGGTCATCGAGTATAGGATGCTTTAGTGGTCGTCCTTTTTTCCAAAGATCAAAGTTGCCTCGGAAAGGTTGCCTCGGATATTGTTGCCTCGGATAATTGATCTAAGACATTAGGGTTATTACTAAGATGTCCTAACATTGCTTTAATGACCGTACGTCCCTTTCGAATTGACCCTCAAACTCCAACGACGATGCTACCTACTCACTAATAGTGGGATAGCATTGTCTAAAGGAAACAAACATAGAACGATTCTTTTTTCGAGTAGGTAGATTAGTTCTTAAGTACTTGCTCAATCCAAACAAACTTTTTCACACTTACACTCCTTTACAAACAAAGTTTTCAAAAACACTTCATTACACTCTTGAAGACAGAAGCAAGAGTTAAATCGAAGTCAAAACAAAAGCTTTTCAAATCACACAAACACAAAGAAAACAATTTTGAAAAATGATGAGCAAGTACCTAAGAGCCCGTAGATAACTACGGATAGAAAGGGTGCTAATACCTTCCCTTTCTATAATCTACCCCTCGTACTCAGAAATATCTCGAAAAAGGAATTTTTCTGTGCTTTTTTCCTTTCCGAGTTGGATAAAATAAAAGTTGGTGGTGACTCTTGCTTACCGCAACATTTTGCAAAAAACAAACGCAAAATGCAAACCGGAAAATTCCTAAAAAAGGGAAACAAGTTCCGGTTCTGGCCATCGTATCACAGAACTGGCAACTCTGTTGGGGATTTAATAAGTGGGGTGTACCTTAGGATTAGTTCATCATATTGTTTTCAATTGTTTGATTTGATTGATTTATCTTTGTGGGCCTTTTATCGGAGTTACTATAGATCCTAACCCGGATCTGGGGGATACCTTTTAGGTAAGTAGCAATAGACTGTGAGGGAACTGTATGGCGTAGACCGATATGGTTGAAGCAATAACTACGTTGGTGTAACACATTAGTTGGTACTGATATTCCTTGTGGAGCAACAAGGAGAGTATGGGGCTGCTATATGGGTCATTAAGCATCAACTGACCTTAGAACCTATAATTGACCAACTTGGCCATAGGAAGTAGCAGTATGCTACACTCATTGAGACCATACTCTAGAGATGGTTTCGGCTGCAAGAAAAGATTGTGTGACTGGACTTATGACCGATGGAGGATGGCCAATGATATTGAGAACCTCTAAGAACCCGGTTACTATTATTAGGACAAGTTGAACCAACTAAAATGCAAGAGGGTAGTACCTAAACTCCATGCCAGCCTAAAATTTAAGGGCTATTGTGTGACTTGTTTGCCTTTACCATGTTTGATACTTGTGGTACCTGTTGTGTGTTCTTATCATGACATCATGCATCATGACATCGCATGCATATTTCATTATACTAACCATTTCAAAGACCAAAGGGATTCATCTTTATTCTGTTTTGCAGATCATGGCCTCTATGCGCAGAAATACCATTCGAATCAACTTTGTGCAAATCCCTGCTCAGCTCAGAGAGTTGGTTTCAAAAGTTCCTGATACTTCTTCCTTTGTTAGAAGACATGGTCATCTCCTTATCCTGGTCACTTCAAAGTTGGATGAGCAAATGATGAGCGTCTTGTTCTAGTTCTTTGACCCGTTGCATCACTGTTTCACCTTCCCGGACTATCAGTTAGTCCCTACTTTGGAGGAGTTTTTTTATTTACTGGGTATATCTATTCTATAGCAGACACCCAGACACCCTTTACATGTTTGGAGATAGCTCCTAGGCCAGAGGATATTGCTTTAGCCCTACATCTAAAAATGGTTGATGTAGTATCTAACTGGGAGACTCGGAGTGGGGTTAAAGGTTTCTTGGCTAAGTTTTTGATCGATCAAGCTCAACAGTTCTGGGATAGTTTGGACTTTCAAGAAATTGAAGACATCCTGGCTCTCCTTATCTACGGCCTGGTTCTTTTCCTGAATCCGGATGCCTTCATAGATGTGAATACGGTCAATATTTTCATGTCTCGTAACCCAGTGCCTACTCTCTTGGGTGATATTCTGCATGCTCTTTATACCCGTACTGTATGGAGAAGGGGAACTCTCTTGTGTTGTACACCGCTGTTGGCGAGGTGGTTTATTTTGCACCTCCCCAAATATATATTGAAGAATGAGGAAGGCGTAGGTTGGGCTTATAGAATCATGTCCCTTGCTTATACGGACATCCTTTGGAGTACTAAAGATATGGAAAAAGTAGCTGTCATTGATCGCTGTGGGGAATACCCTAATGTTCCGTTGCTTGGAATTCGAGGGGGTATAACCTACAATCCTTGTTTGGCTTTATGAAAGTTTGGACGCGCTCGGAGAGACGGTCCTCATGAGTTGCTGCTTACAGGCATTGTCTTTGACTTCAAGGGGGATGTTGAGGGACATCGCCACAGGTTTATACGAGCTTGGGACAGGGTGAACAGGTCTAGCCCCCATGAGCTAGGAATGAAGACTTCTCTCCCGATGCAACCGTACCTCCAGTGGGTTCGAGCCCGTGCTCAAAAGCTAGGGATGCCATATGAAGTTGTTTTGCCAGTGATTATAGAGCATACTGATGAAGAAGGGGTTCCTTATACAATCCTCCATCCTTATATGCCTACTGATCTGGGGGCATTGAAGAGATCTTGGATCCAGCTAAAGGAAGAAAGGGATACCTACAGAGAGAAGTATCATGAGCAGGAACGGAAGATCTTGAAGCTTACAAGGCATCTTGAGAATGAGAGGAAAATCAACGATTATGTCAGCACGAAGGGAAAACGACCATGGGATTTCTGATGTCTTTTATTGTTTCTAGTCTAGCTTTTCTTTTCAGTATTTCTTTTGTAACGCCTTAAAGGCATTTGCTAAACATTTTTACCAGTTTAATCTAATAAAGTGTGTTTTATTTCGGTTTATAAATTTGAATCTCCCAAAGTCTTTGAAATCATTTCATACGCATTCCATTCCCATGCACCTCATTACAGGTACCCTTACAGGTTTCTTATCTTCTTCGCTGTTTATTTCACTCATAATGTCTTCTGAAATACCTACTGATCAAGCCATCAAGGCTCTGCAAGCTCAGAATGCTCAATTCCAGGAGATGTTCTTGAACTTGGCCAAGAGTCAACAAGATTTGAAGACTCTTATCTTGAAGGACAAGAAGAAGAAGAAAAAGAAGGTGGTCCTCCTGAATATGGGTCGCAGATTCAGAAAAGATTTGCGACAGGAAACTGATTTGTCCCATTCATCTGGAGGGGGAGAGAATCAAGAGGAAAGAAAAGGGCCTAGTCCTTTGGTTTCTGACAATGACACAGATTTTGATGAAGACCAGTATCCTCCTGCTGAGGATAGATATAAGCAACTTGAAGACCGGTTGAGTGCAATGGAGATCTAGAAGATACCTGGGTTGGAATTCAGAGATTTGGGTTTGGCATCTGGGGTGGTGATCCCACATAAGTTTAAAGCTCATGTCTTTGCTAAATACGATGGGGTATCCTTCCCGAAGCTACACCTCCACTCGTATGTCAGAAAGATTCAACCCCTATACTACTGATAGGAACCTCTGGGTTCATTTCTTTCAAGATAGTCTGTCAGGGACTCAACTGAATGGTTCTATCAGCTGGAAGGAGCTAACGTCCGCAACTGGGAGGACCTTGTTGCTGCTTTTTATAAGCAATACCAGTATAATGCCGACCTTGCTCCCACACGTACTCAACTTCAGGGTATGTCTATGGGCACAAGCGAAGGTTTTAAGGACTACGCTCAGAAGTGGAGAAATCTGGCTGGGAGAGTCCAACCCCCTCTGTCTGATAGGGAGTTGGTGGATATGTTTCTTGGGACTTTGTCTGGTCCATATTTCAACCATTTGATTGGAAGTTTATCGTCTGGGTTTACTGAATTAATTTTGACTAGGGAGAGAGTTGAAGCTGGTATTAAAAGTGGCAAGATGCAGAAAGGTGCTTCGTCAAGTACAGAGAAGAAGCCTTTCAGAAAAGAAGCTAGTGCAGTATACAGCTCAAGGAGCCAAAACCGACCCGAACGCCGCCAAGCAGTTAATGCGGTGGTAATATCAATACCAACTGTTGTCCCACAATGCAACAATCAGCAAAGAACGGAGAGGCCGCAAAGACAGTTTACTCGGCTCAGTATGACCCTATCTCAAATTTTTCCGCAATTGTTGAAAACCAACTTGGTGACTCTGAGGGAAGCCCCGAAGAATCCCAGCACTACATCGCTGCTGTATAATCCAAACGCCCGTTGTGCTTATCAACCTGATAGCCCAGGGCATGATACAAACAACTGTTGGGCCTTGAGGAATAAGGTACAAGATTTAATTGAAGCTAAAGAGATTGAATTTGACGCACCGGAAAAGCCTAATGTCATGACTGCTCCTATGCCCAAGCATGGAGTAAATGTTGTGGATGATGATTCATTTGTAACCTCTGTGGAAGACGTTTCTACTCCGTTGATGACAGTAAAGAAGAACTTATTATCAGCCGGTTTATTTCCGGGTTGTGGTGAAGGTTGTCATCTGTGTTCCATCCTACCTACTGGTTACCATCTATTGAAGTCAGGTGTTCAACGCCTGATGGATAACAAAGAAATCCTGTTCGAGAAAACTTTGGTTCCATTGATTCATGTTGAAGATGTTTCCATAATAACCATTTCCGCCAATTCTTCCAAGGCTTCCTTGAGAAAGCCTGTTAGGATTACACCCGTTACAAGAGTTGCTCCATTGATCATTATTATCCCTGGTCCTATCCCATACACTTTGGATAAGGCTGTCCCATGGCACTATGGGGCCGATGTGTATTATCATGGGATCAAACAAGACTTGAAGGTTGAAGAGGCTGATACTGATGTCAACAATATCGTCGGGTCTAGCAAGGTCACCCGAAGTGGAAGACTTTTCTCTCCTGAGATTTCCCCACCAACTGTTTGAAAACCTGTTGTTATTCCACCTGCCAGTACATCTGCTACTGTCCCTATTCATGTTCCAATCAATACCCCTGTCGCCGAGTCATCTGACACTCGGGGCAAAGAGATCACAAGTGAGCCTGCCCAGATGGAGGCACCGAAGAAGATTATTGTTGAAACCTCTAGACAGGAGATAGAGGAAATTTTGAAGATTATTAAGAAAAGCAACTACAACATAGTCGAGCAGCTGGGGCAAACCCCATCGAAGATCTACATGTTATCTTTATTGTTGTGCTCAGAAGCCCATGCTAAGGCTTTAATTGCTTTCCTGAAAACTGCGCATGTGCCGCAAGAAACATCTGCTGATCAATTCAAAGACTGTGTGGCTAGTTTGACCGCTGACAACGGGTTGGGTTTCTCCGACACAGATCTGACTGCCAAAGGAAAGAATCACAATGACGCCCTGCATGTTTCAATCGAGTGCAGGGGCACTACTTTGGCTCACGTGCTGGTGGATACTGGGTCATCGTTAAATGTTTTACCCAAGAAAGCGTTAGATCGGCTGGATTATGAAGGGTTGGTTCTGAAGCCAAGTAATATTGTGGTTAGGGCCTTTGACGGGTCCAAAAGGATGGTACATGAAGAGGTGGATGTTCTTGTTAAGGTTGGTTCCCAGACATTCGCGTCTACATTCTATGTGATGGACATTCGACCATCTTATTCTTGTTTGCTAGGTCGCCCATGGATTCATAAAGCTGGGGCAGTGACTTCCACACTCCATCAGATGTTAAAATATCCAGTGAAGGGGAAAATTGTTACAGTACGAGGAGAAGAGGAGTACATGGTGAGCCACCTTAACTCTTTTCGGTATGGGGAGATGGATGGGGAGTTCATTGAGACCCCATGTCAAAACTTTGAAGAAGTCCCCCAGACTCTGGTGTGGACTGAAACTGTTGCTGAAAATCCTCCAATGAAGATGGCTTCCCTCAAGGATGACCGGGCTGTTATTGAAAAAGGTGGGTGTGCGAATTGGGGCCAACTCCCTGACTTTGCACACAAGACTGACAAGTTTGGTTTGGGTTTTACTGCAGAAGCTCAAAGGTATGTTCGGCGTGCGCGGATTGGAAGACCTCCCCTGCGTATCAGTAATCCAGAAGTGAATGCAATTGAAGATGATGATGAAGAGTCTGAGTTCGACAGCTGGATTTACCCGACTACCGACGGCAGATTAAGCAATTGGACGGCAAAGGACTTCGTGCCCATTTCTTTTATTACACAGTAATAAGACTTTTGTTTTGAGATTTGTAACAGACAGTTTTAAACTTTACGGCCCGGTGTCTTGCCCGAGACACCATGGCTTTGTTTGTGAGGGCTTATTATGTGTCATTTCCATATATCATCAATAAAGCATTGGATGTTCCTGCATTACAAATTTTGCGCTCCTTGTTTTTCCTTTCTATCTTGCACTTTATCAAAACAGCTATTGTCTTACACACACTCACATATCATAATACAGGTCCACATCCACTCTGGATCCCACTGATAACGACTCTGCTACTGCCAGTTATGACTTCGAAAGCCCGATCAACCAAGCCGAGGACGAAGGTGAGGATGATTGTGAAGTTCCTGGTGAACTTGCTAGACTGTTACTACAGGAAGAGAGGGCCATACAACCCCATGAAGAGCCAGTAGAATCAGTGAATCTGGGTACGGAAGAAGACAAGAAAGAGGTTAAGATCGGTGCAAATTTGGAGTCTAGTGTTAAGCAACGGTTGATACAGATGTTGCGTGACTATGTTGAGATCTTTGCCTAGTCTTATAAAGATATGCCTGGGTTGGATACCGATATTGTGGTTCACCGCTTGCCAACTAAAGAAGACTGTCCTCCAGTTCCTCTGAATGTCTTGACAGCTCCTTGGCCCTTTGCAATGTGGGGTATCGATATGATTGGCGAGATCAGATCTACTGCGTCTAACGGGCATTGTTTCATCATGGTAGCTATTGATTACTTTACCAAGTGGGTTGAGGCAGCTTCCTTTGCTACAGTGACCAAGAACGTCGTTGCACGGTTTATTCGACACAATCTGTCAATATGGTGTACCAGCGAGGATCATTACGGACAATGGTACAAATCTCAACAATATAATGATCACCGAGCTCTGCAAGCAGTTCAAGATACATCATCACAACTCTTCTCCTTACCAACCAAAGATGAATGGGGTTGTTGAAGCGGCTAATAAGAATATCAAGAAGATTGTGCAGAAGATGACGGTGATATACAAAGATTGGCACGAGATGTTACCATTTGCTCTTCATGGATACCGAACCTCAGCGCGGACTTCAACAGGGGTAACACCCTACTCTTTGGTGTATGGCATGGAAGCACTCTTACCTATTGAGGTTCAGATACCCTCTCTTCAGATTATGAAAGATGCAGGTTTGAGCGAGGATGACTGGATCCAGACCCGGCTTGATCATCTGAATTTAATCGACGAAAAGAGACTTACTACTATTTGTCATGGTCAAACGTATCAAAAGCAGATGATCAAGGCATTTAACAAGAAAGTCTGACGACAAGAGTATCAAGTTGGGGATCTTGTAATCAAGTGCATCATACTACCTCAAGGTGATCCCAGGGGCAAATGGACCCCTATGTACGAAGGGCCATTTGTGGTTAAGAACATTTTCTCAGGAGGAGCTATGATTCTAACCACCATGGATGGTGACGACCTTCCTCACCCCGTTAATGCAGACATAGTGAAAAAATACTATGCATAATCAAAAACCCGCTAGGTTGACTGGCCTAGGCAAAAATAAGATCTTCCCGGCGAACCAAAAGGGTTCGGGCAAAAATAAGGAATGAAAATAAAAAAATATGTACACCCAGCAAGTCGAAAACCTGAAAAGGAGGCTTGGGCAAAAAAGGGTATCCCGGTGGACTGAAAACCCGAAAGGGTGGTCCAGGAAAAAATTAGGGATTAAGGCGTAACACTATGTCTCATTGGATCACCTTGCAACCAGACTTCGGTACCGACTATCAAGCTCGGACGGCACTAATCAATCTGATCTACCTTCAACCAAGTAGCAAAGTGATGATATGCTCGGAGATATAAAGGAAATAGCAGAGTTGGAACCCAGTGGGATTGTTCACATAGCTGTTTTACTTTGTTTTTCACAAACTGTATAAATTCTATTGTTCGGCGGCGTTCTCTTACTAGGACGTCAGCCTCTTGTACAAAAACGCCTATTTACAGGACAACTTCAAAATCAATATAATTCATTTTCACAAAGAAATTTCAAATTATTTTCCTTTTTCTGTTTTGTTTTGCAAGAACGTCCAATGGTTCATTTTTATATATGCATTTGACAATAATTGCTGCTCATAAATATTCACATGCGAAACAAAAGACGGTTACTCGTAATATCAGAAACAGGGGCAAACAAGAAATGTCCAAACCTCACAGTTGCTCTGTCTACCAGGTATAGGGATAGACCTAGTTGGAGAAAACGATTGAAAGTACATTCGCTCCTTGCAGAGTAAGAAAAAGACAGTGACATTAGCGGTCCCGAACAGGACATCACTCTCCCCAGCTAAGGTTCACCATCGCGAATGAGTCGGAAATATTCTCCCCAAGCAGAGTTTATCTATCATCAGCACTAGAAAATTATCCCCAGTGGAGTTTGGAGAATTATCCCCAGTAGAGTCTAAAAGATTATCCCCAGTGAAGTCGCCATTGGAGAATCATCCCCAGCAAAGTTCATTCCTTTCACAAACAGAAACTCAATTCCCAACAGAGTGTATCATCGCCAACAACGGTAATTCATCCCCAGCCGAGTTTATTTCTCCAAATCAACAGGTCCTCTAACAGAGTTTGTCCTCCCCACAGAGACATTTCCTCGTCAGTTTTTTCCCCAGCGGAGTTATCCTCTCCTGCAGGTTTATTCTCACAGTCATATGCATTCACTATCTCCAGCAGAAATGAAGAATTCAACTCTTTTCTCCAGCAGCAATCCAGGATTTATTTTCCCCAGCTAGCGGATATCATAAAAACATTACATGTCCATACATCATGACATACGCATACGCATCATACAACACAATCTCACTTAGTTTGAGAACATCATTGTTTGATATATATCATGCATTACATACAATTAACCTCTACCTTTAAGGAAATATACAATCAAATTCTCGCCAAATTCAAGCTATGAAGCCCGGGTACGACCGGATAGTATCTTGATCTCTATAGCATATTGTGAAGTCCGGATTCAACCGGATAACAGTATCGAACACCGCGAAGCCTGGATTCGACCAGATAGTGGTTTATCTTCAAGCTATGAAGCCCAGAGAACGACCGGATAATAGTTTAAGTCCTCAGCAAGCCGTGAAGCCCGGACTACGACCGGATAAAAGCTCAGCAAGTTATTGTGAAGCCTGGACTACGACCAGATAGCAATACAAGTTCCTGTGAAGCCTGGGTTATAACCGGATAACAACTCATTTCCTTCTGAAGCCTGGATTATGACCAGATAAGAATCGAGAAATTACGAAGCCCGGATTACAACCGGATAGCAAGTTTAATCTCATCTCCCCAGTAAGTCACTATAAAGCCTGGATTACGACCAGATAGCAGTTGGTCTTATCACTATGAAGCATGGACCACGACCAGATAGTAGTTCATTCTCACCTCCTCGACTAAGAGACGGTTCCTCGGTAGAATAACGGACGACCGAAGTTCCTAAATTTCAACAGAGATGATTCCTCAATAGAATAACGGACGACCGAAGTTCCTAAATTTCAAAAGAGATGATTCCTCAGCAGAATAACGGACGACCGAATTTCCTAAATTTCAATAGAGATGATTCCTCAGTAGAATAACGGATGATCGAAGTTCCTAAATTTCAACAGAGATGGTTCCTCAGTAGAATAACGGACGATCGAAGTTCCTAAATTTCAACAGAGATGATTCCTCAGTAGAATAATGATCGACCAGAGTTCCTAAATTTCAACAGAGATGGTTCCTCAGTCGAATAACGGACGACCGAAGTTCCTAAAATTCAACAGAGATGATTCCTCAGTAGAATAACGGACGATCGAAGTTCCTAAAATTCAACAGAGATAATTCCTCAGTAGAATAACGGACGATCAAAGTTCCTAAAGTTCAACAGAGATGATACCCGAATAGAATAACAGACGACTGAAGCTCCTAAAATTCTATTTATCTCAAGACAGCGATCAACATTCCTCAGCGGAATCTTCCTCAACAACAGGTATACAAGCTCTCGCTAAGGAATCTCTTATGCGATCGACACTCCTTCGGATGGCATCTTTAAGCCCATTCCCCGTCGGCAATTTCCAAATGGCATCTGTAAGCCCATTCCCAACATCGCAAGACGGATACCACTTCATGCGAGTGCAAATTTCTGGGCACTCTAGTGTTCAATCATCTTCACCTTCGGATCACGAAAGGCACGAAAGCCAATCTACATCCTCAGGTTTAAGAAGATTGAACAGGGGAAGCTGTTGTACCCCAAAATTTTCCCTCCCATATTTCTCAAAATATTGCAAGAAAGATCCTCAGGTTGCTCAAGAAAGTCCAAGGGTTGACCAGACAAGCTCTCTCCTAAGGTAGTCTACCTCAAATTAGGGTTTCATGTTGCATCAAGATACTTGAGTGCAAGGGATCCCAAATGCTCACCATTGTCCAAACATGTTCTCAAGATCATCCATGTCAAGTTTCAAGCCCCACAGGGAAAGTTTGCTCAAAAGCTTGAAAATCGACGGTGCTAGGGCAAAAGTCAATTGTGGCCTACATACAGTCAAACTTTAAGATTTTTGGTCAACATCCTCATTTTGAATTATATTTCATCATTTGATCAAGGGTTGATCATGATTCATCAAGGATTGCTCATAATTCATCAAGACTCAAAAGTTGCTAAATTAGGGTTTTGCAAGAAAAGTCAACTCAACTTTGACCAAGCATAACTTTCTCATACTTTATGAGAAATGACCCATACAAAGATCATTTTGAAGAGGATATCATGCTCTACAATCCATATTCAACTCCAAAGTTTAAAATATGCACCCACAAGAAGTTATGAATTTGGACATTATAGGTCATTTTGAAAAGTCAACAAAAAACACCTTTTTTGTCAAAGCTTCATACTTGAGCATGGAATATCAAATTGAGATGAGACCAAAAGGGTTGCTTAGAAGACATCTCAAGATTTATGAAAAGTCCAAGAACACCTTCAAAGAGTCAAAGTTGAGGAAGTTATGCATTGGTGAAGTTGATCTTTTTTGCAAAATTGCCAAAAGTCAACTATGCCTAAAACTTCAAATTTTTCCAAATGGGCCCAATCTTTTTCACTTGTTTTGAGTTGGCAACATGGTCCACGAGCCATATCCTTTGCCACTTGTCATTATCTTATTTATATTATTTATTTTGATTTTTATTTGAATTAAATCATTTTAAATCAAAACAAATCATATAAAATCCAAAACATTGAAATTCAAAGATCTTGTGCATGATTCACGTCTTAATACCCAGCTAGCATCAAATCAAATTCGTGTAAAGGCATGGTGTGGACAAAAAGATTGAATTAGGCCATTTTTGGAAAGATGTTAAAGGTGTATCAAATCAAAATCAAATTCATTAATGGAGGAAGATTGAGCACATTCTTTTAACCCTAATTCACTCCACAGTACATATAGAACATATGCAAACCAAAAGAGGCTAGAGAAGGAGGTGTTTGATCAAGAACAAAACTTGGAAAAAACAAGAAAAAGTGGTGAATCTAATTCCTACTTAGAGGCCAATTCAAGACCCTTGGACCATTCCAATTGCTTCCTAGGATCCCTAGCAAGCAAAAGCAATCAAGAACAAGCGTTTCCAGGCCCTATATCGCGTTGTAAGTCCATCACGACATCCATGTATTTTTGAATTCGGTTTGCATGATTTAGACATTGATAGCATGAATTAATGATATATTCTTAATCACCATCATGTTTGCAAGCTTCCTGTAACATTTGATTGCATTTTCATGGCTTGTATAAGATTTCACCATAGCTAGGGTTTTATGGTTCGATTTAGGAGTTTTATTTACAGGCAAAATTGGGCCATAAAAGGGCCACCAGTGTGTTCAGCAAGGCCAGACGAAGCTATCCATGGCCTTCATTTTTATTTATCACGCTTGTGTTGAGTTTTGAGATTTGCAGGACTTGTAGCTACGGACAAACATCCGTAGGTAAAAGTTTGGAACTTTTACCAACAGATGCAAGGAGGGAGACGAAGACGTGGCAAGCCATCACTCATCCATTTGAATTTTCGCGCAAATATTTTATTGTTTCGCCTGTTATATATATAATAATTGACGTTTATATTATATACAACAAAAACAAATGGCGCAGTTGGTTATAGGGCATGTGCAAAACGCTTCAGGACCTGGGTTCGAATCCCAGGTCCCCCACTTTTCTCATATTATTTTCTTTCAGGCAATCTCATGCATACACAAGCCAAAGGACCATCATGCGTCCTCACCATCCAGTCTGCCGAGTGGCCATATGGCCAGATCCAAGGGCCATCCATGGAGGAACACCATGAAGCCTGGTCAATGCATCAGAGAGAATCTGGGAAGTCAACGTGGACTTCCATCTTTTGGGCCCAAAAAATGCTTCTCACACCCCCAAAACTGCTAAACTCAGGCCCAAATCTCTTCCTCTATTATTTTTTATTATTATATTTACTTTATTTAATTAATTTATTCATATTATTTTACTAACCAAATAACTATTTTCTTTTTATCAAAAAATCATTTAAAAAAATAATACTTTTCACAAATTAGGTTTATTTTTTATCAAAAAAATTAAATTAATTTAATTAGGTTGTTAATATTAGATAACTTTAATTCCTTTTGTAAATAATTAAAAATAATTAGAAAATTGGGGTTTTGTCCAAATTTAATTATATTTTCTTTTTCCTGAAAATAACAAAAAAACCAAAAATAGGCCATGTAATTATTTTCATTAATTAATTTAATTAACTAATTAATTGCATATTTAATTTAGAAAACTTAATTCTTTTATTAAAAACAACAAAAAAATTTTCTCTTTTAATTAGGATAGAAGGGTCAAAACCCTAATTCGCACTCGTTCTAATTTTCATCGTGCACTTTATTATTTTATTTTTACCCTATTATTGTAACTGCTCACAAGTTGTAATAGTTAATTAGGACGTTTATTTATCGCTTTATTATTTAAAGGGTTTGTTTTTGGCTATGTAAATACCTGAAGCCTTGTAATAGCGTAGTTTAATTTCCGCACTTTAAATTCCGCAAATTATTAAACTGTTAGATGTATGATATTAGGATGCATGACAAGAATGTATGTAAAACTTTAAAACAGTTAGATAACCCTAAAATGTGCAAAGATAATAATCTGAAATTGAATCACTCGCACATGCGCACTCCTAGGGTACGCTCCCACTTGGTTGCCTTTGGTAAACAGTCATCGAGTATAGGATGCTTTAGTGGTCGTCCTTTTGTCCAAAGATCAAAGTTGCCTCGGAAAGGTTGCCTCGGATATTGTTGCCTCGGATAATTGATCTAAGATATTAGGGTTATTACTAAGACGTCCTAACATTGCTTTAGTGACCGTACGTCCCTTTCGAATTGACCCTCAAACTCCAACGACGATGCTACCTACTCACTAATAGTGGGATAACATTGTCTAAAGGAAACAAACATAGAACGATTCTTTTTTCGAGTAGGTAGATTAGTTATTAAGTACTTGCTCAATCCAAACAAACTTTTTCACACTTACACTCCTTTACAAACAAAGTTTTCAAAAACACTTCATTACACTCTTGAAGACAGAAGCAAGAGTTAAATCGAAGTCAAAACAAAAGCTTTTCAAATCACACAAATACAAAGAAAACAATTTTGAAAAATGATGAGCAAGTACCTAAGAGCCCGTAGATAACTACAGATAGAAAGGGTGCTAATACCTTCCCTTTCTATAATCTACCCCCGTACTCAGAAATATCTCGAAAAAGGAATTTTTCTGTGCTTTTTTCCTTCCCTAGTTGGATAAAATAAAAGTCGGTGGCGACTCTAGCTTACCGCGACATTTTGCGAGCACAAATGCAAAACGCAAACCAGCAAATTCTTAAAAAGGGAAACAAGTCCCGGTTCTGGCCACCGTATCACGGTGTCGAACCAACCGTTGATGGCACAGGTTCACTAACTGTAGGTATAACCGCTATTCCCGCAGGAATTGGTGGAGGCATTTATCCACTACTTGGATGATTAGCCATTCTCCTATTTCTTCTCATAGGTATGTACTCTTTGGTGGTTGATTTACCACTTCTCAATAACATACAACGCTTTTGAGAGAAAGGAAATTACGTAAATCACTTATGATAAAAACCGTTTTTATCAAAGTTTGTACAAAAAAACAAAAACTTAGCAATATCCCACTGGGCGTGCCAATTTGTTTACCATGAAAATTGGTAAATAACTGTTGATCTTCCAAAAAGGTTATTTTGGTTACTTGCAGGATCGATCAGTTTGATCCTAGGACATATGCTAAGTGTTTTTGGGGTTTGATAAGAAGTCTTAACATTGTTAATGAACAAGTTCGACTAGAATTTAAGAGTAAAGGCTTGGATAGGTTTAAATTCACAGGATGAAGGTAAAAACGCAAGTAAAGTACATGATAAAGTAAATTTGCAGTAATTTAAAAGGATGTAATGGTAAAGTTTGCAGAAAAATGTTAAATGGCACGGTTTGTAAAGAAATGTAAAGACTTTGATTGAATAATGTATGGTGATTCAAACATACATTCTCAATATTATTTCTCTCACAGCGGGTACTTGAATAAAATTAAGTGACTTGTACAATGAGTTGAACACACAAAATTCTACACAAAATTCCTATATTTATACTAATAATAAGTAATTGTCGAACAGTTGCTTCGTTCCAGGATGAGGACAAGTGTTCTTTGCATGCTCTTCGACCCCTATCTTCACACCACGTCGCTTTTCCCAAATTCCAAGTGAATTGCCTTTCCCTCTTTTCTTCAGATTCAAATCCACTTGTTGCTGATACAAGAGCTTTTCGGTCGAAAATGTCTTTAACTTAGAAAATTCTCTAAGTGTTTTTTCCTTCTTTAGCAAGGAGGACTTCAACACAACTCCTTTCATAAGCTCTTCTATGGAAGTGTCTTCAGCTTAGATTTCTTCAATCTATTTTTAGCCAATAAGGCCAATATATGTGAGTGTTGAATTTAGGAGCTAACACAACCACAACAATAATTTACTAATTTCCTGCCAAATGCTCGGAAGATACATCAACCTAATGACCATATCAACAGGTAATAATATACACTAACATATTCATCGATTATACCGGGTAATTATACAGACAACTCAAAACGCCCACAACATAACAAACAGGCAACTTCCTATAACAAGTTCATTAATCATATGTGGCAGTCACACGGTAACTCCCTAAACAACCACAACATAAAAAACAGACAACTTCAATAACAAATCACGAACATCAACGTACAACAGTCATAAATACAATCGATTCCCACATAACAATCATCATCAATCCCATTATAAGGTCAGAACCCCACCTTTACCTAGATTAAAGGTCGCTCTACCAAACTCCCAGCCGGATAACCTTGCTTTACTCTACTCGACAATCGTGCAACTTTGCTCGAAAACTGTGTAACCTTTCTCCTCTTCTACGCAGCTTCACACGGTCACACACAAGACTTCTTATTCTACCAAATAACCAAATCCTTGTGTTATCTTAACCTTATACCATTAATCATATTGTTCTTAACTTATACACCCCCACTTTACTACTTCCAACCAATAACATAAGCCCAACACCATTATTCCATTAATTCCAACCTTACTATTATTATTATTAATCAACTAATTAATTAATTAATTAATAATAATCTAACAACTTATATCAATAATTCTCAACATCTCACAACTTTTCAATAAATAATATAAAAATAATTTAATTAAATAATTAATTAAATTAATGGGCCTTACAGTCTTCAGTCAGGTGCCTGTGACTTCGATGGTACTGATAGTATTTGCTCCTGTCAGCTTCGGGCTTCGCAGGAGCAATTCAAAGATATTTGATGTCGTCGTCCTTGAAGTCGGTATTAGCACACTCCACCAAGATGCGCTCGCGGGAAGCTGTCAACGGAGTATATTCGGTGAATCTCCCTGCGGGTCCCCTGTGCTCGCGGGGATCCCGCGATTTATCATCCCTTCTCTTCTCGCCCGTTCATCGAGGAGGGCCTGTATCCTGGTGTTGTGGGGTGTTGGTCGATCCTCGATTCCTTGGGTCGCGGGCTCTATTGGCCGCTTCCTTCTCTTTGTAGTCCATATAGGCCCTAGCTTTTTCAAGGAGAGCATCAAAAGTTTGGGGTAGTTCGATACTGATTGCCTTCCTGAACTCTGTGCCCAGGAGGAGTCCTCTCTCTCGAGCAAATATCTCTTCATGTGATCGGTGTATGGGACTTGAATGGCCTTGCATTTGAACCGATCGATGTATTCCCTGAGGGTTTCGTTACTTCTTTAGACAATAGCCTGAAGGGCGACCTCAGTCTTCGGGTGTCAATGAGACGCTGTAAAGGAGCTGATGAACTGGCTCTTTAGGTTCATCCAGGAGGTGATTGACCCTGGGGGGTATTATTATACCAGTCCATTACAGTCTTTCTCAAGGTTGTGGGGAACAACCGACATTTGATCGATCCCGCAATGTTATGATAGTGGAGCATTGCTTCGAACCCGTCGATATGGTCGACATGGTCAGCAATTTTGTCATATTCCTTCAGTTGGGGAGGATTCTCCATTCCCCTGGGAATGGGAGCCTCCATGATTGCTTGTGATAAAGGACCACGAGGGTCGTCTTTGCCGCTCCTGTAGGGGGAGTGGGAAGGAGACTTATTGTAGTGGTGGTCGTAGTGATATCCTTGGCCTCGTGGAGGATCCCTTGGTAGAGGATGCGCTTCTATGTTGCCCATGTTTCTGTTTTCATGGGATCTTTGTTCCCTGCGCGAGGGGGTGAGGTTGTGTCTCTCGATAGCCTCGAGCATTGTCCTCTCCAACGCAGGGCGTCGCCTAGTCCGTCGGGGAGAGAGGCTTCACGACCTGTCCCATTTGTGTCTCTACAGGGGAGAATGAAGACAGTCTTTGTTCTGATGAGGAGGTGGAGTGTTAGGTCTTCTGTGTTTTCTGGGGGCTCGATGAGAGTCCTCGAGCACCCTTAGTCGCTCACCTTGTGATAAGATCAAGTAATTCGTTTGATTAATGGCCGCGAATAGAGCCCTAGTCATGGCATCAGCGTCCGCAGGGACGGGGACCTCTTGGAAAACGTTTGACTCATAGTTCTGGGGTGGACGGGCACCCTCGTGTGGCCGGGAGCGGGATGAGGAAGAGGTGGTTATACCCTCTTTGTAATTTTGTATGAGACCAGCCATGTCGACGTTGTTCCCTTTGTTGCTGTTATTGTTTCCCTTGTTGTCGACGATGTTGTTGTTGGGGTCGGCGAGATGGGCATCTAGGTTGTTATTGACATCTGGGTCGGCCATGACAATCAAAAGAGTTTGAAGAATTGCTTTAGTATCGGGTTAATGAAAGATGGGGAAGCTTGTTTCCCACAGACAACGCCACTGATCGTACCTGACAAGAATGGAATGTCAAGGCCTACGAGCTATGAGTTGAGCAGCAACTGAAGATGAGTTAGGGGGGATACCTGTAAGATACTGTGATGCTAAAGTAAGATTTAGGGAGAGTTCTAACAAGTATGAGAGTGTGAGTATGAAAGAATGAATACCTGACTCTCTCAAGTGAAGGGGTATTTATAGCCCCCAACATTGGGCCAAGGTCCCCAATGTTAGGCCACGATGAAGCCCAACAATGAAGACTTCCAGGGCTTACGTGTGTATGAAGTCCAACACGTGGACTCCCCCCTGATCAACTGCTCGGAGAGAATAGGTTCTGGACCTGTGATTCCTGGAGGACAATTATGATGGTGGTGATACAGCCATGTCGGTCACGTTTCCCAACAGACACATGGGGAGCTACCCAATGATCCCCAATTTGAGCGACTTGTCTTTGAGCCTTATGCAAAGGTGTTGGATTGAACCTCCCCATCAGTAGGGCAAGTGTGAGCCCTGTCCAAATCACTTTTAATTTCATTTAATTTCCATTAGTGGTATGTTCAACTTTGTCTTAAGTTTTTTTATTGAGTTAAGACATTTATTATTTTGTCTTTGGGGTCATATTGTATTTGAATGATTTTTTCATATATTTTTTTCAAAACAAAATCAATTATTTATAGACAAATTAAATATAAAAATTAGTACAAGATATATTATAATAAATAATGTATTTATTGAAAGTATATTATTGATTTTTCACAACTGTGCACCTTCCTCGTTTTAAGAGAGCCAAATTATTTGTTCATGGTGTGTAGGGGTGGACAATAAATTTGGAACCATCCGAAACCGGTCTAACCGCTTGCTAAAACAATAATATGGATGTGTTCCTTTAAACCGTGGTTTGTTCGGATGAACATTTTTGGTTTTTGATGGATAAAAATGGTTGGACTTGGGTATTAAATATTGAACCAACGGAATCCACATCCGACCGATGCTGTGATATTATTAGCATATAATAAATATTAAATATTATTTGTATATGTATTCTGTCTAGTCAAAATTTCAAAAAATTTCTAATCTCTGCCAAAGTGCCAAAGTGTAATAACTTATACAATATTCTCTAATTTTTTCGAGACCACAAATATGTTAAATTGTAATTCAATTGTGTCGAAACAGTATATTTCGAAGGAAGGTTTTCCAGTCGAAGAGTTTGTGGATCGAAGCAAGCTACACAGAGATTTGATTGGTTTTGGATTTAGATAAATTTGATTTAGATCTAAAATAGATAGATTTGATTTAGTACCAAAATATATATTTTGGACTTTTATAGTTTTGGGTTTTGCCTTAGGGAGCAAGCTAACCTAAATCTATAAATAGAGGAAGTAACCCTTAATTTTGTAATTAAGTCAATTCATTGTAATCACAGAATTTGCAGTTGCAAGTGATTAATAAAAAATTTCATAGTTTGTGGGCTGAGAAAAACTCTGCAAAAAATAATTGTATTCTTTCTTTTCTTTTCTTTTCTCATAATTCATTGTCATTGTGTGGTGATATCAATCTTGTTCATCAAGATTGGTAGAAATTCATCATAGATATCTGGTGGATTTCCAACATCTGGTATCAGAGCTTGGTTAATCGATTCAAGGGAAGTATCGATCAAGAACGATTGAGGAAGAAAAAGAATTCACGATGGTGAATTATGAGAATGCAAATTATCCAACAACTCTACCAATTCTGAAAGTAGACAACTATGAGAATTGGTGCAAACAGATGAAAGTTTTATTTAGGTGTCAAGGTCTTTAAGATCTTGTAAAGGATGGATTGGAAGAGCTTGGAAAAAACGCTTCAGAAGAAGAAAAGAAGAAACACACAGAATCTGAGAAGTCGAGTTATAAAGCACTCTTTATAATTCATCAATGTTTGAGTCCAGAAAATTTTGAAAAGTGAGTGATTCAGAATCTGCAAAAGAAGCTTGGGAGGTTCTTGAGAAGTCTTTTGGTGGTGCAGAAAAGGTGAAAGAAGTGAGGTTACAAACTCCTAAGAGAACATATGAATTGCTTCAGATGGAAGATAGTGAGAGCATATATGATTTCTTCACTAGGGTTACAAAACTAGTGAATCAAATCAAGGTATGTGGAGAAATATTAACAGCAAGAGCTGTTGTTTCAAAAATCTTGAGATCTTTGGCTCCTAAGTTTGGCCACGTGGTGGTGGCTATAGAAGAGGGGAAATACTTGTCGAAATTAACAAAGAAAGAGCTTCAAGTACGCTTAAATCTCATGAACAAAGAATGACTAAAAGAGATGCAGACAAGTCGAAGAGTGATGTGACTTTGCAGACACATTCAGCAAAAGAAACCAAAGGCAAAGGAAATTGGTTCGACAGAGGTAGAGACGGCTACAACAAATTAACTGCTAGAGGAAACCAAAATAAAGGAAACATGTCGAATCAGAGAAGACCATATCAAGGTAACCAAAGAGGCGGTGTTGCAAATAGAGGAAGAGGTGGTGGTCAAAAACCTGACAAGAGTCACATTCAATGTTACAATTATCAGAAGTATGGTCACTATTTGAGTGATTGTCCAGAAAAGCGAAAGAATCAAGAAAGTGATGCAAAGTTTTCAAAACATGAAGAAGAAGAGATGATGCTGATGATCACAACAAGAGATGAAGATATATTCAAGGACCAATGGTACTTGGATTCAGGATGCTCATCACATATGTCTAGAAGGAAAGACTGGTTTGTCAACATAAAGCCCTCAATAAAAAATATGGTAAAATTAGCAAATGACAATACCCTAGAAACTGAAGGTATTGGTGATGTTATGATTATGATGAAAGATGGAAAGAGGTAAGTAATTTCCAATGTGTTGTACATACTAGGCATGAAGAGCAATTTGCTCAGTATATGGCAGTTGGTCGAAAAGAATTATAAAGTGTCGATCAAGGATAAGATGATGAGAGTCGTCGACGCAAATGGAAGATTAATCTTGAAGGCTCCTATGTCTCAGAATAGAACCTTCAAGATCAAACTAAATATGATGGAGCACAAGTGCCTTTCGACTGCATCTAGTAGAGATGAATGGATATGGCATTATCGACTAGGCCATCTCAACTTCAAAGATATCAGAGTTTTGAAGAGAAGAAATATGGTTTCAAGATTGTCAGAAATCGACATTCCAAACGAGTTATGTGAGAAATGTGTACAAGCGAAGCAACACAAGAATAGCTTCAGCAAGGATGCAAGAAGCAGGTCGAAGGTTATTCTTGAAGTCATATACTCTGATGTATGTGGACCAATCCAGGTGGATTCGATGGGAGGTAACAAATACTTTGTTACATTCATAGATGATTTCAGTCGAAAGTTATGGACTTACCTGATCAAGAAGAAAAGTGAAGTGATCGAGGTATTTGCCAAGTTTAAGTCTATGATCGAAAGACAAAGTGGTCGAAAATTCAAAGTTTTGAGAACTAATGGTGGCGGAGAGTATGTGTCGAAAGACTTTGACGGATTATGTGAAAAGGAAGGGATTATGCATGAGGTGGTGCCACCCAATACTCCACAGCATAATGGAACTGTAGGAAGTAAGAATCAAACCATCATGAATATGGTGGTAAGTATGTTGAAAAGCAAGAATTTACCTAAAGAGTTTTGGGGTGAAGCTGTGTCGACTGCAACATACATTTTGAACAAATATCCTACAAAGAAGCTAGAAGGAATTACTCCAGAAGAATGTTGGTCTAGTGTGAAGCCTAGCTTGAGTCATTTGAAGGTATTTGGAACTATTACACACAAACATATGCCAGATCAGTTGAGAAGAAAACTTGATGACAAGTCGAGTCAAATGATTCTAGTTGAATATCATTCGACAGGAGGTTACAAGTTATTCGACCCAATGAATAAGAAGATTGTGATCAGCATGGACATGGCCATATATGAGCTTAAATAATGGGATTGGACTGAAAATGTCAAGAAATATTTAGTGGGAATCCTACTTGAAGAACCAGAAACTCAAGTCGAAAGAGAAGTTCGACAAGAGGAACCAGCAGTTATAGATCAACCAAGTACAAGCAGACCTCAAAGAACAAGATGCATGCCTGTAAGATTGCAAGATTGTGTGATTACATCAGATAATGTGATAGATAATGAAGGTGAGTTGGTACATTATGCTTTCTATGTAAATGTAGAACCTGTCAATGCAGCTGAAGCATTGAAGGATTCGAAGTGGGTGAAAGCAATGAATGAAGAAGTGAAGTCTATCGAAGACAACAACACTTGGTCACTTGTCGAATTGCCTCAAGGAAAGAAGGCAATTGATGTCAAGTGGGTATACAAAGTGAAAATGAATTCCAAAGGGGAATTAACTCAACACAAAGTAAGGCTTGTGGCGAAATGATTTCTACAGAAAGAAGGAATAGACTTCGATGAAGTTTTTACACCTGTTGTTAGGATCGAAACAATCATGTTGGTTGTTGGTCTAGCAGAAATAAACAGATGACACATATGTCAGATGGACGTGAAGTATGCATTCTTAAATGGACCCTTAGACGAAGAAGTTTATGTTAAACAACCAGTTGGGTTTGTGAAACATGACGAAGAAAGAAAGGTTAACAGGTTGCATAAAACCTTGTATGGATTGAAACAAGCTCCAAGATCTTGGAATAAGAAAATTGATAGTTACCTAAGGGAGAAGGAATTTGTGAAGTGCACAACTGAACATGAAGTATATGTAAGAAGAAGCAATAGTGAATTTCTTATACTATGTCTCTATGTCGATGATTTGTTAATAACAGGTAGCTGTAAAAGTGAGATCAAAGACTTCAAAGGTGATCTCAGCAAGGAATTTGAAATGTCTGATCTGGGTGAGATTTCATATTTCCTTGGCATCAAATTCTACAAGAGTAGTAGAGGTTTGATGATGCATCAAAGAAGATATGCAGGAGAAACTCTCAAGAGATTTGAGATGGAAGAATGTAACTCAACTTCGACACCTGCCGAACCAATACCGTGACTGTCAAAAGATGCAGATGAAGATGATGTCGATCTAACCTAATACAGGAGACTTATTGGGTCATTGAGATATCTTTGTCATACAAGACCTGATTTAGCATATAGTGTAGGTATGGTAAGTATATTCATGCAGAAGACAAAGGTATCACATCTAGCCGCAATGAAGAGGATACTAAGGTATCTCAAAGGAAATCTCAACTATGGAATTTTGCTTCCTGCAGCTGATAAAGGAAAATAATGCAAGTTAGTAGGATACACTAATTCGAGTTGGTGTAGTGATGTTGAAGATCGAAAATCAACAACAGGATATGTGTTTATGTTAGGTGGTGCACCAGTTGCTTGGAGTTTAAGAAAGAAATTGGTAGTGGCATTATCATCATGCGAAGCAGAATACATAGATGTTTCTCTTTGTGCATGTCAAGCAACTTGAATGGTAAACTTGGTCGAAGAGATAACAGGGAAAGATCACGAAGAAATTACCATGAAGATCGACAATATTTCAGCTATCAATCTGACGAAGAACCTGATAGCACATGGTCGAAGAAAACACATCGAAATGAGGTTCCATTATCTTTGAGAGCAGGTAGCAGATGAGAAGATGAATTTGGAACACTGCAGAACTGAGAATCAGATTGCAGACATCATGACGAAGGGAGTGTAGGTTGAAGTATTCAGAAGACTAAGAACCATGATGAATATAGATAATTTAGACAAAATGAATTAGGTGGTGTGTTAAATTGTAATTCGGTTGTGTCGAAATAATGTGTGTGTGCCGAAGGGAGGTTGCCCAGTCGAAGAGATTGTGGATCGAAGCAAGCTACACACAAATTTGATTGGTTTTAGATTTAGATAAATTTGATTTAGATCTAAAATAAATAGATTTGATTTAGTATCAAAATAGAAATTTTGGGCTTTTATAGTTTTGGGTTTTGGCTTAGGGAGCAAGCTAACCTAAATCTATAAATAGAGGGAGTAACCCTTAATTTTGTAATTAAGTTAATTCATTGTAATCACGGAATTTGCAGTTGCAAATGATTAATAAAATTTTCTACAATTTGTGGGCAAAGAGAAACTCTGCAGAAAATAATTGTCTTTTTTCTTTTCTCATAATTCATTGTCATTGTATGGTAATATCAATCTTATTCATCAAGATTAATAGAAATTCATCATAAATATTTAGTGTATTTCCAATAAAATATGATCAAGTCTTTAACTTTATTTAATTATTTTTTCATATTTAATAACTTTATCTCAATTTTCACGTGTTATTAATTTCAGACAATTATTTTACAATAAATGTTTATATCTCTTCTCTCTAAATAACCCATAGAGAGAGGCCTACTACAAGGAGGTAATAATTACTATTTCAATTTCAAGAAGTGCTCCATGACTTTATGAAAGTTTTCTGCTTTTCTAAATTATAATTTTCCATGATCATCTCTACAGCCGCGGTTTGGACTCCATATTTATTCATGGCAACACATTTTCCAAAAAAAGTAAAAACGTGTTATAATGGTTTGGTATCTATTTTCTAGATCTAGTTTCAACAAAGAACAAAAGCTGTATATACTCAAAGTTTCAAAAAGTATCATTTATGGGTTGAATAGTTTTAGTAGGTAATGTCTTGTTTGCTCTTTAAATTTACATTCACCTATTTAAATTCATTTCTTTTTTCTTATTTTTTTATTTATAAAATTGAGTTTCTTTATTTATTCTGTGTTTATGATTTTGTTGGTGCATAAAAATAAAATAAAAAACAAAAAGAAATATATTAAATGACAACTACAAAAGTGAAGAATAATAATTTACAATGAATTACATTGAATTATCTCATTAGACTATTTATACACACAAATAAAATCTTAAATATCTTCTAACAAAGATATAAAAAGATATAATAATATCTTCTAAAAAGATATTTCTAAAATATAAATTAATATCCAAAAAGTATTTCTAAAATATAGATTAAATATAACCATTTTCATCCGGATGAACCCAACCATTCAACTCGATAACTGAGACAACTACATCGGATGAAACTGAAACTTTAACGAACGAGATTGAATTGATGTTTTAAATCTGTCGGTCTTGTTCGGTGGACAACTTTTGATCTAAAACCGTCCGACACCGATCGCTGTCCACCCCTAATGGTGTGGATCCCCTATGTTGTGATTTACGTGTAAATTTATAATATAAGAAAACAATTATTTCATATTTTAAGGGATAATTGGTGTCTAAATATTATTTTTTGTGATTAATTTATGTCATAGTCTAATTAGATTGATAGGTGTAAAAAAGTAAATTTTTTGACAAAAAATTTTCTATTGTCTTATCTAAACGAAAAAATACTCCTTTTTGGATAAAATGTTTTGCACAAAAGCCATTTTAAAATCCAACTTTATAGAAAATGCATCTTCCTAAGAAACATCTCTCTCACGTCCTTTCTCTTCTCTGTCTCACATCATTTATCTCTTTCTCTCACTCTACAACAACAACTTTCTTATTTCTCTTCTTTATCCATTACAGAATTTATTTTTCCAGATCCAACGCTTCCAGGGTTTATGGTCTGGTTGCAAATCTGTTCATGTGATCGATTGCAAAAACTTATTATTTATTTCCAGTATAGAATTAATTAATTCTTTTTCAATTCTATTATCTACTTAATATTAAAGTTAAATATATTTTTAATTCTTATAGAATAAGAGCTTTCTAAAATTTATTACAAGTTAAAAAGTTTTCATTTTAATTAAGTTATTGTTTATAATTTTCTAAACATATCATTTAACAATAGTTATTAAAAAATTGTTAGGATAGATTAAAACTAAGCCGGGACTAAAATGTGGTATTTGCAAATATTTTAGCATTCAAATCAATGAACACATTATAAGTTAAAAGTATATGAAATAATATGTTCTGTACTAATTTATATCCAACATAATTTGTATATTTATTTGTTTCATTTATAAGTTGAAAATTGAATTTGATGTGTTTTTTTTCAGTCATTTTTATACTTTCACAATACTGACTACATAGTCTCGAGTTTGATTACATGATTTGTTTTTAAAAGTGTCACAGGACACAACTTGTTAGATTTACACAAGAAAAAATTCATACATAATACATATTATTTTTAATGTATATTTGAGTACAATTATGTCGTACAAAATAATAAGAAATGGAAAAAATAAAATTATAGATAAAAATTTTTAATATTAACAGAAATATAAAATTACTGATAAAAATATTGAATATTAACGAGAATATGATGTTATCGATCTAAATATTGAATAATAACGGAAACAACAAGTTACTGTTCAAGATATTGAATTTTAACGGGAAAGTTACTGATCAAAATATTTAATTTTAACAGAAATATTAAATTACTGATCAAAATATTAAATATTAACGAGAACATAAAACTATTGATAATTTTTTTGAATATTAACAGGAACATGTTCGTTCTGCTCAAAATATTGAATAATAACATAAACATAAATTTATTGATAAAAATATTGAATAATAACAGAACATGAAAATACTGATCAAAATATTGAATAGTAATATAACAACTTTATTATTGATTTAAATATTTTTGACAATAATTCTAAAATAAATATAATATTTATATAAAATATCTATAAATTATTGATTCAAATATTTTTATATATTGAACTAATTATAGGCACCAATTTATTATCTCTTTTAAATTTTATTTTTATTTTTTTATCATATTTTAAGAACAAATACACATATCATACCAGTACTCATGTGAACGCACAAATATCCAACTAATTATTATGTAGTATAAGGTACCACTTTCTTTTACGAAAATAAAGGCAATTTAGGGACAACCTACTTCACCTATCGATAATAGCGATGTGACTAGGGGTGTTCAAATCCAAACCAATCCAAATAAAAAACTAAAAACCGATCCAAAAAACCGAAAACCATAAAAAACTAAAAGTTATTGGTTGTGTTTGGATGTTATTTTATGAAAACCGATCGGTTCGGATTGAATTTCAGATGAATTTTTCAAAACCGATCCAAACCAAACCGAACCGCATAAATATATTTTGATACTTATTTACTTTTTATTAGTATGACATGTTATGTGAATTTATTATTAGATGATAATAATTTTTTTAATAATATTTATTAGTTTAGTATAATCTATTTATTTTTATTATTTCAAACATAATCAATCACTCTCATTTTGTAATATTAACTTTTAATATACTATATGTTATATATTATATCAAATCTATGATTTATTAGTAGTTTTATAATATTAATAAAAATATAATGTGTAATTTAGATATCTAAAAACCGATCCAAATTAAACCGCATAAAATTGGATCGGATCAGATTGTATTTTTTTTAAATATATCATCCAAAACCGAACCGAACCTTAAGTGAATTAATCTTTGGATCGGATGAGTTTTTGCTTTAAAACCGATCCAAACCGAACCGCGAACACCCCTAAATGTGACACGTATTTTGTAAATAAATATAAATATAAATATAAATCTAAATATCTGTTTTTAGGTCAGTTTATATAGTTTTTTGTTTTCTATTTTTAAATTTAAAATCAATTTTAATTTTTTTTTAAATAAAATAAAATTATAATTTATAAAAATTAGAATTAATTTCAAACATAAATATAAAAACATTTTTATTGTAAACATATCTTAATTCCAACAACTCATATATTAGATTGTGTTTAGTTTAACCGATAAAAATTACTATAAGTTTTTTATAAGAAGTAGTCAAAGCCCAATGAACAAACAATCAACTAACTACATACTATTTTAAGGGTAACTAAATCTTTGAAATCATCATCTAACAATGTTCTAATAAGGTCAGGAACAACATGAAAATGATATTAGCCTCTAAATGACATTTCACATTCGTTGGCGCATCAATACACATGTTTGCTTCTTTATATGAATGAATTACTTTAACCTTTTCATTGAACTCAATTAGTCGATGTATTTTTTTAACAAGAGCATGACCTACTATACTTCTCTATATCCCCTTCGCTAACACCTTCACCACTGCCATAGAATCCAATTATTCTAAACCTTGTTCTCTCCAAGTCTATTGGTGTGTTTGAGCCATTCAAGCACTCCCTACAGCTCAGTTATAAAAGCATTACACCAACCAATGTATTTAGAAAATCCACCAATCTAGTTCCCTCTACTATCTTTAATAACTTTTTCACAACTTGCTCTGTTATTCTCCTTACACGCCTCATCCATGTTTAACTTAACCATGTTACTCTGAGGAAGTTCCCAACCAATCAATCTATGAGGTTTGGTTCTTTCAACCATAATCAAAATTTAACTTTTAGCCTTCTCATAATTGTTCATCATTTGTATGCAATTTGGTCCGAATTATAGGGACGCTTGAAAGAATCATCATGTTATTCTTTATTCTGCCATGTCCACAAATAATGACAAGTCATTTCCCAATACCCACACCAATCTTTATCTTCACGACCTTTATATCCAAGATTAATATTGATCTAATTGGTATGCTCAATCAGCATAAAATGTCCATAAACAATGACAAGTCATTGCCCAATACCCACACCAATCTCTATCTTCACAACCTTTATATCCAAGATTAATGTTGATCTAATCGGTATGCTCAATCTGCATAAAATTATGTGTAATATTAATAGCTGCCATATTTACATAATAATTTTAAGAATATCATTCTTAGTATGTGTTGGTGATGGTCATAATGATAGCTAGTGATTGTCACATTTGAGATCATAGGTGTGGTGAACGAAGATTGACAAAGATGGTTAAAGTCGTAGTTGGTAAGCGTGTCAAAAAAATTTAAACTCGGTCGGACTGGATCGTCTCTGCCCCAAATCTAACAGGAAAACCTTATTTAACTACGTGCAAGTGCGGGAAAACCCCAATTTTTAATTACGAGGGAAGGAAGGAAGATGCTAATACTCGCCCCACACTCACCTCCTCCCCGCCCGACCTATTAAATTTACTTTATTATCCTTATTTTTAATTTCTTTATTACTTTACTACTCTTCTCAATCTTAAGTAGCAATTGAAAGAAACTGAAAAACCTTATATTCATTTTTTCTTTACGGCTGCGTGTTTAGTTTCACTCTACCTTCACTCAAATTCCTCTAGCTTTATCCTCTATAACTCATTGTATTCTCTCTATCATTGGTCATCCATGTCTCTACTTCACCTTCGTAAATTTATGGTGCTCTGTTTCCTTTATCCATTATTTTGAAATATTTTTGTCTCATGGATATTTTTTATGTCTTGTTATATATGATGTCTCTGTTTTCTTGATTAATTGCTATTTTAAAATATTACATGTTGTTTCTTGATATTTTTCCCCTTTAAACCTTAATTTCTAAATTGCAAAATGTAGGTAATACTCGGGCTTAGTTTCTAAAAGTTTGTGTAACATAATTTCTTTAAACATTTTATGAAATTGTTGTATCGATTAATGATTATGAAAATCATTCGTATTCGTTCATTTTGCTAGGTGTAATATGGTGGGAGAACTGACTTTTTGGTTTTATCCAAATGTGCGATAGCTAGAGTCGACACTGACTTTTCTTTTACCCAATATTTAAGAAAGGTGAAAAGAACAGGAAAGACCTTTGATAGATTTTAAGTTTGGGGGGGGGGGGGGGGGGGGGGGGTAAGATATGAAAAGGGAAGGTGTTAGCATCCTTTTCACCCGTAGTTATCTACTGACTCTTAATTACTTAGCTCACTTTTGAAAATCTTGCTTTGTTTGTGTGATTTCTTTGAAAATATTTTGAAATTGCCAATGTAAGGCTGACTTTGTAATAATTCTTGTATCATTCCTCAAGAATATATACAAAGTGTTATTTTTTAAAATATTTTTTTGAAAGTGTAGTGTGGAAAATTTTTTGAGAAAAGTTGTGAGCAAGCAATTAAGAGTTTCTTACTAAAGTCTTTCTTATTATTTTCCTTCTCCTTTAGAGATGGTACTATCCATACCATTAGTTGGTAGGTAGCCTTGTCTATTGGATGTGAAGGGACATGCATAGGGTCATCGTATGATCATCGAAGACAATATGTAAGGATACTTTAGCAATTGTATCGAAGGGACTATCATCATTTTGTAGGCAACTCGAAGGGATTAGATCATTTTTTTTGCAGGAAACATGAGGGACATTGTGATACGGTGGGAGAACTGACTTGAGGTTTTGCGTTTTGTGTTCGCAAATGTTTCGGTTTAGCAAGAGTCGCCACCGACTTTTTATTTTATCCTAAGGAAAGGTCAAAAAGCACAGGAAATACCTTTGAGATGTTTTCTTGGGTTCGGGGAGAAGATTATGAAAAGGAAAGGTGTAAGTACCCTTTTCATCCATGGTTATCCATGGGCTCTTAGTTACTTGTTTAGATCACTTGATTTTTGCTTTTCAATTGTTTAAAATGGTGCTTTGTGTGTGGTTTTAAAAATGTTTTAAAAAGAGGCCATCGTTGTGGCAACCTTTGTAATGATTCTTGTTTAAATGTATACAAATGTGTTTTGTCTTTTGAAAAGAGGTTTCAATGTTTGAGAGTTTGATTTGGGAAATGTTTTGAAATTGTGTTGTGAAGTGTGTTTGAAAATAGCAAGGATTGTTTTGCAAGTTTGATCAAGTAACTAAGAATTGTCTACCCTATTTTACTCAAAGATCTTTCCTATGTGTTTTTAACCCTTTTGACAGTGTTATTTCACCATTGCATTTGGTGAACAACCTTGTGTTAGGATGTTAAACGGGACAGGCGCGGGTCATCGTATAGACCATGATAGCAATTGTGTTAAGTATCTTTGGCAAATTTTTGAGGGACTTGATCATTTTGTTTAGGCAACCAAGATAGCGTCATCGAGGGACTATGATCTTTTGTTTTGTTTTTATTTTGCCAAAGTACCCAACATGCATAACATGGCCCATTTTTGAGGCAATAAGTGGATTGTAACCCTAGGGGTGCAAGTGTGCATTGTGTATTGATTTTCATGCATTTTTGTCTTTATATTAGGTCAAACTACTTGTTGATTTTAGATTTTTTGCATACAAACCCTAATCTCTAATCATGGCATAATTGAAAGCATAAAGTGCGAGAATTAAAAATCTAAGCTATTACAACATGATTATGGGGATGGGGATACAATCTTTGAATGGGGGTGTATTTTGACAAGAAATAAAAACCCTAGTTTACTATTACATCCAAATTGAATCAAATGCATAAATAATAAATGGACAATATTTAAATAAACAAAATAAATAAATATATCAAATAATATGAATTATGCAAAAAAAAAAAGGTTTTTGTTTATTTATGTATGTAAAAAAAATATTTAATTTAAAAGGAATACTAAAAAAGGATTATTATTTTTATTAAGGGTAAATCCTAATTTTCTTTAAGAAAATAAATATATTAATTACATTATTTATATACAATATAAAATAATATATATACAAAAAATTAAATATATTTAGAAAAAGGTATTATTTTAAATATAAATAATAATAATAAAGAAGGTATATTTTTCATGTTTTTTATTCCCAAGTATTTATTTAAATAAAATAAAAGTGTGTATATATATTAATTATATTAAATATGTATAAAAAAAATATATATATACAAAAAATAAAAACATATTTAGAATGATATTTTTTTGTGTGAATAAAATAAAGGATAAGATAAAAATATAATTTATTTTTAAGTTTTCAATAAATAAAATAAAAGTATATAATCAATAAGTTAATTTTATGTTAGAAAAAATGAAAATAAAATACAAAATAAATATGAAAAATTTATAAAAATATTTTTGAGTATTTTTTATATTTGGAAATAATAAAATAAAGTCAGAAATGAAAATAAAATATAAAATATATAAAAATTGGGCCAGGGGGTGCAAAAAGTAAAAGGGGGGTGTCAATAGTGAGCCAGGACTAAGCCCAGCCCACCACTTCATCTTCAACTTCTGACTTTCAAACAAAACGCGCGCGCCTGTTATCGAACATGGACATCCTGCATACGAGCTCTATTACAAAAACACATAACATCAAAGTTGTAGAGCTTTTCAAGACGAATCTAACCATATAAAAAACTAATCCTAACTCTCAAAGACCAGAGAGAATTTCTCTGGCCCTAAAATCTAACCTAATTTTTTCAGTATGTTCATGGATCAAATTCTCTTAGCATGCTTAATAAAAATGAAAATTGAGCATATGTACAGCTTCATGGCAATGAATACTACATTTCTTATTCACAAACCTAAGTCTAAACGTTGCTAAATAGAGAGATAGGAAGTTGACAAAAACCTATTTCAGTTGACTTCGTGTATGGCAATGTGGAGCTTTTCAACAAGGCCTGAGATGTTTGGAAGCTTGCTTGAACTTCACTTGACCTTCTGCAATGTCTAGCTTGCCTTGAATGTATTTGAATCAGCCTATAGAACTCAACCTGCACAAGCTCAAAATGAAAATGGCAAACCCTGTAAATGGAGTTACAGTTGGTGTTTGAGGTTTGGGATAGCTTGGATGGATTGAATGAAAGGTGTTTGAACCAGTTTGGGACAAAACGCACGAGCCAATTGAGCTATGGAAGTCAAGTTGCAGATGCTGCCCTATTTTGCCAATGGAAGGTGATTTCTTGCTGTGGGATGTTTGAAGGCTCAAGAGATCATGTTTCTGGCTCAGAGAGGTGTGAGAAAGATGGTTCAAATATTTGCACAAGTTTGTTTTTGGCTGATGTTCAAGTTCTCATGTATTTGGCATATTTCTTGTATATGAAGCAAAAGTGGGAAGTGATGTCCAACAGGCCTGTACATGATATCCTTATGCTTGCACACTTTTCCCTTGGCCCCTCCAACTTTTGGATTTGATTTGTTGTATGAGATATGGACCAATGCTCAAGAAATCAGTTTTGACATAAAGCATGATTTAAGCAAAAATGGAAATTTTGCTTTTTCTACTTAGGGATTAATCCAAGGTGCAATGCTCTAATGACCAAAACAATGCCTTAGACCAATGGTTTTGCACTTAATTATTTAGTGTGAAATGGTTTTGAGGCCTGTATTCTAGTGCAAAGCAAGCTGACTTGAAATTGCAATTTGTATGAACATGAACATGCCATGGATGAAAAGTGAGTTTTTGCCAACTTCAAGCCTTCGATTCTCCTTAACCACAAATGAGTTTTAGGAGTTCTTGGACATTTTGGAAAGCTTGTAACATGCTCTACAATCCATCTTTGAAATGAAACTTGAGATTCCAAGTGTAACTATGTGAAAAATGGCCATGAAGATAGGTCAAAATCCTGCCTAAACTAGGGCAAAATTTCACTAAGTTAAAAGTTTTTGGGGCCCTTGTTCCAAAACTCATAACTTGAGATCCAAGCTTCTTTTGGGAAAACTTTGTGAATAAAAGTTGTAGACTTTGTGGAGGACTACAACTTTCATGTTGGAAGTTTTGTTTGAATCCAAATTCATCATTGTGAAAATGTTGGACAAAGTTAGGAAAATTAAGAAAATTTCATAACTTAGAAAAATTCTAAGTTATGAAAATTTTCAACTTTAAACCCTAATTTGCAAAAATGGGTTTCTTGATGAGCAAGTTTCATGTTTTTACATATCTTGGTGAAAAATGACCCTTGGCACTTGATTTTGACCAAAAAGTCAAAGTTTGACTTTTCAGTGTACAGTCAAATTTTGATCAGTTGACTGAAAAATTCATCTGTCAATCCAATGCACTTGAGATCTTTTGAAACTTGTGAATAGGTCAAGATGATGCCATTGAGTCCTTGAGTCCATGCTTGAACCCCATTTGCCATTGGCTAGGTCAAAAGTCAGAAATTGCCTTTGTACAGTCAAAACCCTAAAAATGACCATTTTGCCCTTTTGGTGATCTGATCAAATTTCTTGTGGAGTTGTGGTCCAAACATGATCAAATGGTTCATATGAGTTTATAATGTTGATGTGGGTCAAAAAGCATGAGGTTTGACTGTAAATTGGCCATAGTTGACTTTTCCCCCAATACAGCTGATTTCTAGGTCAACTGTTCAATTGATTGGGCAAAAATTTGATTCAAGGCTTGAAACTTGGTATGGATAAAATTATGAGTCCAAAATGAAGTATGAAAGTAATTTTGAGCATTATAAGTCCAAAAATCTCCGTGCAAACTCAAACCCTAATTTAGGTCATCAGTGCAAGGAGATGTCTTAGGCAATGTAAAAACCCTAATCCTGTCTGGAGTTTAAGGAGCCTTGTGAGGGGAAATCTTGATGAAATGAGAGGGAAAATTTTGGGGTACAACATCTGCCCTTATTCAATCTTCTTGAACCTGAAGAGTTAGATTGGCGAGTTTGCCTTTCGTGACTCGAAGGTAAAAGAGGATTGGACACTAGAGTGCCCGTAAATTTGCACTCGTCAAAATGCAGGTTGAGGAAATGGGCTTAAAGATGCCATTTGGAGATGACCGAATCTTTCTGGAGATGGGCTTAGAGATGCCATCCAAAGTGTTTGTTGAGTATCAGTAGAATGAACATCATAATGGTATCCGTATCTGGAATGTATCTGAGTTGTATCTGGAGATTGGATTCGTATGAGTAAAGGAATGGAGTCCGTGTCTGGAGCGTATCCAAGCTGTAACTGTATTTGATTCTTGAATGAATATCAGAATAACTGCCATGTCTGGAGTGTATCCGAAATCTGAATGGGCGACAGAGAAACATCTATGTATGGAGCATCTCCGGGCTGGGGATAAATTCCGAATGAGTGACAGAATGGCAACCGTGTCTGGAGCGTATCTGGACTGTAGCTGAAGTTGAGATCTGTATGAGTAGCAGAATGACTTCCGTGTCTGGAGTGTATCCGTACTGTAACTGGGATCTAGATAAGTGAAAAAATGACTTCCGTGTCTGGAGTGTATCTGAACTTGAAGTTGATAGTTGAATCTGAATGAGAGATAGAATGGCTTCCGTGTCTGGAGCGTATCTAGTCTGTATCTGATTGCTGAAGTCTGAATGAGTAATAGAATGACTGCCGTGTCTGGGGTGTATCCATACTGTATCTGAGGTTTTTGAATATTTGTTAAAGATAGCTTTTAATCTTATCCTGAAAAGGGTAAAATGTTAGCTAAAACACAAAGTTATGTTGCATGATATGTATGATGCAATAAAATATACTCTATCAATGTTTATGATATATGAATGTAATGTATGCGCATATAAGCTGTTTAGCTGTCTTGCTGAGGAAAATAAATCCTTGATAACTGGAGATAATGAACTCTTTGACTGCTGCTGGAGAAAATAAACCCTTGATTGCTGTTGGGGATTCAAAAACCTTTGATTGTTGAGACTGAGAATGTCCTTTGGACTACTGCTGAGGATTGAAAATTCTTGGTAACTTGTGGGGAATTGAGAATCCTTTATGACTTTCATGGGGAAATAAGGACAACTCCGACGATCTCTACCGGGGAATTAAAACCTGGGAGGCTTCAACTGGAGAAATGAGAACAAGAATCTTCATTCTGCTGGGAAGTAACTCTGTGGGGAGAATGTTTATCTTGTTGGAGAATTCTTCGAAAACTTGGGTTGTATGCCAATCTACTGGGGAATCAGAGGAAGTTGGATAGTATTCCACCAGGGTTTAAGATTTGGAGTTTTGGACTCCGTTGGGGAAGAAAGTTTCATCTTCACTGGGGATCTGTAGTTCAAAGTTTTCGGGCTCCACTGGGGATCGGGAGTTTAGAAACTTAACTCTGATGGGAATTTTGAAACTTAACTCTGCTGGGGATATATACTCCAAGGTTTTAGCTCTGTTGAGGATCTGAATGACATACTGTAGGGGATTTCTTCTGGAATAGCCTAAAGACGTTTTCCTATACTTTCGACCTATCAGTAATTATCCTTTCTCATTTCGTTTTATTTGTAAGAAGTGATTATATTCAAATGCATATGCTCATTTAACAAATCATTGGGCGTTTTCAAATAAAACATAAGTGTAAAAAGAAAGAAAAGGCAAGCAAATTTCTGCACTTTGAAGTATCTTTGTATTAACTTTGTAAGTATTTTTGTATAAAGGAGACATTCATCCTAGTAAGAGAATGTTGTCGTAAAATTGAGAAAATTTTTATACAAAGAAAGATGGCTATGTGTAACAATTCCACGGGGTTCCCATTCTGCTATAGCCTTCACAACTCTGAGTATCTTGTCCATTCGTTTCTTCGTCCACAGATGATTGGATAGATCAGAAGATTGGAGCTTGTCTGTGAAGAGATTGTCCTTAAAGTGATCCGACGAGACATAGTCATACGCTTTAATTCCCTAACTTTTGCCTGGACCGCCCTTTCGGGTATTCGATCCACCGGGAAACCCTTTTTTGCCCAAGTCGCCCTTTCGGGTTTTCAACTTGTCGGGTGTAAATTTTTTTCCCCTAATTTTTGCCTGAACTGCCCTTTTGGGTTTTCGATTCACCGGGATGCCCATTTTTGCCCAAGTCGCCCTTTCGGGTTTTCAACTTGTCGGTTCATTTTATGCGTAGTATCTTTTGAATATGTATGTGTTTGCAGGGTGCGACAGGTCGTCGCCGTCCATGGTGGTCAGAATCATTGCCCCACCAGAAAAGATGTTCTTGATCATAAACGGTCCTTCATAAGTAGGAGTCCATTTGCCCATGGGATCACTTTGCGGCAAGATGATTCGCTTGATTACAAGGTCCCCAACTTGATATACTTGTCTCTTGACTTTCTTGTTGAAGGCCTTGATCATACGTTTTTGATACGCCTGGCCATGGCAAACAGCAGTAAGTCGCTTTTTGTCAATCAAGTTAAGCTGATCAAGCCGAGTCTGAATCCAACCGCCTTCACTCAAACCAGCATCTTTCATAATTCTCAAGGAGGGAATCTGAACCTCGATAGGTAAAACAGCCTCCATGTTGTATACTAAAGAAAAGAAAAGGGTGTTGCCCCAGTTGAAGTGCGTGCCGTGGTACGGTACCCGTGCAAAGCAAACGGTAACATCTCATGCCAGTCCTTGTAAGTGACTGTCATCTTTTGAATGATCTTCTTGATATTTTTGTTTGCAGCTTCAACAACAGCGCTCATCTTTGGCCGATAGGGAGATGAATTGTGATGTTGAATCTTGAACTGCTCGCACAGAGCGGTGATCATAGTATTGTTCAAATTTGTACCGTTGTCCGTAATGATCCTGTCGGGGATACCATACCGGCATATGAGGTTCTGCTTGATGAAGCGGGCAACCACATTCTTTGTAACGGAAGCGAAGGAAGCTGCTTCGACCCACTTGGTAAAGTAATCAATGGCCACCAGGATGAAATGGTGTCCATTGGATGTTGTAGGCTTGATCTCTCCAATCATGTCGATTCCCCACATTACGAATGGCCAAGGAGCTGTTAAGACATTGAGAGGAACTGGAGGAATATGTACCTTGTCAGCATAGATTTGGCATTTGTGACAAGTACGAGAATGTTGATGACAATCAGATTCCATGGTAGACCAGTAGTAGCCTGCCCTTAGAATCTTCTTAGCCATCGTGTGACCGCTCGAGTGGGTGCCAAAGGTGCCATTATGTAGTTCAGCCATGATCTGCTCAGCTTCAACCTTGTCCACACAATGGAGTAGGACACAATCAAGACTGCGCTTACATAGGATACCATTGCTCAGAAAGAACTTGGTTGTGAACCTCCTTAAGAACTTTTTGTCGTTGACTGAAGCTCCTTTAGGGTATTCTTGTGCTTCGAGATACCTTTTAACGTCATGAAACCAAGGTCGGTCCACCACTTCTTCGGTATTAATCTCATGACAATGTGCTGGTTCGTCCATTCGTTCAATGGTGATTTGAGGTGCCTCATTATCCCAGTTGAGTTTAAACATGGAAGACATTGTAGCCAGAGCATCCGCTAGCTGATTTTCTTCTTGCGGGAAGTGCTCAAAGGTAATCTCTCGAAATGAGGCAACAATGTCAAGACATGTTCTTTGTATGGGATAAGATTAGGATGTTTAGTGTCCCACTCTCCTTTGATTTGACTGATAACCAAAGTTGAGTCCCCAAATACAATCAGAGATTTGATTCCCAAGTCATTAGTAGCCTTGAGACCAAAGATACAAGCTTCATACTCGACCATGTTGTTGGTGCAGCTGAAGCAGAGTCTAGTAGTGAAAGGTGTATGGCAACCTTCTGGAGAGATAAGTACTGCGCCGATACCGTTGCCAAGTGCATTTGAAGCACCATCAAAGTACAGGGTCCATCGGGATCCTTGTTCAGGTCCTTCATACGGTCCGTTACCTTTAATGTTGTCCAATGTCATAATATCCTCGTCAGGGAAGTCGAACCTCATAGATTGGTAATCTTCGACGGCTTGATGAGCTAGATGGTCAGCTAGTACACTCCCCTTTATAGCTTTTTGGGTTGTGTACTGGATATCATACTCAGTCAGGATCATCTTCCATCTAGCGATTCTTCCAGATAAAGCAGGCTTCTCGAAGATGTACTTGATCGGATCCATTTTGGAAATCAGCAAAGTGGTATGTGTCAACATATACTGCCTTAGCCGGTGAGCAGCCTATACCAAAGCGCAACTAGTTTTCTCGAGCAGTGAGTAGCGAGTCTCACAATCGGTAAACTTTTTGCTAAGGTAATAAATGGCATGCTCTTTTCGGCCAGACTCGTCATGTTGGCCCAGTACGCACCCCATTGAGTTATCCAAAACAGTCAGATACATGATTAAAGGTCTTCCTTCAACGGGTGGCATCAAGATAGGAGGCTCTAGCAAATACTCCTTGATCTTATAAAAAGAAACTTGACAATCATTGTTCCATTTAACCACCTGATCTTTCTTCAACAACTTGAAGATTGGCTCACAGGTAGATGTAAGGTGAGAGATGAACCTTGAAATATAGTTTAAGCATCCCAAGAAACCTCTAACCTCCTTCTCAGTGCGGGGGGGCAGGCATTTCTTGTATAGCTTTGACTTTGGCAGGATCAACCTCGATGCCTTTGTTACTGACGATGAATCCCAAAAGTTTACCGGACCTGACTCAGAAAGTGCACTTGCTAGGGTTCAGTCTGAGCTTATATTCCTTTAACCTGACAAACAGCTTTTGCAGATGGTCGAGGTGTTCTTCTTCTGTCTGTGAACGGACTATCATGTCATCTACGTAGACTTCGATTTCATGATGTATCATGTCATGAAACAAAGCTACCATGGCTCGCTGATAGGTTGCCCCGACATTTTTCAGTCAGAAGGGCATCACTTTATAGAAGAAGGTACCCCACTGCGTAACAAAAGTAGTCTTCTCCTTGTCTTCGGGGGCCATTTTGATCTGGTTGTATCTCGAGAATCCATCCATGAAGGAAAATACCTTGTGTTGAGTTGTGTTGTCAACCAAGATGTCAATGTGTGGTAGTGGAAAATCATCTTTAGGGCTAGCTCTATTTAATTCTCTGTAGTCCACACACTTTCTGACTTTGCCGTCCTTCTTAGGTACGGGCACAATGTTAGCAACCCATTGTGGATAGGAAGTAACAACCAGAAAGCCAGCATTGAACTGCTTCATCACCTCAGCTTTGATCTTTTCGGACATGTCGGGCCTCATTCAGCGGACTTTCTGTTTGATTGGTGGACAATCTTCTCTTGTAGGGAGACGGTGAACCACAATATCTGTATCCAGTCCCGACATATCTTCATAGGACCAGGCGAAGATCTCAACAAACTCATTCAACAGCTGAACTAAGCGCTCTTTGACACTTGGCTCCAGGTTGGCACCCACTTTAACCTCTTTTCTGTCTTCCTATGTTCCCAAATTTATAGTCTCTAACAACTCTTCATGGGGTAGAATAGCCCTTTCTTCTTGTTGCAAAAGTCTAGCTAACTCTCTAGGAACTTCACAGTCTTCATCACCTTCGTACTCGGCATGATTGACCAAATCTTCAGAGTCACTGAAGGCCAAAGCAGAATAGTCACCCATGGAATCCAGAGTGAATGGGTACCTGCATTTTGTGAGTGTGGGTGTGTGTAAGGGATAACCATCCTTAAACAAAATAAAATTTAAAAGGAAAGAAAATGAACACAAAAGTTTATAGATGAAATTGTCCATGATTCATTAAAAATGGCATATGAAAATGAAAAATCAAAACCCTTACAAATGGACCTATGTGCCCCGGGAAAGGCACAAGGAAAAAGAGTGTACGAATTGTTTAAAAGTTATTACAGACCAACATAAATGTTTCAAAAGATAAATTACTGATTGATGAAAGTAATGGGAACGAAGTCTTTCGCCTCCCAGTTGTTTAGTCCTCCTTCAATGGTTGGAAAGATCCAATCTTAAAAAATTGCCTTCTTCATCATCATCTTCTAAAGCATGAACCCCGTGATGAGTGATATTTAAGGGTGGTCCTCCATCCCGGGAGCGACGGACAGCTCTCTGGCTAGCAGCAGTGAAACCCAATCCGAACTTGTCTGTCTTGTGAGGAAAATCTGGCAGTTGACCCCACACTGTACTTCCTCCTTCTTTGATTACAGCCTCCGCATCTTTAAGGGATGACATCCGGGACACATGCTTGGTAATGGTAGGCACATCAGTCATTGTCTTTGCTACTGCAACCTCTGGAGAAACCTCTTCAAAGTGTTGGAAAGGTGTTTCTATGAATTCGCCGTCTAACTCCACATAGCGGAAAGAGTTAAGGTGACTTATCATATACTCCTCCTCACCATGAACCGTTATGATTTTACCCTGGACTTAGTATTTTAGCATTTGGTGTAGAGAAGAAGTGACTGCCCCAGCGTTGTGGATCCATGGCCTTCCCAACAAGCATGAATATGAAGGACGGATGTCCATCACATAAAATGTAGAGTTGAAAATTTCCGTTCCCACCTTGATTGGGATGTCCACTTCTCTGTGAACCATCCGCTTAGAACCGTCAAAGGCTCTAACAATGATATTACTAGGCTTTAAGGTCAAACCTTCACAGTCTAGCCTGTCCAATGCTTTCTTTGGTAGAACATTTAAAGATGAACCGATATCAACCAGAACATGAGCAAGTGTGGACCCTCTGCACTCTACCGAGACATGCAGCACATCATTATGCTTTCTTCCCTTAGGGGTCAAATCAGCATCAGAGAAGCCAAGACCATTGTCGGCTGTAAGGCTAGCCACGCACTCTTGAAACTGATCTGCAGAAGTTTCTTGAGGCACGTGTGCCGTCTTTAAAAATTTGATCAAGGCTTTGGCATGAGCCTCAGAGAAGAGTAATAGAGCCAGCATAGAGATTTTTGAAGGGGTTTGCCCCAGCTTCTCTATGACATCATAGTTTCTCTTCTTAGTTATCTTTAAAATTTCCTCCATCTCCTTTTGGATGGTATCGGGGATAACCAAAGTCTGAGCCCTCGTCCTGTCGGGCGCTTCTTGGATCCCTTTACCTTTATCGGCAGTAACAGCAGAGGGTATAGCTTCGGGAGCATCAATTTCTTAAATAACCGGACTTCACACAGATATCTTGACAGGCACAGGAGCACTTGAGGGTTCGAAGACTTCCCGTGGAGGAGCAATCTCCGGAGAGAAGATTCTTCCGCTACGAGTTATCTTACTTGTCCCTGCAATATTCCCTATGTCAGGAGTTTCTTCATCAGAATTCTCTTGGACTGATTCGATCTGCTTAACACCATGGTAGAAGATCTCTCCTCCATAATTCCATGGTATCGTCTTGTTGGACTTATATGGGATAGGCCCAGGCATGGTAATCTTCAGTGGTACAAACTTTGGATCAGGCGTAATCTTAACAAGCCTTTTGCAGGTCTTGGAAAGATTGTCGGAAATGGTGATTATAACAATGTCATTGATTGGAGTAACAAGGGTAACAAGAGTAACATGAGTGATAGTAGTAACAAGAGTTTTTTGAAAGAGGATCTCTTGAGTATCTATCAAGCGTTGAAGGCCTGATTTCAACAACGGACAGTCGGATTGCAAGGTTGAACAGAAGTAACAATCTTTTTCACAGCCCGGGAAAATCCCGACTTTTAACAGATTCATCTTAATCGTTGGCAATGGAGTCATTAATTCATCAACAGTGGTAACATGAAGACCTTCCACAATTGCATGGACATTATGACCATGTTTTGGCATAGGAGCGGATATCACATTCAGTTTTTCGGGAGCATCAAACTCTACCTCCTTGGCATCTATTAAATCTTGAATCTTGTTTTTAAGGTCCCAACAGTTGTTGGTGTCATGCCCTACACTATCCGAATGGTATGCACATTTTGCATTTGAATGATAATAGGGAGAAGAGGTATTTGGGTTTTTTGGCGCTTCTTTCAAGTTGGTAAGGTTTAACTTTAACATATGAGGGGGGACCTGAGCCGGTGTCATATTGATCCGGGTGAATTGTCGTTGTGGCCTTTCTACCCTTTGTTGGTTAGCTCTTGGTTGATTGCTGCGAGGTTGATCGGTTGAGGAGTTCTGGATCATCACAGCCCCCACCACGGGTCAGCGCTTCATTCTCCCTTGATTTCTCTGGGTATGAATAGCAGAAACTTCCTTCTTGGCTGGGAAGGTTTTCTTGATAACAGTGGAAGCGGAGGCATCTTTCTGAATTTTACCACTCTTAATGCCAGCTTCGACACTTTCACCGGTCAGAATTAATTCGGTGAACCCTGCAGATGAGCTCCCGATCAAGTGATTGAAGAACGGACCTGACATAGTCCCTAAAAACATGTCAACCAACTCTCTATCCGACAATGGTGGCTGCACCCTACCAGCCAGATCCCGCCACTTTTGGGCATACTCCTTAAATCCCTCATTAGAGGCCATACCCATACTCTGTAGTTGAGTACGAGTAGGCACTAAATCTGCGTATTGGTATTGTCGGTAGAAAGCAGCAGCCAAATCTTCCCAGTTATGGACATCAGATCTCTCAAGTTGATAAAACCAGTCCAATTGCGTACCCGACAAACTATCTTGAAAAAAGTGGACCCATAGATCCTTATCAGAAGAGTGAGGTTGGATCTTTCTGACGTAGGATCTCAGATGCATCTTCGGACAGGACAAACCGTCGTATTTAGCAAATGTAGGCACTTTAAACTTGGGAGGAATGACGATCCCAGCAACCAACCCTAGTTCTTTGAAATCTAGCCCAGGCACCCTTTGCACTTCCATGGCTGCCAACCGGTCCTCAAGATTCTTATACTTATCGTCCGCCGGAGGGTACTGCTGTTCGGAGTAATCTTCATCCTCTTCTTCTTCTTCTTCAGCTTCAGATTCAGAGGGCATTGCAACTCCCTTTCCCTTACCAACCCCTTCGTCATACGTCGAGGGGAATTCCAGAACTCTCCTAGCCTGATGCTCAAATCTTCTTCCCATAGTGGCCACACCAATTATTTTCTTTTTCTTCTTTTTTGGTTCCTTCTCTTTCTCTAACAGTGCTTTAAGATCCTGTTGACCCTTTTCCAAGGTTATGAGGAGTTGTTGGAATTGCAAATTCTGTGCTTGCAGATCTTTAACCGTCTGCTCTATATCCATCTTGCTGAAATAAACAGCAGAAAGATAAGGAAACCTGGTGTGAAGACCTGTTAATGCATACGATGAATGATGTGTATTCATGTAATGTATTCAAAGATTCAAAAATTCAAATTTGTTGTAAACAAAAAGAACACACGTCATATTAATAAGAAGAAATTTGTTAGTACATAAATGCCGCATGGGCAAAATATTACAAAGCTTCTTAATGTAAAAAGACATTATGCATCCTCTTTGGTGCCATGTAAGTGTTGAGAGTCTCCTCTTCGTGAAGTCAGCGAGTAAGTTCCAAAACCTTCTTCTCACTGGAATAGAAGTTGGCTTTAAAAGTGTTCCTCTCTTCCTTGAGTTGTATCCAACTCTTTTGCAATTCTTCCAATGATGTTGGCATGTCTGGATGTAGGAGGGTGTATGGAACCTCTCCTTCCATAACAGGCTCTTTGATCACGGGGAGAATGTGAGGGTACAACATCATAATATTATGGGCGCGGGTTCGTACCCACTTGAGATAAGGCTCAAGGGGGATGGAATTCTTGTGCCCCAGTGTCTTACTATCCACTTTGTCGGGCATCCTCCAAGCTCGGATGAACCTTTGTCGAAGTCCTTGAGCGTCGTTGTCGAAGTCAAAAACCAAGTCAGGAATCAGCATATCATGAGGGCCATCCCTTCGGGCATACCCAAATTTCCTCAAAGCTAAGCAGAGGTTGTAGGTAATACCTCCCCTAATGCCAAGTAGTGGGACATTAGGGAATTCTCCACAACAATCAATGATGATAACATTTTCTCTAGACCGAGAACACCAATGAACATAAGAATGTGTGAGGGTCATCAACTGTTGTGACCACCTTAAACCCTGCTCATTCTTCAAAATTGATTGGGGAAGGTGAGAAATAAACCACCTTGCCAGAAGAGGAGTACAACACATGAGAACACCTCTTTTCCTCATTGTTCGTGTGTGAAATGAGTGTAGGATGTCCCCAAGCAATGTAGGCACAGGATTCCGAGATATGAAAATCTTGATAGCATTCACATCTATAAGCTGATCAGGGTTTGGGAACAAAACCAACCCATAGATGAGAAGTGCTACAATCTCCTCAAAGGTTTGCAGATCTAGAGAATTCCAGCAGTCTTGTGCCTTCTCAAACAGAAACTTTGCCAAGAAACTCTTAACTCCACTTCTGGTTTCCTAATGACCTTTGATGTTAGATGGTTGCAAGTGTAATGCTTGAGCAACATCTTCAGGCTTTAATTCTCTTTCTGTACCGTTGTAGGGAAGTTGATGGAGAATAGGAATCCTCAGGAGTTGAGAAAATTCATCCAAAGTAGGTACTAGTTGGTAATCAGGGAATGTGAAATAGTGGTGTAGGGGGTCAAAGAACTGGAAGAGGACTTTCACCATGTCTTCTTCAATGTTGGAGTTGACCAAGTTGAGGAGTCTACCATGTCTTTCACTGAAGAGAGAATTCTCTGGAATCTTGGAAGTAAGCTCCTTGAGTTGAGGAGGGATTCTCACAAGGTTGACCTGAATTGTTTTTTTGCGGAGTGATTCCATGACCTACAAAACAGGAACAAAGATGAAGATCCAAACCCTTGAAATGTTTAGTGGATGCATATGATGCCTTATGATGTTCATGATGTATGCACAAGTATATGTACAAGCAAATCACACAAGATCCTAGTTTCAGGCTTGCATGGGATTTCATAGGTAAGTACCCTCTTGAAGTTAGTTGGCTCAACCTGTCATATAAATAGTAACCGGGTTCTAAGGAGCTCAATATCACTGGATTATTTTCTGTGTTCATTGTTTCAGTTTAGCCACTTAACTGGCGACCAAAATATTCCAAGAAAACAACCCTCAATGAGTGTAGTATCGAGTATCTACCAACTTCGGACTGCACCAAAGCCGGTCATCTCACTACCCATAATAAGGCCAAGATGGTCAAGTAAGGTTCTAAGAGTTCATTCGTGCTTCATGACATCACTCAGCGGCCCCGTGTTCTCTTTGATTGGCTCAAAGGCTACCGGTACCCACAAATATGTCGCACTAATATAGATATTGCTCCAACCATGTCAGTATACCCCGCACAGTTTCCACAACGTATTGCTATTTACCTATGAATGTTTCCCAAAAATCCAGGTGGAGGATTCAAACCCGAACAAGAGAACCAAATGTAAAGCAATCAAAGCAAACAAGATAAGCATGTAAAAGTGATCTAAACCCTAAGGTTACTCCACTTTTAGAATTATCCCCAGCAGAGTCGCTAGTTCTATGATACAGTGGGAGAACTGACTTGAGGTTTTGTGTTTTGTGTTCGCAAATGTTTCAGTTTAGCAAGAGTCGCCACCGACTTTTTCATTTTATCCTAAGGAAAGATCAAAAAGCACAGGAAAGACCTTTGAGATGTTTTCTTGGGTTCATGGAGTAGATTATGAAAAGGGAAGGTGTAAGCACCCTTTTCATCCATGGTTATCCATGGGCTCTTAGTTACTTGTTTAGATCACTTGCTTTTGCTTTTCAATTGTTTGAAATGGTGCTTTGTGTGTGGTTTTAAAAATGTTTTAAAAAGAAGCCATCATTGTGGCAACCTTTGTAATGATTCTTGTTTGAATGTATACAAAGGTGTTTTGTCTTTTGAAAAGAGGTTTCAATATTTGAGAGTTTGATTTGGGAAATGTTTTGAAATTGTGTTGTGAAGTGTGTTTGAAAATAGCAAGGATTGTTTTGCAAGTTTGATCAAGTAACTAAGAATTGTCTACCCTATTTTACTCAAAGATCTTTCCTATGTGTTTTTAACCCTTTTGACAGTGTTATTTCACCATTGCATTTGGTGAACAACCTTGTGTTAGGATGTTAAATGGGACGGGTGCGGGTCATCGTATAGACCATGATAGCAATTGTGTTAAGTATCTTTGGCAAATTTTTGAGGGACTTGATCATTTTGTTTAGGCAACCAAGATAGCGTCATCGAGGGACTATGATCTTTTGTTTTGTTTTTATTTTGCCAAAGTACCCAACATGCATAACATGGCCCATTTTTGAGGCAACAAGTGGATTGTAACCCTAGGGTTGCAAGTGTGCATTATGTATTGATTTTCATGCATTTTTGTCTTTGTATTAGGTCAAACTACTTGTTGATTTTGGATTTTTTGCATACAAACCCTAATCTCTAATCATGGCATAATTGAAAGCATAAAGTGCGAGAATTAAAAATCTAAGCTATTACAACATGATTATGGGGATGGGGATACAATCTTTAAATGGGGGTGTATTTTGACAAGAAATAAAAACCCTAGTTTACTATTACATCCAAATTGAATCAAATGCATAAATAATAAATGAACAATATTTAAATAAACAAAATAAATAAATATATCAAATAATATGAATTATGCAAAAAAAAAGGTTTTTGTTTATTTATGTATGTAAAAAAAATTTAATATAAAAGGAATAATAAAAAAGGATTATTATTTTTATTAAGGGTAAACCCTAATTTTCTTTAAGAAAATAAATATATTAATTACATTATTTATATACAATATAAAATAATATATATACAAAAAATTAAATATATTTAGAAAAAGGTATTATTTTAAATATAAATAATAATAATAATAAAGAAGGTATATTTTTCATGTTTTTTATTCCCAAGTATTTATTTAAATAAAATAAAAGTGTGTATATATATTAATTATATTAAATATGTATAAAAATAAAATAAAATATATACAAAAAATAAAAACATATTTAGAATGATATTTTTTGGTGTGAATAAAATAAAGGATAAGATAAAAATATAATTTATTTTTAAGTTTTCAATAAATAAAATAAAAGTATATAATCAATAAGTTAATTTTATGTTAGAAAAAATGAAAATAAAATACAAAATAAATATGAAAAATTTATAAAAATATTTTTGAGTATTTTTTATATTTGAAAATAATAAAATAAAGTCAAAAATGAAAATAAAATATAAAATACATAAAAATTGGGCCAGGGGGTGCAAAAAGTAAAAGGGGGGTGTCAATAGTGAGCCAGGACTAAGCCCTGCCCACCACTTCATCTTCAACCTCTGACTTTCAAACAAAATGCGCGCGCCTGTTATCAAACATGGACATCCTGCATACGAGCTCTATTGCAAAAACACATAACATCAAAGTTGTAGAGCTTTTCAAGACGAATCTAACCATATAAAAAACTAATCCTAACTCTCAAAGACCAAAGAGAATTTCTCTGGCCCTAAAATCTAACCTAATTTTTTCAGTATGTTCATGGATCAAATTCTCTTAGCATGCTTAATAAAAATGAAAACTGAGCATATGTACAGCTTCATGGCAATGAATACTACATTTCTTATTCACAAACCTAAGTCTAAATGTTACTAAATAGAGAGATAAGAAGTTGACAAAAACCTGTTTCAGCTGACTTCGTGTATGCCAATGTGGAGCTTTTTAACAAGGCCTGAGATGTCTGGGAGCTTGTTTGAACTTCACTTGACCTTCTCCAATGTCTAGCTTGCCTTGAATGTATTTGAATCATCCTACAGAACTCAACCTGCACAAGCTCAAAATGAAAATGGAAAACCCTGTAAATGGAGTTACAGTTGGTGTTTGAGGTTTGAGATATCTTGGATGGATTGAATGGAAGGTGTTTGAACCAGTTTGGGACAAAACGCACGAGCCAATTGAGCTATGGAAGTCAAGTTGCAGATGCTGCCCTATTTTGCCAATGGAAGGTGATTTCTTGCTGTGGGATGTTTGAAGGCTCAAGAGATCGTGTTTCTGGCTCAGAGAGGTGTGAGAAAGATGGTTCAAATATTTGCACAAGTGTGTTTTTGGCTGATGTTCAAGTTCTTATGTATTTGGCATATTTCTTGTATATGAAGCAAAAATGGGAAGTGATGTCCAACAGGCCTGTACAGGCTATCCTTATGCTTGCGCACTTTGCCCTTGGCCCCTCCAACTTGTGGATTTGATTTGTTGTATGAGATATGGACCACTGCTCAAGAAATCAGTTTTGACATAAAGCATGATTTAAGCAAAAATGGAAATTTTGCTTTTTCTACTTAGGGATTAATCCAAGGTGCAGTGCTCTAATGAACAAAACAATGCCTTAGACCAATGGTTTTGCACTTAATTATTGAGTGTGAAATGGTTTTGAGGCCTGTATTCTAGTGCAAAGCAAGCTGACTTGAAATTTGTATGAACATGAACATGCCATGGATGAAAAGTGAGTTTTTGCCAACTTCAAGCCTTCGATTCTCCTTAACCACAAATGAGTTTTGGGAGTTCTTGGACATTTTGGAAAGCTTGTAACATGATCTACAATCCATATTTGAAATGCGACTTGAGATTTCAAGTGGAACTATGTGAAAAATGGCCATGAATATAGGTCAAAATGCTTAAACTAGGGCAAAATTTCACTAAGTTAAAAGTTTTAGGGACCCTTGTTCCAAAAATCATAACTTGATATCCAAGATTATTTTGGGAAAACTTTGTGAATCAAAGTTGTAGACTTTGTGGAGGACTACAACTTTCACGTTGGATGTTTTGTTTGAATCCAAATGCATCATGGTGAAAATGTTGGGCAAAGTTATGAAAATTTTCAACTTTAAATCCTAATTTGCAAAAATGGGTTTCTTGATGAGCAAGTTTCATGTTTTGACATATCTTGGTGAAAATGACCCTTGGCACTTGATTTTGACCAAAAAGTCAAAGTTTGACTTTTCAGTGTACAGTCAAATTTTGATCAGTTGACTGAAAAATTCATCTGTCAATCCAATGCACTTGAGATCTTTTGAACCTTGTGAATAGGTCAAGATGATGCCATTGAGTCCTTTATCCATGCTTGAACCCCATTTGCCATTGGCTATGTCAAAAGTCAGAAATTGCCTTTGTACAGTCAAAACCCTAAAAATGACCATTTTGCCCTTTTGGTGATCTGATCAAATTTCTTGTGGAGTTGTGGTCCAAACTTGATCAAATGGTTCATATGAGTTTATAATGTTGATGTGGGTAAAAAATCATGAGGTTTGGCTGTAAATTGGTCATAATTGACTTTTTCCCCAATACAGTTGATTTCTAGGTCAACTGTCCAATTGATTGGGCAAAAATTTGATTCAAGGCTTGAAACTTGGTATGGACAAACTTATGAGTCCAACATGAAGTGTGAAAGTCATTTTGAGCATTAGAAGTCCAAAAATCCCTGTGCAAACTCAAACCATAATTTAGGTCATCAGTGTAAGGAGATGTCTTGGGCAATGTAAAAACCCTAATCCTGTCTGGAGTTTAAGGAGCCTTGTGAGGGGAAATCTTGATGAAATGAGAGGGAAAATTTTGGGGTACAACAGACATCGAGGGACTATGATATTTGGTATCGTAGGGACTATGATGATTGTATCGAGGGTCTTTTGTTAAAGTATCCCCACTTTTGAGGGATGTGACCAATATCATAAGGCAACAAGAGAGGATATCCTAGAGGTGCAAGTGTGAAGAGTGTTTGTTTTAAGTTTATTTATCTTTAGAACTAGGGGTTTCTAGATTATTTTTAGTGTTTCCATACAAACCCTAATTACTAACAATTGAAAATATAATGTGCAAAATATAAAATGCGGAAAATTAAACCTAAGCTATTACATCCCGTGAGCAGTTACATAATAGGAAAAAAATGCAGAAAATAAATCATTTGAATAGTTCCGGTGGGTGGCTGGTGCTTATTAAGTTTCCTCTTATGCTCCTTAAGAGGAAGGGTTTTGGGTTGAGGGGGATTAGTTTCATTGTTCTTAAAGATGTAGGTTGTCTTCTTCCTCATGTACACCAAATCACTTCAGGACTTTCTACTTCTTTTCTTCTTGAGTTTGTTGTGCTGTGGTACTGAGTCTGATATGCAGTTATGAAGTTGTCTGCACTGCTATGAATAGATGTCAAACATGATGTCCTGACATCAACTAGACTGAGAATTTCATTTCTCTATGTTGTTGTAGCTTCTGAAGACTAACTCTCTGCTAATATCCCAAGTTAAGAGTTATGATCACTGTTGGAGTTCTGATTCTTGTATTTGATTTTGTTATTGAAAACTAAATTGTATTTTAATTTGTTTTAGAAATTTTTTTCCAAAGGAGGAGATTGTTAATTCCCTATTTTAAGATTGACATTAATTTTAGTAAAATAAATTTGGCAGCAACATGTTAAATAAGATGTTCTAAGTTGCTGAGAAAACATGTAGAATAAGATGTCCTATGCAGAATCATTTAACATCGTGTCTGTTACAGCTGGAATTTTAGATTTTGTTTGGTTGTTTCAAATATGTAATATTCTGGGAATATTATGTAATCACACATGGCATCAAAGTGTGAGAAATTAGGGATATATGTTGGTTTTCAAGTTATCCAAGTTTTCTAAATGTTGAGACATTTTAGAAAAGTTATGATTGAAGACCTATTTTTAAGGAGAAGAGTTTGCAGACTTTGTGAAGTCTCTTTGCTTTGTTTTTGAAGCCCAATCCAGTTCAGAAAAAAGGTTATAAAAATAAGTCTCTATACCTAAAGAAGATACGATCTAGAGTTGTAAAAGTATCTATTATTAGGACTTCGTCTATTTTGTTGTTTGTGAGCTACTCTTGTATTGTTTGTTACTTAAGTTAGACTGTTAGTTGAGTTGTAATTGTGAACCACTCATAAGCTTGTAAGAAAGAGTGAATCGTGTTTATTGAAGGATGTTTCCTTCTTGATTGTCAATCACTCATAAGCTTCTAAGTATAGACTGATTGTGTGTTTGTGAAGTTTGTATTCTAATTCGTTTGAATTTTGTTCTTGTCACTATTTGTGACCGTCAGGGAAGTGAGAGGGGTCTCATACTTAGATGAGTCTTAGGTAGAAATATAGCACGGGTAGTGATTAAGTGAGAAGTTGCAAACGAGTGAGTTTATCTTAGAATTGATAATATTTAGTTGATTTCTTTCATGGCTTGGTAGCCTCCAGAATAGGTGTTGTTGTACACCGAACTGGGTTAACAATTATGTGTGTTGATTACTTAATGTACTGTTAATTGTATTATATTTGTTCATTGTGTTGAAGTCTGATTACAATGTCTTGACATCTCTTAGGACATCTCTAATTTGAATACCAGAATTTCATAAGGTACGACATATAGTCTCAATCTGATGGATAACTTTCTTAGGGAAGTAGAAAATCTGCATCCAGTAAAAGGAGATAGCAAAAAGCACGCTTTGAATCAGTTGCCACCTTCCTGCGTAACTCAAAAGCTTCATGGTCCAATGCTTGATTCTCACCAGGATTTTGTCAAGAAGGGGTCTGAAGTGATGGACCATGAGCTTCTTGTTGTCTAAGGGAACTCCCGGGTATTTGAAGTGCAATTTCCCTTCATTAAAACCCGTGGCATTTCGAATATCCAACCCGATGTTGTTAAGGACTCCACCAAAATATAAATGGAATTTTGTAGGGTGAGCTTTCAACCCCGTAACAAAGCAAATTTGTTTACCTCCTTCATCATAAATTGAATAGATATCATGTCTCCTATGGTAAAAAAGGATATTGTCCACAAAGCTAACATTGGTGATTTTCAATTTTTCGCACCTTGGGAGGTAATTGAAATCAGGAATGGCATCCAAATTCTTCAAACACCAGTGTAAATACTCCATCACTAAGACAAAGAGAAAGGGGGATATGGGATCCCCTTGCCTCAGGCCGCACTTAGCTTTGAGTAATTCAGTTATCTGGCGATTGATGTAATATCTGTATGAAGTAGTTTGAACGCAACTCATAATCCAATTGATGAACACATAGGGGAAATTCATCTCATGCATAATATCCTCAAGAGCTATCCACTCAACCGTATCGTACGCCTTTTGGATATCTATTTGTATTGCACATCTAGGCGGAACTTTTTTCCTGTTATAACCATGCAGAAGCTTCTGAGCCAGTAAAATGTTATCTTGGATTACTCTTCTAGTCAGAAATGCCGATTAGAAATCATCAACCACTGTATTTATCACCTTATTGATCCTGTTAGTCAGGTTTTCGATATAATATTGTAAATCATGGTGAAACAGGTGATAGAACACATATCCTTCATAGACTTAGCAGTAGGGGACTTTGGGATCAAAGTGACAATTGCACAGTTAATCGCGACAAAGAGTCTATTGTTCTGGAAAAAAATATTGCACTGTATAAATGATGTCATTCTTTATAATTTTCCAAGTACTTTTGAAAAATATGGAATTATAGCCATCAATCCCTGAGGCTTTATTGTCCCTAATAATGTTCAAGGCCTCCCAAATATCTTCTTAAGTGACAGGTTGGATCAGGGAATTTTTGTGACTTTCAGATAATTGTTTACCCCTTCTGAGAGCAACAATATCCACATGCTGCAGATTATGAGAGTTAGTTCCAATAAGCTCACCATAGAATTGCATAACTTCCTTTTCAATGTCCTTGAAGTCATAAATCGTGTTTCCATTCATGTCCTTCATCATGTGAATACTACATTGTTTGTTCTTACCTTTTGGAATAGGATGGAAGTATTCGTTGTTTCCATCTCCCAGCTTTAACCAATTAACCTTAACCTTGTGCCTCAACATTTTCTATTCTAACTCGGTAGCCTTTAGAGCTCCTCAATCAACCTTTTAGTCTCAGCCAAGTGCTCAACATTAAATCTGTCTTGGATGAGTACCTGTTGGGCTATGTCAACCTGTTGTCTCAATTGATCTATCTTCTTGACACCATCTATACTATTTCTGGTAAGCCCTCTGATAAGAGGTTGCAATTTCTTCAAATTCCTCCAAAGAGTGTAGATTGGTTTTCCTTGAACATCACTATGCCAGTTGTTTTGTACCAGATCCAGAAATTTAGGATTCTTAACCACTACATTCCGGAATTTAAATTTTGGTTGAACCCTTTGAATATCATTAAGATTTTTGGACAAAATTATCTAGACATGTGAGTGATCAGAGATGAGAGGTTCTAGGATATTCACAATGTTGTCAGGGTATGTTAGGTGCCAAGCACTATTACATATAGCCCGATCAATTCTAGAATATATTAGGCTTTCAGCATGATTATTTGTCCATGTAAAGTAATTCCATTTGGATTCATGTTCAAACAAGTGAGCTTCACTCATCATATTTCCCAGATCTTCAAACTCCCTCAGATGGACATGATTACCTCCAATCCTATCATTGACAATAAGAACATTATTGCAATCACCTGCTATAATCCACGAGTCATGAGGATTCCTAGCCAGATTACCTATGTCCCTCCACAATATTTCTCTTTTGGCCAGCAGATTCTTTGAATATATGGCTGTAAACCTGCATATCCTCTTATAACTCTTATCTACCAATTCACAATGAATATGCTTCTCAGAACCATAATATTTTCTTATCTCCACTAACTCTCTATTTCACATAATCCAAATCCTACCATTTTGGTGGTATTCAGAGTTGTCACACCAGTCCCACTTGTGGCAAAATTTATTCCTAATTTCCACAGACTTCTCAATTTTAACTCTAGTTTCAATCAACATTGTAGGTGTTTAGTTATTGGCATGTATTTTTGGTAAAAATAGGTGTGTGAATGTCATGACTGATGTCATGACATTCTGGTTTATTAGGTACTGGTTTATTAGGTACCTTTGCAGAAAAATAATGGCATACAGGTGTTGCTGTTTATGAGTGTGTATCTGAGCATTTTGCAAAAAGATCACATTTATTGCCTTCTACCAAAATCAGTAAACAAGAATTATGATGTCATAACAAATGTTAAGACATCCTGTACTGATCTAACAGTTATGCAGTTTGGTTAATTCTGAGATTTTTCAGAAAGATGACTCATTCTTTCCAGAACAGAATCTCACGTGGACTTTGGGTTAACCTAGCTCAACCCTAACCTGGTTGATAAAGTCTTGTGACCAAGTCTTAAGGTCAAACGGAATTAACCCTAACTTTTTATGGAAACCCTAAGTGAAGAAACAACTGCTATATATTCAACAGGACTGTTGTTTGGAATTCATCCTTTTTTACTGAAGATCAATTAGGAGCTGTATAGTTTTAACTACTGTAATCCAAGCAAGTATCATTGTGATAAGTGACTTGGAATAGGTTTTAATTGTAAGGGTTTTGTATCACTCATAGCTTTGAAGCAAGAGTGTTTTGTGTCTCTTGACTAAAGCTTTGAAGCAAAGTCAAGTTAGGTTTATGTATCACTCAAAGCTGTGAAGTAAGAGTGTTTGTGTTGCTTGATTAAAAAGCTGTGAAGCATAATCAAGTGTATGTTCTGAAGAATGTCTTCATTAATTCATTAGTCAATTGTTTTAAGTATCACTGTTGTGATTGAGGGGGAGTGAGTAGGAACTCAGGTTTAAGTTGAACTTAGATTGAAGTTGCATTGGGTAGGTCTTAAGTGAAGGAGATAAACTGGTTGGTTTATTCCTGAATTAATATCTCTTATAGTGGATTTCCTCCCTGGCTTGGTAGCCCCCAAAGTAGGTGTTGTTTCACACTGAACTGGGTAAACAATTGACTGTGTTCTTTACTGTTTTTGTATTTACTGTCTTATAGAAAGTCAGATACGGTGTCATAACATTGATTGTGACATTGAGTATCTGCAGCCAGAATTTCAATTGGCATCAGAGCAGGAACCCTGCCTATATTACTGGGTGAGATCTAGGGATATCACTTTCTGGCACTATGGACAAAGAAGGAGTTTTTGGAAACAGACCACCCATTCTAGATGGATCAAATTATGACTACTGGAAACCTCGTATGATTTCCTTCTTAAAATCACTGGACAAAAAGGCCTGGAGAGCTGCTGACAAAGGATGGAACTATCCCACCATAACTGAGAAAGATGGGACAATCAGTCTGAAGCCTGAGGAAGAATGGAGTAAAGAAGAAGATGAGTTAGCCCTGGGTGATTCCAAAGCTTTAAATGCCTTGTTCAATGGAATTGATAGAAACATATTCAGACTAGTACATCAATATGAACTGGCCAAGGAAGTTTGGGACACTCTCAAAACTACCCATGAGGGCACTTCCAAAGTAAAAATTTCAAGGCTTCAGATGCTGACTACCAAGTTTGAGAATCTAAAAATGATGGAAGATGAAACCATTCATGAGTTTCACATGAACATCTTGGAAATTGCCAACACCTCAGGAGCATTGGGAGAAAAGATGTCAGAAGAAAAACTAGTGAGAAAGATTCTCAGATCCTTGCCTAAAAGATTTGCAATGAAGGTAACTGCTATAGAGGAAGCCCATGATATCAGCAAGTTGAAAGTGGATGAACTCATTGGGTCTCTTCAGACTTTTGAGATGGGGAACACTGAAAATGTTGACAAGAAGAACAAGAGCATAACACTTGTATCCAACACTGAAGATGAAAACAAGGAGGATGAAGAAGAAAATATTTCAGAAGCTATAGCCATGCTTGGAAGACAATTCAACAAACTCATCAAAAGAATAGATCCAAAGTCAAGGTCTAATGTTCATAACATCCCCTCTGACATTGACAGTTCCAGCAGAAGACCAAGGTCAGAAGAGAAGGGAAATCAAGGCAGAGGAATTCAATGCCATGGTTGTGAAGGATATAGGCATATTCGAGCTGAATGCCCTACCTTTCTTAAGAAACAAAAGAAAGGAATGACTGTTACCTGGTCTAACTGTGATTCAGAAAGTAATTCTGAAGAAGAATCTGCCAAACTAGTTACTGCTCTAACTGGTGTTTGCACCTCTGAAAGTGACACCAGTGATGAGGAAGTGACATTTGAAGAACTGGCTGATACTTACAAGAAATTGTGTATCAGAAGTGCTGAAGTCTGTGTGCAAAATGAGAGACAAACAAAGCTCATCATAAAGTTGGAGGCTGAAAAAAGGGCAGACCTTGAAACTATAAGTCATCTAGAAGGGGAAGTTCAAATGCTGAACTCAAAACTGAACCAGATGACCAAATCTGTCAAGATGCTGACAAATGGAACTGACAAATTGGAAGAAATCCTTCAGGTTGGACAAAATGTGGGAAACAAGTCTGGTCTAGGATTTGTGGTCGCAAAGAAATCTGGTGCAGACAAGAAGATCAGGCCTGATAAACAAATGTCAAAGCAGATGTCTCAACACAACTCTCAACATCAGGAACAGAGATATATGAAGAAAAGGTACCAAAGATGGAGATGTCATCATTGTGGGAGGTATGGTCACATTAAGCATTTCTGCTTCAGATTGTATGGATACCCTAATCAGAACCCAGGTGTTAAACCTAAGTCTAAAAGGGTACCACATACTCCTCAATGGAAGAAAAAGGCTACTGCCCTGATAGCCCACACTTCCCTGAGAGTCTCTGCAAAGGAATACTGGTACTTTGACAGTGGGTGTTCTAAGCACATGACTGGAATCAAGAACCTTCTCAATAATGTTAAACCTCACACCACTAGTTATGTGACCTTTGGAGATGGTGCTAGAGGTGAAATCAAAGGAGTTGGTAATTTGGACTGCCCTGAAGTGGTGAAAAACACAAGAAGGGGGGTTGAATTGTAAAACTGAAATCTAATGCAATGAACAAGATATTTTTATCCTGGTTCGTTTGATCTCAAACTACTCCAGTCCACCCGTCAAGGTGATTTCGCCTCTCTCCAACGAGGTCTTAATCCACTATATTCAACTGAATATTACAGACTGCTTTAACAACTGCTAAAGCCTTCTTGATTCAAACCACAACCCGGTTTGTCAAGGTAACACTTTCTTACAAAGAGATAAAACTATGTGTGTGGATGTTTTCTACAAAACTGTATCACAACTGTGATGTATAAACAAATTGAAGCTTAGAAACTAGATTGCTAAACAGTAATAGAATATCAGAGTGTGTGGTTTAGCAAAACTGAGAGAACGAAGATTATGGTTTAGCTTTTGTGCGTGTAGAGATTTGGAGAGCATTAGCCATTTCAATCTTCAAAGCCTTGTTTATATAGCACTGAGATGATGAACGTTGGATGCAATATTCTTGATTCAATGCTAATAACAAGCTTTCCTTATTGAGCAGATCTTGTCTGGAATGAGGCCGTTGGAATTAATTTGCTTTCAATGCATAGTACCGTTGCTTACTTAATGCAAGTTCTGGCTTGGCTCATTCTGACTCTGCTTCGCTGCTGATGAACTATTGTGTTTCTTTATCAGAGTGTTGAGCGCAGTCTTGTTCATCAGGCTTCAGCATGTACGTGAGTTGATCATCTGATTTTATCATTCTGATATAGCAACTTCTGATGCTGGTGTCTGAAATCAAGTTCTGATGCTGAATAGATGTGATCTTGCTTATTTCAATCAGAGTATCTGCAAGTCAGAACATAATAATTTTAGGCAGCAGATAGTTCATACATGAAACTTATAAATACTATATCTTTTCACTTTGTTATCATCAAAACTCAAATATAGGGTAGTAGATTCAAACTTTGTTCTAACAATCTCCCCCTTTTTGATGATGACAAAAACTAGATATTTTAAATAAAAATAACGTGAAAAGGTATCTGGAATATGTATCAGAATAAGAAGCAAAAGAGTAAGAAGTAAGGAGATACTCCCCCTGAGTTTATTACTTCCCTTTGATTATGCGTGTTCTTCAGGATCAGATCTTTTTGCCTTTCTTTGAGCATCAGAGTATCAGAGTCTTTGACTTATCAGAAGCTTTATGTCAGAGCAGAGCGTCAGAGCTTATCTTGTCAGAGCTTTGCTTTGGATCAGAATATTAGAGCGGATCAGAACTTCATAGTGATCAGAGCTTCTAGTCTTCAGAGTGCCCAGGAGCTTCCTTGTGCCTGTAGACTTTAAGCAAAACAGAATTTTTTTTTCAAGTAATAGAGTTAGAATGTTTGAGAATTTCTGTCTAGTCAGCCGTTATTGATTAAAATATCATTCTTGTTCTCCCCCTTTTTGTCAGCAATCAAAAAGTGTTGGTGATGTGCTAAAACAATTAAGATCAGAAAAACTAATCATATTAAGATAGTTCAGAATCAAAACAAGAAAATATTACAAAACATGTTCAATCAGTGCATCATAAAATCAAGGAAAACATGAAAAAGGTCATGTATGAAAAAAAAAGAAAAAGACTAAGGTTGAGGAGGCAAGCGTGTGAACAGGTTCTCCAACATGGCTTGGATCTTTTCAGCAGTCTTATTCTGCTTATGCATCATGCTGACAACAGTGTCAATCTTGCTGTCCTGCACATCCATTCTCTCTTTCATCTTCTGATCGCTTTCATCCATCCGCTGCTGCAGACGCATGTCATTCAGCCTTAGTTCTTCCAGAGTCTGCCTGTCCAAGGCAGCTTGAGAAGCATCAGAAACAAGAGGCTTCTGAGAACTTTCAGCAACATCCTCTGCTTGACTTTCTTCAGCTTGAATGGTATTGTCTTCTTCTGATGATTGCACCTTTGCAGCTTGCTGTTTCTCAGACCAAGGTTCACTGTCCAGAGGGAGCACGTCCTCTTTCAGGAGCTGACTTCCAACTTCATTCAGAAGCTTGCTGAAATTTTGTTGTGCCTGCTCATAGTTGATATCCTGCAACTTGAGGGCTTCAGCACGTACCCAAAGTCTGAATTGTGACCAGAGCTGATCAGAAGCAGCTGGGTCAATCATTCCAGGACAGACTTGCTTCAAAGAAGCAATCCATTGCAGCACACCTGTTTCAAAATTCATAATACCAGAGCCAACATCTGGTTGCTTTGGTTTTGGGATGGCAATTTTGTGTTTCAGATCAGCAAGACGGTCAAGACTGGTTAAGTCTATGAAGGTCCTGCTGGGGTTTTCAGAGGTTTTCTGAGAAGCTGTTTGTTTTGGAGAAGGAGTATCAGAGTCAGATATTTCGATTGGACTGGGTGGTGTTTTGGGAGTATTTGGTGGTGTCGATTCTGATGAGGATGGTAACTGAGGCATGATAACAGTTGTTCCACATGGCAGCTGGATTGCCAGCGGTGATGGTTGAGGTGAATGAGGTTCAGATTGGTGAGGGGAAGGAGTTTCAGAGTGGTGAAACTCTGTTTGTGGTGATGGTGGATTAATTTCTGGTTGGGGAGAGGGAGTTGGAATCTCTGATTGCTCAGGGATCAGAGGTTCTTCTGAGAGATGTTGTTGTTGTTCTGGTTCTTCAGCAAATTGCTGTTGTTCTGGTTCTTCAGCAGATTGCTGTTGTTCTGGTTGTGGAGGAGGAACATTTTGTGGTTCAGAGTTTGGTTGATCAGAGGTATGTTGATCAATATCAGATAGCACTTGGTTAAGTGTTGATGTTGTTGAAATTGTTGGTTGTTTGGGGTGTTTGGTTCTGGGTCTTCTGAGTTTTAATGCCTCAGAAGGGTCTTCTTCTTGTACAGTTTCATCTATGGTAGGGATGGGGATTGAGATTCTATGAGAGGTTTGAGGAGGGATAGATGCTGGAATAGTAGAAGAATTTAAAACAGGGGCAGCAGATGAAATACCTCTTTTCTTGGGAGTCTGCTGAGATGATCCTTCTGATGGCGCCTTCCTCTTCTTGGTCTTCTTCAGAGTCACTTCTGGTTGAGGTTGATGCAGATCTCTGATATTCAGCTTTGGATATGTACCATCTGCCTTGCACGCATCCAAGTACCTGAGAATCACCTCTGGTTTGGATTCAATTTCAGAAAATAACGGAAAATCACTCAGAGGCACTCTTCTGCTGGAGATATCAGCAAGGGGAGTAGCTCTGGGTTCCTTCTGAATATTCTCTATCAGCTTCATCTTTTTCAGGTTCTTTGCGTTCAGAGGTTTCCCAATTGTTGGTTCAATAATGCTTAGCTCTTGAGCTTCTATCAGATGCTCAATCAGCCTATTCTCTGTCAGAATATCTGATATCAACCTTCCAAAAGGTATCCAATCCCTCTTGGTTCTTTCTTCTTCCCTTGTTTCTTTCACACTTGTTCTGAGGTGGTTGAACAGGAAGTGAGCCAGATTGATCTTTACCTTCTGATCAATAAAGTAGATCAGAAACTGCTGATCCACATTTATGTAATCAGGAGAACTGGTTGGTTTCCTGTGGTTGAAGCACCCCAGAATAATCTTAGCCCACACTCTGCAATGATCCTTCAGATCTTTAATCTTGCTGCTGGGCATCCCAAGAGTGAAAATCTTGTCAGCTACCACACCTATATCAGCACATCTTTCAGCCATGTCCACACAACGGACGCCACCACCACTCTGACCGATTAGCCTTGCAATGAGATCTTCAGTAATCACAATCTTCTTCCCCATAACAAAGGAGGTGACTAGATGTGTTGAAGCCTTGGCGTGAATCCAAAATTCCTTGACCAGCATTGGGAATGTTGGTCCAACCAACCTATCGAAATACCTTTCCCACTTTTGAGCCCTAACTTCTTCAGTTAGGTCAAAACCGTTCTCCTTCAAGCTTTCAAAGTCAATGATTAATTCAGAAAGCACTTCAAGATTCTTCACCGGAGTGAGGAGAGTTCTGAGTGGCACTTGATATTGCTCAGATGATGCTTTCTTCTGAGTACCTGCAGAAGCGCTGCTGGAGGTTGCCATGTTCACGCTAAAAGGTTTTTGAGAATAAACTGAGGAAAATAGGTTGCAAGAGATGAACACAGAAATATGCAGAAAATGCTTGAGTATTAGTGAGAAAGCGTAAAGAATAAGAATGAGAGATTAATGTGCTTAAATAGAGTTTTCAAAACTATTTTGAAAAGATAAACGTTTTTAAGAGAGAGAAAAATCATGATTGCCATTTAAAAGCATGATTACTTTTCATTAAATGCTTGCTGATTTTGGGGGATTTGAGAAAGATACTTAAAAACGGTTACCAGACATGTGTCTCAATGCACCCAATCAGCGCTTTGCCTTCTCAGAAGCGTGCACGCGTTCTGCTTCAGAGATATGCTGATGATTGGATGACACTTGTTTGATGTAGTGATCAGCACGTCTGTCTTTGAGCTTTAGACTCTCAGATCTTTAGACTTGCATCTGATACAATCTGCATGTTCTATCTTTCTGAAAGGAGATTGATCAGAAGTTCACAGTAAAATAATTACATTTTGAAGGTAAATATATGGAATTAAAACATTTTCACTCTGGGCACTCTTTCATGCTGAGATGTTTCAGAATGAAATTAAACCTATCTTCTGAAAGGGGTTTAGTAAAGATATCAGCCCATTGATGGTCTGTATCTATAAATTTTAAGTTCAAAATACCTTTCTGAATATAGTCCCTAATGAAGTGATGTTTTATTTCTATATGCTTAGCTCTAGAATGTAAAATGGGATTCTTACTTAAGCAAATAGCAGAAGTATTATCACAAAGTATAGGAATGTTACTCTCAAAAATCTGGAAGTCTTCAAGCTGACTTTTCATCCAGAGCATTTGTGTGCTACATCCTGCTGCTGCTATGTACTCAGCTTCTGCTGTTGACAGAGAAATTGTTGATTGCCTTTTGCTGGACCAAGAAATCAGATTTTCTCCCAGAAACTGGCAGCTTCCAGAAGTACTTTTACGTTCCACTCTGTCTCCAGCAAAATCAGCATCACAGTAGCCTACTAAGCTGTAATCACTAGATTTTCTATAAAACAAACCCAGATTAGTAGTACCTTTCAGATACTTGAAAATTCGCTTAACAGCTGTTAAGTGAGATTCTCTAGGATCTGATTGGAATCTAGCACAGATACAAACACTGAATAATATGTCAGGTCTTGAAGCCGTCAGATAGAGGAGAGAACCAATCATACCTCTGTAGACTTTCTGTTCTACATTTTTGCTTACCTCTTCTCTTTCCAGAATGCACGTGGGATGCATTGGAATCTTTGATGGCTTACATTCCGAGAGGTCAAATTTCTTCAGAAGATCTCTGATGTATTTGCTCTGATGAATGTAAGTTCCTTCTGGAGTTTGATTGATCTGAATTCCTAGAAAGAATTTCAGTTCCCCCATGAGGCTCATCTCAAATTCTGCCTGCATACACTTAGCAAATTTTCTTCCAAGAGAAGGATTAGTAGAACCAAAAATAATATCATCAACATAAATTTGACAGACTAAGATGTCACTCTTAACTGATTTACAGAATAGAGTAGTGTCCACTTTCCCTCTGGTGAATTCATTTTCCAGCAGAAAGTTACTTAGCCTTTCATACCAAGCTCTGGGAGCTTATTTCAGACCATACAGTGACTTCTTTAGTTTGAAAACATATTCTGGATGTTTTGTATTTTCAAAACCTGGGGGTTGGTGTACATAAACTTCTTCTTCTATATAACCATTTAAGAATGCACTTTTGACATCCATCTGATACAGAGTGATGCCTCTATTAACAGCAAATGAAATTAAAAGTCTGATAGATTCTAACCTGGCGACTGGGGCAAAGGTTTCTGTATAGTCTATCCCCTCTTGCTGACTATAACCCTGTGCAACCAGTCGTGCCTTGTTTCTGATGACTTCACCTTGTTCATTTAGCTTGTTTCTGAACACCCATCTTGTTCCAATTACGTTGAATCCTTTTGGTCTGGGAACGAGATCCCATACGTCGTTTCTGGTGAATTGATTCAGCTCTTCTTGCATTGCCAGAATCCAGTCATTATCCAGAAGTGCTTCATCAATTGAAGAAGGTTCAATCAGAGACACCAGTCCCATAAGTGTTTCTTCAGAGTTTCTAAAGCTTGCTCTCGTTCTGATTGGATCTTCCTTTCTTCCTAGGATAGTCTCTTCTGGGTGATCCAAGCTGCTTCTGGGTAATCTCTTCTGAGGTTGATCAGCAGCTGTTGTAGGATTTCTAGCAGTGCTCCTTTCAGACGTTGAAGGAATGTCTGTGTTGAGAGCTTCTGATGACTTGTCTTCAGAACCTGCAAATTCAATTTCTATACCTGTAAAAACTTCATTCTGCTTTGACTTTTCAGAGTCAAGCTTGTCATCAAAACGAACACTGATTGATTCTTCCACAATCTGTGTTTCTGTATTGTATACTCTGTACCCTCTTGAGCGTTCAGAGTATCCTAACATAATACACTTCTGTGCTTTAGAGTCAAACTTGTTCAAATAATTCTTTGTATTTAATATAAAGCAAGTACATCCAAATGGATGAAAATATGAAATGTTGGGCTTTCTGTTCTTCCACAATTCATATGGAGTCTTTTCCAGAATAGGTCTTATTGAGATTCTATTCTGAATGTAGCACGCTGTGTTTATTGCCTCTGCCCAGAAGATCTTAGCAACGTTTGTCTCATTGATCATGGTTCTGGCCATTTCTTGCAATGTTCTGTTCTTTCGTTCTACAACTCCATTTTGTTGGGGAGTTCTAGGACAAGAGAAATCATGCAGAATGCCTCTGTCATTAAAGAATGACTCAAAATATTTATTTTCAAATTCTCCACCATGATCACTTCTGACTTTAACGATTCTAAGATCCTTTTCATTCTGAACTTGGTTACAGAAGGTAACAAACACAGAGTGTGACTCGTCCTTGTGTCTTAAGAACTTTACCCATGTCCATCTGCTATAGTCATCTACGATTACTAACCCATACTTCTTACCACTGACTGAAGCAGTTTTAACTGGTCCAAATAGGTCAATGTGCAGAAGTTCTAATGGCTTAGAGGTAGAAACAACATTTTTGGATTTAAAAGAAGGTTTAGCAAATTTGCCTTTCTGACATGCTTCACACAGAGCATCTGAATTGAACTTCAAATTAGGAAGTCCTCTGACCAGATTGAGTTTGTTAATCTGAGATATTCTTCTCATACTAACATGCCCCAATCTTCTGTGCCAGATCCACTGCTCGTTGTTAACAGACAGAAGACACTTTACATTCTGACTCTTTAGTTCAGAAAGTTTGATTTTGTAAATGTTGTTTTTCCTCTTACCATTAAACAGGATAGTCCCATCTTTCTGACTAACAGCTTTACATGATTTTTGATTAAAGATTATATCATAACCGTTATCACTTAATTGACTTATGGATAACAGATTATGCATCAATCCATCTACTAGCAGAACATTATTAATAGAGGGAAGATTTCCATTACCTACAGTTCCAGAGCCAATTATCTTTCCCCTCTGTTTGCCTCCAAAACCAACGTGGCCTCCAGGCTTAAGTTCCAGGCTTTGGAACATATGCCTTCTTCCCGTCATGTGTCGTGAGCAGCCAGAGTCCAGGTACCATGACTGGTGTTTCTGACTTGCTGCTAAAGATATCTGCAACATGTATTATTTTATCCTCTTCAGTGTCTGATTCTGAGTCTGATTCAGAAGCTTCACTATCTTCTGAAATGTTAGCCATGAGAGCTATGTTTGCCCTTTCATCATCTGATTCTGAGTCAGCTTCAGACGAGTCAGAGTCATCCCATGTAACCATGAGACTTTTCTTCTTCTCTCTTCCAAACTTCTTTTTGGGCTTTTCCCTCTGAAGCTTTGGGCAGTCACTCTTGTAGTGTCCTTGCTCATTGCACTCATAGCAGATGATGTCTTTGGTGTTTGGCTTTTTGCTACTGGAGGAGCCTTCAGATCTTCTGTATCCAGAGGAAGAATCTGTCCTTCTGTATCTGGAAGAGGACTCGTTCTGATCAGATCTTCTGGGATTCCTGAACTTCCTTTGTCTTTGCTTCCACAGTTGATTTACTCTTCTGGAGAGAAGGGAAAGTTCGTCTTCTTCTGATGAGGATCCATCAGATGTTTCTTCAACTGCCTGCAAAACTTTAGACTCAAATTTTCTGTTAGATTTTAATGCTAAAGGCTTACCTTGCTTCTGAGGCTCATCAGCTTCTAGCTCTATCTCATGACTTCTGAGGGAGCTGATAAGTTCCTCCAGAGTGATTTTGTTGAGATCTTTAGCTAGCTTCAGAGCTGTAACCATAGGTCTCCACTGCTTGGGTAAACTTCTGGTGATTTTCTTGACATGGTCAGCAGTAGAGTATCCTTTGTCCAGAACTTTGAGACCAGCTACCAGAATCTGGAATCTAGAGAACATGGTTTAAATGGATTCAGATTCTTCCATTTTGAACGCCTCATACTTCTGAATGAGCGCCAGAGCTTTTGTTTCTTTGACCTGAACGTTGCCCTCATGCGTCATTCTGAGAGAATCAAAAATATTCTTTGCTGTGTCTCTGTTGGAGATCTTTTCATATTCAGTATAGGAGATGGCACTGAGGAGGATGGTTCTGGCCTTGTGGTGATTCTTGAAGTCACGCTTTTGTTGATCAGACATTGTTTTTCTATCAATCTTCTGACCACTTGCATTCACAGGGTGCGTGTATCCATCTGTCACCATATCCCACAGATCAGCATCATGTGCCAGAAAGAAGCTTTCAATTCTGTCTTTCCAGTAATCAAAGTTTTCTCCATCAAAGACTGGAGGTTTGCCACTGAATCTGTCTCTGTCCTCATTGTTGTCATTGCTGATGTGAGAATTGTTTCCTGCCATTGTGTTTTTCTGACGCTGGATCTTGTACTGACACGGTTAAGTGTTTTAGCTCAGAACCAGGCGCTCTGATGCCAATTGAAGTGGTGAAAAACACAAGAAGGGGGGTTGAATTGTAAAACTGAAATCTAATGCAATGAACAAGATATTTTATCCTGGTTCGTTTAATCTCAAACTACTCCAGTCCACCCGTCAAGGTGATTTCGTCTCTCTCCAACGAGGTCTTAATCCACTATATTCAACTGAATATTACAGACTGCTTTAACAACTGCTAAAGCCTTCTTGATTCAAACCACAACCCGGTTTGTCAAGGTAACACTTTCTTACAAAGAGATAAAACTATGTGTGTGGATGTTTTCTACAAAACTGTATCACAACTGTGATGTATACACAAATTGAAGCTTAGAAACTAGATTGCTAAACAGTAATAGAATATCAGAGTGTGTGGTTTAGCAAAACTGAGAGAACGAAGATTATGGTTTAGCTTTTGTGCGTGTAGAGATTTGGAGAGCATTAGCCATTTCAATCTTCAAAGCCTTGTTTATATAGCACTGAGATGATGAACGTTGGATGCAATATTCTTGATTCAATGCTAATAACAAGCTTTCCTTATTGAGCAGATCTTGTCTGGAATGAGGCCGTTGGAATTAATTTGCTTTCAATGCACAGTACCGTTGCTTACTTAATGCAAGTTCTGGCTTGGCTCATTCTGACTCTGCTTCGCTGCTGATGAACTATTGTGTTTCTTTATCAGAGTGTTGAGCGCAGTCTTGTTCATCAGGCTTCAGCATGTACGTGAGTTGATCATCTGATTTTATCATTCTGATATAGCAACTTCTGATGCTGGTGTCTGAAATCAAGTTCTGATGCTGAATAGATGTGATCTTGCTTATTTCAATCAGAGTATCTGCAAGTCAGAACATAATAATTTTAGGCAGCAGATAGTTCATACATGAAACTTATAAATACTATATCTTTTCACTTTGTTATCATCAAAACTCAAATATAGGGTAGTAGATTCAAACTTTGTTCTAACATGCCCTGGAGTTCCAATTCTGAATGAAGTACTATTGGTAAAAGGCCTGACTGCTAATCTCATTAGTATCAGTCAATTGTGTGATCATGGATTCAAGGTCAATTTCTCAAAATCTGAATGTCTTGTAATTAATGAAAAATAAGAAGTTGTAATGAAAGGAGTCAGATCTAAATACAACTATTACTTGTGGGAGCCCGAGAACACTAATTTCTCCAATGTGTGTTCTATTGCCAAAGAAGAAAAAGAGGTGAAACTGTGGCACCAAAAACTTGGCCACCTGCATCTAAGAGGAATGAAAAGGATTATCTCCATGGAGGCAGTCAGAGGGATTCCAAGACTGCAAATTAATGAAGGGAGAGTTTATGGTGAATGTCAGGTTGGTAAGCAGACTAGGATGTCACATTCAAAGTCAAGACATCTGACCACCTCTAAAGTTCTAGAACTTCTTCATATGGATCTGATGGGACCAATGCAGGTGGAAAGTCTTGGTGGAAAAAGATATGCCTATGTTGTTGTGGATGATTTTTCCAGATTCACCTGGATTAACTTCATTAGGGAAAAATCTGATGTATTTGAAGTTTTTAAAGAACTGTGCAAAAGAATTCAAAGATAAAAAGAAGGGTGTATTGTCAGAATCAGAAGTGATCATGGCAAGGAATTTGAAAACAACAAGTTTGATGAGTTCTGTTCCTCAGAAGGAACTAGTCATGAATTTTCTTCTCCTATAACTCCTCAGCAAAATGGAGTTGTGGAAAGGAAAAACAGGACCATACAGGAACCTGCCAGAGCAATGATACATGCCAAAAGACTTCCTATGTATTTTTGGGCTGAAGCTATGAATACAGCCTGCTATGTCCATAACAGGGTCACCTTGATAAAGGGAACCTCATCCACCATATATGAACTCTGGAAAGGAAGAAAACCAACTGTGAAGTACTTCCATGTATTTGGTAGCAAATGCTATATTCTGGCAGATCGTGAACAAAGGAGAAAACTGGACCCTAAAAGTGATGAAAGCATATTTCTAGGATACTCCTCAAACAGCAGAGCTTATAGGGTATTCAACTCCAGGACCAAAGCCATGATGGAATCAATAAATGTCATAATTGATGATTATCATGAGGAAACAGATGTCCCTTGTAATGTTGAGACATTCTTTGAGACTTCAACTCAACTGAATGATCTACCCAACACCACCACAGCAGAATCTGAATCAAAGGAAGCTAGCAAAATCCCTTCCATCAGAATTCAGAAGGATCATCCAAAAGAGCTCATCATAGGAGATCCCAACAGTGGAGTCATTACAAGATCTAGAAAAATCATCTCAAACTCTTGTTTTGTGTCTAAAATTGAACCAAGAAATGTCAAGGAAGCTTTAACTGATGAATACTGGATTGGAGAAATGCAAGATGAATTGAACCAATTCAAGCAACATGAAGTTTGGGAGCTAGTTCCTAGACCTGAAGGAACAAACATCATTGGCACAAAATGGATTTTCAAGAACAAATCAGATGCTGAAGGAGTTGTCACCAGGAATAAGGCAATACTTGTTGCTCAAGGATACACTCAAGTTGAAGGGGTTGATTTTGATGAAACCTTTGCTCCTGTAGCCAGGCTGGAATCAATCAGACTCCTATTGTCAATTGCTTGTCTACTGAAGTTCAAGTTATTTCAGATGGATGTGAAAAGTGCCTTCCTAAATGGGTACTTGAATGAGGAAGCTTATGTGGAACAGCCTAAAGGCTTTGTGGATCCAAACCACCCTGATCATGTCTACAAATTGAGGAAAGCTCTATATGGCCTGAAACAAGCTCCTAGAGCATGGTATGACAGGTTAACAAAATTTCTCTCAGACAAAGGATACAGAAAAGGAGGCTTGGATAAAACCCTCTTTGTCAAAACTGAAGGAGGGAAGTTAATGGTAGCTCAAATATATGTTGATGACATAGTGTTTGGGGGAATGTCAGAACAAATGGTTAAACATTTTGCTGACCAGATGCAGGCTGAATTCGAAATGAGTCTCATGGGAGAACTGACTTATTTTCTTGGACTGCAAGTCTCACAGATGGAGGACTCAATCTTTCTATCTCAAAGCAAGTATGCAAAGAACATTGTAAAGAAGTTTGGTATGGAGAATGCCAGTCACAAAAGGACTCCTGCACCTACTCATTTAAAGCTATCCAAAGATTCAAGTGGGGTTAAGGTGGACCAAAGTCTGTACAGAAGCATGATAGGAAGTTTGCTATACTTAACTGCCAGCAGACCTGACATTGCTTTTGCAGTTGGAGTTTGTGCAAGATACCAAGCTGATCCTAAAGTCAGTCATATCAACCAAGTGAAGAGAATTTTGAAGTATGTGAGTGGAACTTACAACTATGGCTTGTTATATTCTCATGGCTGTGAACCAACTCTGACTGGTTATTGTGATGCTGATTGGGCTGGAAGTGTTGATGATAGAAAAAGCACCTCTGGTGGATGTTTCTTCTTAGGAAACAATCTGGTTTCCTGGTTCAGCTAGAAACAGAATTGTGTATCTCTCTCTACTGCTGAAGCTGAATACATTGCAGCTGGTAGTAGTTGTTCTCAAATGATTTGGATGAAACAGATGCTTACTGAGTATAATGTCACACAAGATGTTATGACATTGTACTGTGACAATCTGAGTACAATCAACATTTCCAAAAATCCTATTCAGCATAGTAGGACCAAACATATTGACATAAGACATCACTTTATCAGAGACCTTGTAGAAGAGAATACGATTAAACTGGAACATGTTGCCACTGAGCTACAGCTGGCTGACATTTTTACAAAGGCACTTGATGCAAATCAATTTGAAAACTTGAGGGGCAAGTTGGGTATTTGCCAACATGAGGAATTGTAGCAATTAATTTTGCTTAAAACAAGGGTTGAATGAGTTATTTTTGGTAAGTCTATTTTGATTGGGTTAAACATATGCTTTCCCATTTCCTTCAAAATATTTAAGAATTTGAATAGACACTTATTTACCTCCTTCCCCTCTCGCCTCCGCATCAAAACCCAGTCTCTCAATCAGAATTTTCTCTCTAGTTGCTATTGGTCTTCTAAGACTATCAAAATGTCTCAAACATCATCATCATCATCCAATACGACTATTTCATCCTCTTCCTCTGATCAAGATTCTAGGGAAATCTCATCATGCATGGATTCTGAAGTCCTGGAGATTGCTCCTCTTAGAGAAATGGAAACTAACCCCACCAAGGTCAAAGAGCTGAGAACAAGGCATGCAGGAAGGTCCCAAGCTACTGCTTCTGGTTATCCCTCTCATCCTTCTTCTTCTGTTCCCTCTGAAATGGCAAATAGGGAAGGGTCAGCCTATGTACGTCAAGCAATAGCTAAACTTGTTACAAGAATTCTAAATGAGAACCACTTAGTTCCTGGCATTTCTGTTCCTTTAAATCAAGAAAGTTCAAATGCTGAAACAAATCCAGATGTCTCTAAGGATGTTGAGACACCAGACAAAGATAAGGATGCTGAAGCCCCAGTTGTTGACATGGACAAAGAGAAGAATGCTGATATTGCTCACAAGAAAAGGAAGAAGCCCGAACCTTCTGAGTCTGATGACAGTGCTTAAAGTTCAGTGGATATGGCAAACTTGCTGCTAGTTCCAGTTGATGCAAGTGTTTTGTTTGTTTTTCTTTTGCTGTCTTTATTTGGGATGACTGTATCACATTTAAGTACATGTATCTTTGGCCCATTTGTGGCTAAAGAGGGGGAGATATTTTGTGTTAATTACTTGGTAGACATCATATTTTTCTGCAGTCATATTCTTTCTGCTGCTATCTATTCTCTGATTGCTTAGGGGCTTTAGCCAAAAATCTGCCAAAGGGGGAGTTTGTAGGTGTTTAGTTATTGGCATGTATTTTTGGTAAAACCAGGTGTGTGAATGTCATGACTGATGTCATAACATTCTGGTTTATTAGGTACTGGTTTATTAGGTACCTTTGCGGAAAAATAATGGCATACAGGTGCTGCTGTTTATGAGTGTGTATCTGAGCATTTTGCAAAAAGATCACATTTATTGCCTTCTACCAAAATCAGTAAACAGGAATTCTGATGTCATAACAAATGTTAAGACATCCTGTACTGATCTAACAGTTATGCAGTTTGGTTAATTCTGAGATTTTTCAGGAAGATGACTCATTCTTTCCAGAACAGAATCTCACGTGGACTTTGGGTTAACCTAGCTCAACCCTAACCTGGTTGATAAAGTCTTGTGACCAAGTCTTAAGGTCAAACGGAATTAACCCTAGCTTTTTGTGGAAACCCTAACTGAAGAAACAGTTGCTATATATTCAACAGGACCGCTGTTTTGAATTCATCCTTTTTGATTGAAGATCAATTAGGAGCTGTATAGTTTTAACTACTGTAATCCAAGCAAGTGTCATTGTGATAAGTGACTTGGAATAGGTTTTAATTGTAAGGGTTTTGTATCACTCAAAGCTTTGAAGCAAGAGTGTTTTGTGTCTCTTGACTAAAGCTTTGAAGCAAAGTCAAGTTAGGTTTATGTATCACTCAAAGCTGTGAAGCAAGAGTGTTTGTGTTGCTTGATTAAAAAGCTGTGAAGCATAATCAAGTGTATGTTCTGAAGAGTGTCTTCATTAATTCATTAGTCAATTTTTTTAAGTATCACTGCTGTGATTGAGGGGGAGTGAGTAGGAACTCAGGTTTAAGTTGAACTTAGATTGAAGTTGCATTGGGTAGGTCTTAAGTGAAGGAGATAAACTGGTTGGTTTATTCCTGAATTAATATCTCTTATAGTGGATTTCCTCCCTGGTTTGGTAGCCCCCATAGTAGGTGTTGTTTCACACTGAACTGGGTAAACAATTGACTGTTGTTGTACCCCAAAATTTGCCCTCGCATTTTTCCACAAGAAATCACAGCTTCAGGCGTTTCCTGATTTTTCAAACTGGCTCAAGAATCGGTCAAACAGACTTTTCTCGTCAGTCAGACAAAATTAGGGTTTTTATTGGTTTTCATGACTCTGGAACAGTTCATACAGTTTGTTTAAGGTTTGGTTGATTTTGGGATCAATTTTGATCAGGCGAACACTTCTATGGCATTTGATCAGGAATTAGGGTTTTTGTGAGCGCGTTCTCAGAAAGATTTAAATTCTACAGCACTTTTCAAGTTATGCTGAGGTGTGGTTTGAAACGCTTGGATTAAGTTCGCACTATGTGTTTAAATCAGTAAAAAGGGGAATGCGTCTGATCAGTTGTTGTGATTAACTGTTGTTTTGCTTTGGATGTTGGAAATGCCAGGTTTAACTGATCAAATGTTAAAGCATTGTTTATTTAAATTATTTATTATTCTAAGATTAAATGATTGGAATTTATTTTCAATTATTATAATTAAAGAATTATAAATAATAAATAAACAATTGGAGAAGAAAAGAATTAATTAAATAAAAGGACTTTTTATTTATCTTTAAATTATTTGTATAATTGTTTTTGTTTACAAAATGTTTACAATAATAATATTACATTTATTTAAATTTAAATAAAAACTATCTTAAATATTTTTCTAATCTTCAAATTCTTCATCTTTGCCGTTCCTCTCCATTTTAATTATTCATCTGCAAAGAAAAGAAGAAAAGTCAATGGCAGATAAATAAATGAAAGAGACAGATAAAATTAAAGTTCATCATTAAGGGCAATTGATTGGGATCAGTTAGCCCTCTCTGCAAATCACGAGATTTCTCCCGATTCACAAAGAGGGACGAATATTTCTTTGTTAAACTTTGAAAGAATGCACAAGTCAAATTGTCAAACTGCATAGTTCAAATCTCAAACAGCATGATGCAAAGTCCAAATCAAACTACAAAGTCCAAACTAAGAGTCCAAATTCAAACTTTCTGTCAAAGATGTCAAACTGTACAAGGCTACTCAAAACTGCCAAAAGAAGATATCAAAGATACAAAAAGTACAAGAAGCTGTCAAAAGAAGATTTGGAAAGATATCAAAGATACAAAAGTACAAGAAGCTGTCAAAAGAAGAGATAAAAAATGCAGAGAAAGCATGATATGCAAGCAACATAATTTTTCATCATTTCCCAAGAGTTGCCCTTTCAGAAAAAAGTACAATGCAAACATATTTTAATATTTTGACTGTACTGGAGAGAGAAGAAGAGAGCAAAGAAAGCAGGCTTACAAGGCTTTAGGCATGGAGAGAAATATAAAAGAAACAAACTAAACACAGTAGAAAGGGAGGGAGGTAGCAAAACAACCATAACAAATATATCAAACATAAAAACTTGAACTTCTGTCAAGCCTTAACAACCAGATAACCTGCAAGCAAGGCCAAGCCTTAAACTCAAAGCCTTGGTTCAAAAACCTGTAAGGACCTCCAGCCAAACCAGTAAACTCCCCTAAGCACAAACCTGCCTATCAATAAAACCACAAACTGTCAAATGGCCTAAAAAAGCCCAAGCTTTGAAGCAAGGCTGAACCTGTCAAACAATATAGAACAAACATCCAAAGCCTTGAACCTGTAACACCAATCTGAGCCAAAACATTCAAAAACCTTCATAAGTAAACCAGTTCAAGAACCCTCACCAGAGTCTTAAACCTGTCAAACCAGTTAACCTGCATAAGCACAAACAGAAAACCAGCATATGCCCAAAACATGTACCTATCATCAAGCCTAAACAAAACTTGCCAAGCCAAAACGCCTACCCTGTCCAGCCTTTCAAAAAAAACCAGAAATGGTACAAGCCTAGCTTCAAGCATCAAGTCCTCAGAACTCAAGGAGTTCATCATAGGGGCATTCATAAAACACTCAAATATCCAAGCATACACAAGGCAACACAAAGCCTCAGAAAAGCTTCTTCATAGGCAAACGCATAAGGCAACAAAGAGACAGTTGAAGAAGAAAGTGAAACAATGAACTAGGCAACCCTAACAAGCATACAAAGGCATCAAACACATTCAAGCATACATTCAGGGCCCTCAGAACTCAGGGAGCTCATCATTGGGCTAGCAAATATACAGAGGCGTCAAGGCAACTCAGGATAAACGTTCAAGGCAACAGACTATAAGAAAAGAATCAAATATACCCAAAAGCCTCAGAAAAGATTCATCACAGGGCATACAGAAGGCAACACAAGCTTTCAGAAGTGCATCACCAAATAAAAGGGCAAAAGACAAAGAGTACAGAGTACCAGGGTTCCAAGTCCATCATCATCGAAACTCCGCCCTCCGGCCATCCTCAGCGCCTCCGGTCCGCCTCGTCTCCATCTCCCAAAAGCCTAAGGTATAAACCCATTCCCTTCTTTTTTTTTCGCTCACAGAAACGACAATAAAACACAAAATCAGATTCAATAATCAAAGAATCATGACATGCAAAGACAGAAATTAAAAAGAACCCTAAAGTGTCCAAAAACTCGTTACCTCTCTTGCCATCTTTAACTGAACAACTGTGAGGAGATGAGGACGAAAGCGGCGCCTGGTAGTCGAAGGTTGGAGGGGATCAATGGCCCTGGATTTGAGAGATGAAGGAAACGAATGAAGAAGATGAAGATGAAATCAAAACGGCGCCTCTGTCTCAATAAACCCTAAAGTGTTTCAAATGAAAACAACAATCAAAAACCCTAAAACATTTTCGTGTCAAACTTGGGCCTTGCCCTTTCTGCGCCTCAGCCCAAGCGTTTTAATTTGCACCCCCCATTTTGTCTATTCATTCTATTTGTTTAGTTTGGGCCTAATGCCCTTTTGGCCCATTCAAAACTCCAAACCTTTTTTTAAGTATAAAACATTTTTCATTTTCTTTTGTTAAATAAATTAACAAAACATAACATTTTTTTTACACTAACAATATTTTTATATATAGCATAATTAAATTTTATATAGAAACTTATAAAAATAATATTTTTTCTCTATAATTAAACTTACATTTTCTTTTATTTTTTATACATAGAATATTAATTTTTCTTAAGATAAATACTTCTCTTTTTTTTCAAAGATATTATATTTGTACATAATCAATAAAATACATTTTTCTAACATACATAATTTAAATTCTTAACATTTAATTAAAATATTCTTTTGTATATATTAAACACAAAATGTAAAGATACATTTTCATATCAAATGTAAAATGACAATTTTCAAACTTAGAACATTTTCTTTTCTTAAAATTTCTTTTTGTACATATTGAAGAAATATACAAGACTACAAAAGATTAAATAGATAAACATTTAATTTTTCATTTAAGTTAAACAATACTTAATAATACACATTAAAATTCACATTTTCTTAACCTGTAAATAAATTACAAATACATATACACTTACACGTACCCTTACACAATACATTTCACATTATACACTTGATACACATACAATTGCTATTCTTGTACGTTACATTACATTATTTACATTTTATCGCAATTCAATTTGGTTGTAAATTATTGGACACTACATTCCTAAAGTCTCATCCCCATTTGTAAATTTGTACCCCCACTCCCGAATACTATTTGTAATAGCGTAGACTTTAAATTCTTGCAATTTACCGCTTTCGAATTATACCATGGTTAGACCTAGGGTTTGTATGTACATAAAATCAAACGCTAGATAACCTAATACAAGACAAATACATGAAATCAATACACAATCACACTTGCACCCTCTAGGGTAATCCCACATGTTGCCTTCCAAAATGGGCCATGCTTGCACGTCGAGTCTCTTTGGCAAAACGAATTCAAATGATCATAAGTCCCTCGATGACGCTTTCGAAAGTTGCCTAAACGGAATGATCATAGTCCCTTCAAAGCAAAATTGCCAAAGACACTTGGCACCATTGCATTCATGGTCCATACGATGACCCGCGCCCGTTCCGTTAAACATCCTAAACACAAGATTGTCCACCAAATTCAATGGTGAAACAAAATTGTTAAAAAGGGTTGAAAACATAGAGAAAACCTTTGAGTACAATAGGGTAGACAAAACTCTTAGTTACTTGAGATCAACTTGCAAAAACACTTGCCTTCTTTTCAAAAAACCACACCTCACAAACACTTTCAAAACAAACTCTCAAAAAAACATTTGAAACATCTTTTCGAAAAGATCCACACTTTTGTAAAACACTCAAACACGAGTCGAATACATTGGTTGCCTAAGACAAGGCATCTTCTTCAAAAACATTTTCAAAACACACACACACACACACACCACAATTTCAGAGCAATCGAAAATCAAAGCAAGTGATCTAAAAACCAAGTAACTAAGAGCCCATGGATAACCATGGATGAAAAGGGTGCTAATACCTTCCCTTTTCATAATCTACCCCCCGGACCCACGAAATATCTCAAAAGGTTTTTGCTGTGCTTTTTCAACCTTTCCTTTAGGATAAAATAAAAAGTCGGTGGCGACTCTTGCTCAACCGAACAAGTGCGAATACAAACGCAAAACACTAGTCAGTTCTCCCACCGTATCACAGAACTGGCGACTCTGCTGGGGATTAACTTAAAAGTGGGGTTACCTTAGGGTTTAGATCACCTTTACTTTCTTGCTTTGATTGACTCGATTGCTTTATCTTTTGGGTTCTTGTTTGGGTTTGTTGTAAATCCTACACCCGGATTTGGGGCACCTTCTTAGGTAAATAGCAAAAAAACTGTGAGGGAACTGTGCGGGGTATACTGACATGGTTGAAGCAGTAAGCTATGTTAGTGTGACATATTTGTGAGTACCGGTAACCCTTGAGTTCAATCAAGGAGAGTACGGGGCCGCTGAGTGATGTCGTGAAGCACTAACGAACTCTTAGAACCTTAATTGACCATCTTAGCCTTTTTAGGGGTAGTGAGATGACCGACTTTGGTGCAGTCCGAAGTTGGTAGATACTCGATACTACACTCATTTGAAGGTTTTCTTGGAATATTTTGGTCGCCAGTAAGTGGCTAAACCGAAACGATGAACACAGAAAAACAATCCAATGATATTGAGCTCCTTAGAACCCAGTTTCTATTTTAGGACAGGATGAGCCAACTAACTTCAAGAGGGTACTTACCTAAACCCCATGCAAGTCTAAACCTAAGGACTTGTTCGCTTTGTGTGAATATGTCTGTCTGTATATACACTCACTTGCTTTTTCGCATACATGTACATAACATCATGACATCATACCATAGCATTTTCAATAACCATTTCAAGGATCTCGAGGGTTCTGTTGATGCAGGGTTACATTGAACCAGACATTTACCAAGGGGCAAGACGTTTCTCCTCTAAACAAATGCCAATCAAAGTTCAAGTGCAACAACTTGAATCAGTGGCTATGACCCACTCGACATGGTGAGCCTGATTCTCGTGGAAAGACATCCACCGATACAAAGTTCTCCAATCAAAGATCAAGTACAACAACTTGAATCAGTGGCTACGACCCACTTGACATGGTGAGCCTGATTCTCGTGGAAAGGCATCCACCGGTGCAAAGTTCTCCAATCCAAGAGCAAAGTTCAACCTCTAACATTTTCTTGTGTTTACCCCAAGAGATCCTTGAAAGCATGCATCCACATATCATGCATTGCATTTTGACAGTCTTTCCTTTTTCAGGTTTCCTTACTCTCCTGCTGTTTATTTCAGTAAGAGATGGCTCTAGAAAGGTCTGTCAAAGACATCCAAGACCAGACTGCTCAGCTGCAGGAGATGTTCCTGAACTTGTCTCTAGGGCAAGAAGAGATGAAAGCTCTCCTCACAAAGGGTTTGGAGAATTCCAACAATGCCAGGAGTGATCAGCTTGCGGAGTTGCAGTTTGATCTGACAACATTAAGGACCCAAGTGATGGGACAGTTGGTGGGCCAGATGGCTCTCATCCAAGACCTATCTCAAAGACAAGAGGAACTCAGAGTTCTTGTCCGCCAACTGCTTCCAAACAACCAATTGGGGAAAACATCTGAGGTTGAAGAGCAAGTCACCGCTCAGCCTCCATCCACTCAAGAAGACAAGGGGAAATCTCCTTCGCTTGCTTCAGGGTCACAAGCCCATCAACAACCTCGTCAGCGTCAACGGGGTAATCGGCGTAAGCAAGAAACGTCGGGAAGACAGTTCACAGAGACTGAAATACCATCATTCTTCATACTGAAGCGTCTATTGGAGGTCAACCTGCTTACCTTAAAGGATCCTCCTCAGAAGCTCAATATCTCCTCTCCTAACTATCGTCCCGACGCATTTTGTGTTTATCACTCCTACAGCCCGGGACACGACACCAACGACTGTTGGGCCTTGAAGAACAAGATTCAAGATCTGATCGACATTGGAGTGCTTGAATTCATGCCAGACGGCGAGATGAAAATCTTCCGTTAAGGGGTTCTCCAACTGAAGTGACAAAGCTCAAGCTGAAAGACTTTTGCTTCTTTTTGAATTTTCAAAGTTGTAATTTCTTTTGTTGTCAAACAATTATCTGTTGATGTTAAACTCTGTTTTCATTAATGCATTGCATATGTTTGTCTTGAATTCATCCATGCGTTTCACTACTCTTATGCTTTTCTTTATGATATCTGACTCTTGATAAAAATCTGCAAGCCTTTAGAGGGAGGATGACGAAACAATACCATGATCTTATACAGTACGCTTTTGAACAGACCTTGCTGATGATGTACAAGCATTTCTTTCAAATCCCAAACACTGGAGTTATAAGGAAGTTAATCCCTAGTCAACCCCTTCGAGCCAAAGAAGTAGGAGTTTTCTGTTATAAACAATCAAAACCTTTGATATAAACCCGGGGCAGGGTAGTATCTCAGTTAATTCAAAGGAAAATGCACATTGAAGTCGCAAACTCTCAGTTCGTAACACAACGAACGACGTCTAAAAAGAAAACATTCCTTTGGAATCAAAAGACAAGGGTGGTTCCCTATCACATAAGACAGTCAATCTCTCAAAAGAGAAAAGCCCACTGAGCCAAAACCTGTAAAGGAAGCTCGAGAAAGCTGGGGCATCCCGCTGACTGTAATCTCGAAAATGGGAACAGTCAGGCAAAAGTTAGGGATAACAAATCAAAATCAAAATAGTGAGGTCATTACAAAATCCTCAATAACATGAAAAATGTTGAAAAAGAAAAAAGGAGATGATGACTGTCTCCCCAAATTCAACTGGAGAACCATCGCCCAAAAGTCGTTCCAAACTCAAAACAGAGTGCGACGCACAATTAACTGAGCTTAGGTATGAAGAATATCACGAAGAGCGGGTGGGTACAAATATACTTTGATCCTTTATCCTTTGTTTCTTAAACCGTGAACCAAGCCACGTTACAACCCTTCAAAAGTCCTAATTGAAGCATGGGTTAGTTCGAAAGCATACTGTTACAAAAGGTATCCTGACTCCTGTAAGGCTTTGCTCTAAATCTTGTGTTGATCTGTCTTATAAAAAGTTTTCTGCTAAAAACGCATTTTTCAAAACTTCGAGACAAACATAAACTTTGCATTGCTTGAATATCACTGTCTGCATTTGGCTTTTTGTTTGACAGCGAAGAAATTCATACAGCGAATGTTCGGAGGAACGGAAACTCTCTCAGTGAGCAAAATCACTTCAAAAGGATAACACTTCCATTACAAAATCTCCTATCAATAAGGGGCATGACATGTCACCATCCAATTAACCTGGGGCAGTCCAGTCAAGGTCCAACAGATCTTTCAAAATCCAATTAACCTGGGGCAGTCCAGTCAAGTTTCAACAGATCTTTCAAAATTTAGTTAACCTGGGGCAGTCCAGTCAAGATTTCAAGAAATCTCTCAATTCGCAGATTAATCTGATTCAAGACTCATCATCACTTGGGGCATTCGAATGTCAAAAGTGTTCAATCATTCCTTCATCACCTGTTGGAAATTACAACCACCAACAAATCAACTATCACAATTCCAGATTCGATTCCTGTATCCAGCCAGGGCATATCTGTTGACGACTATTTCCAGACTCAATTCCTGTATCTAGCCAGGGCACGTCTGAAGAGTTTGAAGATTCGATTCCTGTATCCAGCCAGGGCATATCTGTTGACGACTATTCCCAGACTCGATTCCTGTATCTAGCCAGGGCACGTCTGAAGAGTTTGAAGATTCGATTCCTGTATCCAGCCAGGGTATATCTGTTGACGACTATTTCCAGACTCGATTCCTGTATCTAGCCAGGGCATGTCTGAAGAGTTTGAAGATTCGATTCCTGTATCCAGCCAGGGCATATCTGTTGACGACTATTTCCAGACTCGATTCTTGTATCTAGCCAGGGCACGTCTGAAGAGTTTGAAGATTCGATTCCTGTATCCAGCCAGGGCATATCTATTGACGACTAGTTCCAGATCAACACCTGTAACAAGCCAGGAAAATATCCGTGGACGACTGATTATGGATTAACACCTGTAACTAGCCAGGAAATTATCTACATCACCACTTGGGGCATTCGGATGTCAAAAGTGTTCAAAAACCCGATGCAGTTTTACACGGACTCATCATCAGGAAATCCTACACAGATCTCCTCAAAACAGGAAGTCCCCAGTAGTTTGGCATACAACCCAAGCTTCTGATTTCCCCAACAGTGGTCCCATGACTTCTCATTTTTCAACAATCAAGAGATTCTTGCCCTCCACAGCAGCAGCCAAAGAATTATTTTCCCCGACAGCAGTCAAGATTCTTTTATCTTCAGCCATCCAGGATTCATTTATCCTCAGCAAGACAACTCTCCAGCTTGCATGCACATTCATTTACATTCATATCATATAACATACATTGCGTCATACATCATGACATTGCATACAACTAACTCTTTACCTTTTTCAGGTAAGAACAATCAACAGACAAAAATCATTATTTTCCGAGATTCTTTCTAGAAATAGTTCAGATGTGACCCAGACATGGCAACATTCTGATGCTTATTCCAGATTCATCCAGATGCAGTTTTATACGAGCTCATCATCAGGAAACCCTACACCGGTTCCTCTTCAACTTCAAGATTTCTGAAAACAGTTCACGGGTTCTCCAAGTAACGGATGTTAACCTATCGCTTGTTCAGTTTCTTCTCAAGACTTCTGAAAATAGTTTACGGATTCTTCCCAACAACGGATGTTAATCTATCGCTTGTTCAGATGCAACTTTTGAAAACAGTTTACGGACGCTTCCCAACAACGGATGTTGCTCTATTGCTTATTCAACTTCAAGACTTCTGAAAACAGTTCACGGGTTCTCCAGTAACGGATGTTAACCTACCACTTGTTCAGACTCTTCTCAACTTTTGAAAATAGTTTACGGACGCTTCCCAACAACGGATGTTGCTCTATTGCTTATTCAACTTCAAGACTTCTGAAAACAGTTCACGGGTTCTCCAGTAACGGATGTTAACCTATCACTTGTTCAGACTCTTCTCAACTTTTGAAAACAGTTTACAGGCGCTTCCCAACAACGGATGTGGCTCTATTGCTTATTCAATCTCAACTTCAAAAATAGTTCACGGATTCTTCGGACACGGATGTCAATCTATTGTTTATTCAGACCCCTAGTTCAGAGATGTTCCGAAACAGGGAGGCCTTTCTGATGCTCGTCCACTCACCATTGACATACAGTTCAACCTTTCCAAATGGCATCTTTAAGCCCATTCTCAGATGGCATCTATAAGCCCATCCTCCTATCAGCAGTCGCCAAATGGCATCTTTAAGCCCATCCTCTTATCAGCAGTCACCAAATGGCATCTTTAAGCCCATTCTCAGATGGCATCTCTAAGCCCATCCCCCGACAAGATTCTATCGCATCAGATGGCATCTTCAAGCCCATCACTAAATGGCATCTCTAAGCCCATCCTCTTATCAGCAGTCACCAAATGGCATCTTTAAGCCCATTCTCAGATGGCATATCTAAGCCCATCCCCCAACAAGATTCTATCGCATCAGATGGCATCTTCAAGCCCATCACCAAATGGCATCTTTAAGCCCATTCACCTCTACCATCACATCGCCGAGTGCAAATTTCAGGGCACTCTAGTGTCCAATCTTCTTTTACCTTCAAGTCGCAAAAGGCAAACTTGCCAATCTAACTCTTCAGGTTCAAGAAGATTGAACAGGGGCAACTGTTGTACCCCAAAATTTGCCCTCGCATTTTTCCACAAGAAATCACAGCTTCAGGCGTTTCCTGATTTTTCAAACTGGCTCAAGAATCGGTCAAACAGACTTTTCTCGTCAGTCAGACAAAATTAGGGTTTTTATTGGTTTTCATGACTCTGGAACAGTTCATACAGTTTGTTTAAGGTTTGGTTGATTTTGGGATCAATTTTGATCAGGCGAACACTTCTATGGCATTTGATCAGGAATTAGGGTTTTTGTGAGCGCGTTCTCAGAAAGATTTAAATTCTACAGCACTTTTCAAGTTATGCTGAGATGTGGTTTGAAACGCTTGGATTAAGTTCGCACTATGTGATTAAATCAGTAAAAAGGGGAATGCGTCTGATCAGTTGTTGTGATTAACTGTTGTTTTGCTTTGGATGTTGGAAATGCCAGGTTTAACTGATCAAATGTTAAAGCATTGTTTATTTAAATTATTTATTATTCTAAGATTAAATGATTGGAATTTATTTTCAATTATTATAATTAAAGAATTATAAATAATAAATAAACAATTGGAGAAGAAAAGAATTAATTAAATAAAAGGACTTTTTATTTATCTTTAAATTATTTGTATAATTGTTTTTGTTTACAAAATGTTTACAATAATAATATTACATTTATTTAAATTTAAATAAAAACTATCTTAAATATTTTTCTAATCTTCAAATTCTTCATCTTTGCCGTTCCTCTCCATTTTAATTATTCATCTGCAAAGAAAAGAAGAAAAGTCAATGGCAGATAAATAAATGAAAGAGACAGATAAAATTAAAGTTCATCATTAAGGGCAATTGATTGGGATCAGTTAGCCCTCTCTGCAAATCACGAGATTTCTCCCGATTCACAAAGAGGGACGAATATTTATTTGTTAAACTTTGAAAGAATGCACAAGTCAAATTGTCAAACTGCATAGTTCAAATCTCAAACAGCATGATGCAAAGTCCAAATCAAACTACAAAGTCCAAACTAAGAGTCCAAATTCAAACTTTCTGTCAAAGATGTCAAACTGTACAAGGCTACTCAAAACTGCCAAAAGAAGATATCAAAGATACAAAAAGTACAAGAAGCTGTCAAAAGAAGATTTGGAAAGATATCAAAGATACAAAAGTACAAGAAGCTGTCAAAAGAAGAGATAAAAAATGCAGAGAAAGCATGATATGCAAGCAACATAATTTTTCATCATTTCCCAAGAGTTGCCCTTTCAGAAAAAAGTACAATGCAAACATATTTTAATATTTTGACTGTACTGGAGAGAGAAGAAGAGAGCAAAGAAAGCAGGCTTACAAGGCTTTAGGCATGGAGAGAAATATAAAAGAAACAAACTGAACACAGTAGAAAGGGAGGGAGGCAGCAAAACAACCATAACAAATATATCAAACATAAAAACTTGAACTCCTGTCAAGCCTTAACAACCAGATAACTTGCAAGAAAGGCCAAGCCTTAAACTCAAAGCTTTGGTTCAAAAACCTGTAAGGACCTCCAGCCAAACCAGTAAACTCCCCTAAGCACAAACCTGCCTATCAATAAAACCATAAACTATCAAATGGCCTAAAAAAGCCCAAGCTTTGAAGCAAGGCTGAACCAAAAGGCCAAACCTGCTGAACCTGTCAAACAATATAGAACAAACATCCAAAGCCTTGAACCTGTAACACCAATCTGAGCCAAAACATTCAAAAAACTTCATAAGTAAACCAGTTCAAGAACCCTCACCAGAGTCTTAAACCTGTCAAACCAGTTAACCTGCATAAGCAAAAACAGAAAACCAGCATATGCCCAAAACCTGTACCTATCATCAAGCCTAAACAAAATTTGCCAAGCCAAAACGCCTACCCTGTCCAGCCTTTCAAAAAAAACCAGAAATGGTACAAGCCTAGCTTTAAGCATCAAGTCCTCAGAACTCAAGGAGTTCATCATAGGGGCATTCATAAAACACTCAAATATCCAAGCATACACAAGGCAACATAAAGCCTCAGAAAAGCTTCTTCATAGGCAAACGCATAAGGCAACAAAGAGACAGTTGAAGAAGAAAGTGAAACAATGAACTAGGCAACCCTAATAAGCATACAAAGGCATCAAACACATTCGAGCATACATTCAGGGCCCTCAGAACTCAGGGAGCTCATCATTGGGCTAGCAAATATACAGAGGCGTCAAGGCAACTCAGGATAAACGTTCAAGGCAACAGACTAGAAGAAAAGAGGAAAAGAATCAAATATACCCAAAAGCCTCAGAAAAGATTCATCACAGGGCATACAGAAGGCACCACAAGCTTTCAGAAGTGCATCACCAAATAAAAGGGCAAAAGACAAAGAGTACAGAGTACCAGGGTTCCAAGTCCATCATCATCGAACCTACGCCCTCCGGCCATCCTCAGCGCCTCCGGTCCGCCTCGTCTCCATCTCCCAAAAGCCTAAGGTATAAACCCCTTCCCTTCTTTTTTTTTTCGCTCACAGAAACGACAATAAAACACAAAATCAGATTCAATAATCAAAGAATCATGACATGCAAAGACAGAAATTAAAAAGAACCATAAAGTGTCCAAAAACTCGTTACCTCTCTTGCCATCTTTAACTGAACAACTGTGAGGAGATGAGGACGGAAGCGGCGCCCGGTAGTCGAAGGTTGGAGGGGATCAATGGCCCTGGATTTGAGAGATGAAGGAAACGAACGAAGAAGATGAAGATGAAATCAAAACGGCGCCTCTGTCTCAATAAACCCTAACGTGTTTCAAATGAAAACAACAATCAAAAACCCTAAAACATTTTTGTGTCAAACTTGGGCCTTGCCCTTTCTGCGCCTCAGCCCAAGCGTTTTAATTTGCACCCCCCATTTTGTCTATTCATTCTATTTGTTTAGTTTGGGCCTAATGCCCTTTTGGCCCATTCAAAACTCCAAACCTTTTTTTAAGTATAAAACATTTTTCATTTTCTTTTGTTAAATAAATTAACAAAACATAACATTTTTTTTACACTAACAATATTTTTATATATAGCATAATTAAATTTTATATAGAAACTTATAAAAATAATATTTTTTCTCTATAATTAAACTTACATTTTCTTTTATTTTTTATACATAGAATATTAATTTTTCTTAAGATAAATACTTCTCTTTTTTTTCAAAGATATTATATTTGTACATAATCAATAAAATACATTTTTCTAACATACATAATTTAAATTCTTAACATTTAATTAAAATATTCTTTTGTATATATTAAACACAAAATGTAAAGATACATTTTCATATCAAATGTAAAATGACAATTTTCAAACTTAGAACATTTTCTTTTCTTAAAATTTCTTTTTGTACATATTGAAGAAATATACAAGACTACAAAAGATTAAATAGATAAACATTTAATTTTTCATTTAAGTTAAACAATACTTAATAATACACATTAAAATTCACATTTTCTTAACCTGTAAATAAATTACAAATACATATACACTTACACGTACCCTTACACAATACATTTCACATTATACACTTGATACACATACAATTGCTATTCTTGTACGTTACATTACATTATTTACATTTTATCGCAATTCAATTTGGTTGTAAATTATTGGACACTACATTCCTAAAGTCTCATCCCCATTTGTAAATTTGTACCCCCACTCCCGGATACTATTTGTAATAGCGTAGATTTTAAATTCTTGCAATTTACCGCTTTCGAATTATACCATGGTTAGACCTAGGGTTTGTATGTACATAAAATCAAACGCTAGATAACCTAATACAAGACAAATACATGAAATCAATACACAATCACACTTGCACCCTCTAGGGTAATCCCACATGTTGCCTTCCAAAATGGGCCATGCTTGCACGTCGAGTCTCTTTGGCAAAATGAATTCAAATGATCATAAGTCCCTCGATAACGCTTTCGAAAGTTGCCTAAACGGAATGATCATAGTCCCTTCAAAGCAAAATTGCCAAAGACACTTGGCACCATTGCATTCATGGTCCATACGATGACCCGCACACGTCCCGTTAAACATCCTAAACACAAGATTGCCCACCAAATTCAATGGTGGAACAAAATTGTTAAAAAGGGTTGAAAACATAGAGAAAACCTTTGAGTACAATAGGGTAGACAAAACTCTTAGTTACTTGAGATCAACTTGCAAAAACACTTGCCTTCTTTTCAAAAAACCACACCTCACAAACACTTTCAAAACAAACTCTCAAAAAAACATTTGAAACATCTTTTCGAAAAGATCCACACTTTTGTAAAACACTCAAACACGAGTCGAATACATTGGTTGCCTAAGACAAGGCATCTTCTTCAAAAACATTTTCAAAACACACACACACACACCACAATTTCAGAGCAATCGAAAATCAAAGCAAGTGATCTAAAAACTAAGTAACTAAGAGCCCATGGATAACCATGGATGAAAAGGGTGCTAATACCTTCCCTTTTCATAATCTACCCCCCGGACCCACGAAATATCTCAAAAGGTTTTTGCTGTGATTTTTCAACCTTTCCTTTAGGATAAAATAAAAAGTCGGTGGCGACTCTTGCTCAACCGAACAAGTGCGAATACAAACGCAAAACACTAGTCAGTTCTCCCACCGTATCACAGAACTGGCGACTCTGCTGGGGATTAACTTAAAAGTGGGGTTACCTTAGGGTTTAGATCACCTTTACTTTCTTGCTTTGATTGACTCGATTTCTTTATCTTTTGGGTTCTTGTTTGGGTTTATTGTAAATCCTACACCCGATTTGGGTCACCTTCTTAGGTAAATAGCAAAAAAACTGTGAGGGAACTGTGCGGGGTATACCGACATGGTTGAAGCAGTAAGCTATGTTAGTGTGACATATTTGTGAGTACCGGTAACCCTTGAGTTCAATCAAGGAGAGTACGGGGCCGCTGAGTGATGTCGTGAAGAACTAACGAACTCTTAGAACCTTAATTGACCATCTTAGCCTTTTTAGGGGTAGTGAGATGACCGACTTTGGTGCAGTCCGAAGTTGGTAGATACTCGATACTACACTCATTTGAGGGTTTTTTTCTTGGAATATTTTGGTCGCCAGTAAGTGGCTAAACCGAAACGATGAACACAGAAAAACAATCCAATGATATTGAGCTCCTTAGAACCCAGTTTCTATTTTAGGACAGGATGAGCCAACTAACTTCAAGAGGGTACTTACCTAAACCCCATGCAAGTCTAAACCTAAGGACTTGTTCGCTTTGTGTGAATATGTCTGTCTGTATATACACTCACTTGCTTTTTCGCATACATGTACATAACATCATGACATCATACCATAGCATTTTCAATAACCATTTCAAGGATCTCGAGGGTTCTGTTGATGCAGGGTTACATTGAACCAGACATTTACCAAGGGGCAAGAGGTTTCTCCTATAAACAAATGCCAATCAAAGTTCAAGTGCAACAACTTGAATCAGTGGCTATGACCCACTCGACATGGTGAGCCTGATTCTCGTGGAAAGACATCCACCGATACAAAGTTCTCCAATCAAAGATCAAGTACAACAACTTGAATCAGTGGCTACGACCCACTTGACATGGTGAGCCTGATTCTCGTGGAAAGACATCCACCGGTGCAAAGTTCTCCAATCCAAGAGCAAAGTTCAACCTCTAACATTTTCTTGTGTTTACCCCAAGAGATCCTTGAAAGCATGCATCCACATATCATGCATTGCATTTTGACAGTCTTTCCTTTTTCAGGTTTCCTTACTCTCCTGCTGTTTATTTCAGTAAGAGATGGCTCTAGAAAGGTCTGTCAAAGACATCCAAGACCATACTGCTCAGCTGCAGGAGATGTTCTTGAACTTGTCTCTAGGGCAAGAAGAGATGAAAGCTCTCCTCACAAAGGGTTTGGAGAATTCCAACAATTCCAGGAGTGATCAGCTTGCGGAGTTGCAGTTTGATCTGACAACATTAAGGACCCAAGTGATGGGACAGTTGGTGGGCCAGATGGCTCTCATCCAAGACCTATCTCAAAGACAAGAGGAACTCAGAGTTCTTGTCCGCCAACTGCTTCCAAACAACCAATTGGGGAAAACATCTGAGGTTGAAGAGCAAGTCACCGCTCAGCCTCCATCCACTCAAGAAGACAAGGGGAAAGCTCCTTCGCTTGCTTCAGGGTCACAAGCCCATCAACAACCTCGTCAGCGTCAACGGGGTAATCGGCGTAAGCAAGAAACGTCGGGAAGACAGTTCACAGAGACTGAAATACCATCATTCTTCATACTGAAGCGTCTATTGGAGGTCAACCTGCTTACCTTAAAGGATCCTCCTCAGAAGCTCAATAACTCCTCTCCTAACTATCGTCCCGACGCATTTTGTGTTTATCACTCCTACAGCCCGGGACACGACACCAACGACTGTTGGGCCTTGAAGAACAAGATTCAAGATCTGATCGACATTGGAGTGCTGGAATTCATGCCAGACGGCGAGATGAAAATCTTCCGTTAAGGGGTTCTCCACCTGAAGTGACAAAGCTCAAGCTGAAAGACTTTTGCTTCTTTTTGAATTTTCAAAGTTGTAATTTCTTTTGTTGTCAAACAATTATCTGTTGATGTTAAACTCTGTTTTCATTAATGCATTGCATATGTTTGTCTTGAATTCATCCATGCGTTTCACTACTCTTATGCTTTTCTTTATGATATCTGACTCTTGATAAAAAGCTGCAAGCCTTTAGAGGGAGGATGACGAAACAATACCATGATCTTATACAGTACGCTTTTGAACAGACCTTGCTGATGATGTACAGGAATTTCTTTCAAATCCCAAACACTGGAGTTATAAGGAAGTTAATCCCTAGTCAACCCCTTCGAGCCAAAGAAGTAGGAGTTTTCTGTTATAAACAATCAAAACCTTTGATATAAACCCGGGGCAGGGTAGTATCTCAGTTAATTCAAAGGAAAATGCACATTGAAGTCGCAAACTCTCAGTTCGTAACACAACGAACGACGTCTAAAAAGAAAACATTCCTTTGGAATCAAAAGACAAGGGTGGTTCCCTATCACATAAGACAGTCAATCTCTCAAAAGAGAAAAGCCCACTGAGCCAAAACCTGTAAAGGAAGCTCGAGAAAGCTGGGGCATCCCGCTGACTGTAATCTCGAAAATGGGAACAGTCAGGCAAAAGTTAGGGATAACAAATCAAAATCAAAATAGTGAGGTCATTACAAAATCCTCAATAACATGAAAAATGTTGAAAAAGAAAAAAGGAGATGATGACTGTCTCCCCAAATTCAACTGGAGAACCATCGCCCAAAAGTCGTTCCAAACTCAAAACAGAGTGCGACGCACAATTAACTGAGCTTAGGTATGAAGAATATCACGAAGAGCGGGTGGGTACAAATATACTTTGAGCCTTTATCCTTTGTTTCTTAAACCGTGAACCAAGCCACGTTACAACCCTTCAAAAGTCCTAATTGAAGCATGGGTTAGTTCGAAAGCATACTGTTACAAAAGGTATCCTGACTCCTGTAAGGCTTTGCTCTAAATCTTGTGTTGATCTGTCTTATAAAATTTTTTCTGCTAAAAACGCATTTTTCAAAACTTCGAGACAAACATAAACTTTGCATTGCTTGAATATCACTGTCTGCATTTGGCTTTTTGTTTGACAGCGAAGAAATTCATACAGCGAATGTTCGGAGGAACGAAAACTCTCTCAGTGAGCAAAATCACTTCAAAAGGATAGCACTTCCATTACAAAATCTCCTATCAATAAGGGGCATGACATGTCACCATCCAATTAACCTGGGGCAGTACAGTCAAGGTCCAACAGATCTTTCAAAATCCAATTAACCTGGGGCAGTCCAGTGAAGTTTCAACAGATCTTTCAAAATTCAGTTAACCTGGGGCAGTCTAGTCAAGATTTCAAGAAATCTCTCAATTCGCAGATTAATCTGATTCAAGACTCATCATCACTTGGGGCATTCGAATGTCAAAAGTGTTCAATCATTCCTTCATCACCTGTTGGAAATTACAACCACCAACAAATCAACTATCACAATTCCAGATTCGATTCCTGTATCCAGCCAGGGCATATCTGTTGACGACTATTTCCAGACTCAATTCCTGTATCTAGCCAGGGCACGTCTGAAGAGTTTGAAGATTCGATTCCTGTATCCAGCCAGGGCATATCTGTTGACGACTATTTCCAGACTCGATTCCTGTATCTAGCCAGGGCACGTCTGAAGAGTTTGAAGATTCGATTCATGTATCCAGCCAGGGCATATCTGTTGACGACTATTTCCAGACTCGATTCCTGTATCTAGCTAGGGCACGTCTGAAGAGTTTGAAGATTCGATTCCTGTATCCAGCCAGGGCATATCTGTTGACGACTATTTCCAGACTCGATTCCTGTATCTAGCCAGGGCACGTCTGAAGAGTTTGAAGATTCGATTCCTGTATCCAGCCAGGGCATATCTGTTGACGACTATTTCCAGACTCGATTCCTGTATCTATCCAGGGAACGTCTGAAGAGTTTGAAGATTCGATTCCTGTATCCAGCCAGGGCATATCTGTTGACGACTATTTCCAGACTCGATTCCTGTATCTAGCCAGGGCACGTCTGAAGAGTTTGAAGATTCGATTCCTGTATCCAGCCAGGGCATATCTATTGACGACTAGTTCCAGATCAACACCTGTAACAAGCCAGGAAAATATCTGTGGACGACTGATTATGGATTAACACCTGTAACTAGCCAGGAAATTATCTACATCACCACTTGGGGCATTCGGATGTCAAAAGTGTTCAAAAACCCGATGCAGTTTTACACGGACTCATCATCAGGAAATCCTACACAGATCTCCTCAAAACAGGAAGTCCCCAGTAGTTTGGCATACAACCCAAGCTTCTGATTTCCCCAACAGTGGTCCCAAGACTTCTCATTTTTCAACAATCAAGAGATTCTTGCCCTCCATAGCAGCAACCAAAGAATTATTTTCCCCGGCAGCAGTCAAGATTCTTTTATCTTCATCCATCCAGGATTCATTTATCCTCAGCAAGACAGCTCTCCAGCTTGCATGCACATTCATTTACATTCATATCATATAACATACATTGCGTCATACATCATGACATTGCATACAACTAACTCTTTACCTTTTTCAGGTAAGAACAATCAACAGACAAAAATCATTATCTTCCGAGATTCTTTCTAGAAATAGTTCAGATGTGACCCAGACATGGCAACATTCTGATGCTTATTCCAGATTCATCCAGATGCAGTTTTATACGAGCTCATCATCAGGAAACCCTACACCGGTTCCTCTTCAACTTCAAGATTTCTGAAAACAGTTCACGGGTTCTCCAAGTAACGGATGTTAACCTATCGCTTGTTCAGTTTCTTCTCAAGACTTCTGAAAATAGTTTACGGATTCTTCCCAACAACGGATGTTAATCTATCGCTTGTTCAGATGCAACTTTTGAAAACAGTTTACGGACGCTTCCCAACAACGGATGTTGCTCTATTGCTTATTCAACTTCAAGACTTCTGAAAACAGTTCACGGGTTCTCCAGTAACGGGTGTTAACCTACCACTTGTTCAGACTCTTCTCAACTTTTGAAAATAGTTTACGGACGCTTCCCAACAACGGATGTTGCTCTATTGCTTATTCAACTTCAAGACTTCTGAAAACAGTTCACGGGTTCTCCAGTAACGGATGTTAACCTATCACTTGTTCAGACTCTTCTCAACTTTTGAAAACAGTTTACGGGCGCTTCCCAACAACGGATGTGGCTCTATTGCTTATTCAATCTCAACTTCAAAAATAGTTCACGGATTCTCCGGACACGGATGTCAATCTATTGCTTATTCAGACCCCCAGTTCAGAGATGTTCCGAAACAGGGAGGCCTTTCTGATGCTCGTCCACTCACCATTGACATACAGTTCAACATTTCCAAATGGCATCTTTAAGCCCATTCTCAGATGGCATCTATAAGCCCATCCTTCTATCAGCAGTCGCCAAATGGCATCTTTAAGCCCATCCTCTTATCAGCAGTCACCAAATGGCATCTTTAAGCCCATTATCAGATGGCATCTCTAAGCCCATCCCCCGACAAGATTCTATCGCATCAGATGGCATCTTCAAGCCCATCACCAAATGGCATCTTTAAGCCCATCCTCTTATCAGCAGTCACCAAATGGCATCTTTAAGCCCATTCTCAGATGGCATCTCTAAGCCCATCCCCCGACAAGATTCTATCGCATCAGATGGCATCTTCAAGCCCATCACCAAATGGCATCTTTAAGCCCATTCACCTCTACCATCACATTACTGTTTTTGTATTTACTGTCTTATAGAAAGTCAGATACTGTGTCATAACATTGACTATGACATTGAGTATCTACAGCAAGAATTTCAAACATAATGTGAGACATTTTAAGGGTATTGAGACGGGCTTTAATCTAAACATGTCTAGCAATTTTATTTAAGCCCTGAATGTTCCATGTAAGAATCATGGGGGAATTTCCCTTCTAGATCAGTGTCAGCCCTAAGAATATCAAAGTTGTTGTTGCATCCTATCTTATTCTCTCCAAATTATCCAGGGGTCCCATCCTCAAAGAAAACCCCCTTCCCTTTTATTCTACTTATTGGCCTAACAGTTGTCCAAGGGTCTTTGTTATCCTCTAAGTTCCCTCCTTTAGTCACATCTACTATCTTTTCTTTAATCTCAAGACTTCCGGAAGGTCTAGTTTTTTTGGGTTGGCATTCCAAATTTTCCTCTGCTTCCCTGCGTCTTTTTTCCTTTCACAATCATGTCCCACTTTACTACACAATTTTCAGAAAACAGGTCGCCACTCATACCCTACTGGTTGAGTAGACTTCTTTCCTTGTGGGTCACAGATAATAATATATTCTTTCAGTTCAGTGGTTATATCAATTTCAATCAATATCCTAGCATAAGAGACCCTTATTTTCTTTGTTGTGCACTCATCTGTCGTGATTGGATTACCCAAGAAGCTAGCTATTTTCCCAATACTTCTTTCCCCCTAATACTTCAATAGTAATTGATATAGTATAACTCATATAGTAATCGTTCGAACGACATCCTCTTTGAACATGAAATCAGCTTTCCATTCATGGAGGAACATAGGTTTCTTGAATATCGTGTATGGTCCTCTCATCAAAATTTCATCTGTGATACGGTGGAAGAACCGACTGTTTAATACTGATTTGTGTTTTGTATTCGCAAATATGCGGTAAACAAGAGTCGCCATCGACTTTTCTTTTATCCAAATTAAGGAATGGGTGAAAAGAATAGAAAAAGACTTTTTCGAGATGTTTTTTGAGTAAGGGGTAGATTATGGAAATGGAAGGTGTTAGCACCCTTTCCATCCGTGGTTTTCCACGGGCTCTTATAAGTTTGCTCATTTTGAAATAACTTTGTGCTTTATGTGTTTGAAATTTTTTTTGAAAACGCCTTAGTACGGCGAACTTTGTAATGTTTCTCGAGATAATAGAAAAAGTATACAAAGTGTTCTGAAATTGTTTTTGAAAAGCAATTTTTTGTGTAAGTGCAAAATGTTTGAGCAAACGTCTAACAACTATCCACTTTATTACTCGAAAAGGGTCATTCTTTTCCTCTTTTCCATTAGACAATGCTATCCTACTATTGGTGAGTAGGTAGCCTTATTGTTGGATGTTGAGGGACATTCGAAGGGACGTTTTTCAGTCATAAAGGTAACATATGGAGATGCTTTAGCAACTTTTGTTTAAGGGGAGAGATAATTTACTGAAAGGCAACACTGTAGGGTCATCGATGGTCTATGATCTTTTGATTTTACGGGTCTTTGCTAAAGCGTACCCATTCTCGAGGGACATGACTGCTTTATTTTCCGAAAGGCAACCGAAGAGGGGATACCCTAGAGGTGCATATGTACATATGTGTTCAATTCAGCTATTTTTTGTCTTTTTGTTAGGTTAGCTAACGTTTTAATTTGCAGTTTTTCCATACACGCCTATTTACTAACAGTAATATAGCAAAATAATAAAGCAGTAAATGTGCGGGAAATAAAATGCAGAAAAATAAATCCTAAACTATTACATGGCTTTGGGATAGTTACATATAAAAGTGCATAAAAAAAAGTGCGGAGTTTTAAATCTAAAAAACTATTACATCCATAAGCAGTAGGCAGTTACAATATTTATATAAAATGCTAGAATAAAAATAAGCGCGCGCGAAAAATATATTACGTCTAAAAAACCTCAAAAAGGTTCTAAGTAAACAAAAAACAATTTGGTTTTGTTAAGAAAACAATTAATTCTAAATTTAATTTTAATTAAGAAAATAAATGTTAAATGAAATAAATCCTAATTCTAATATTTTTTGTATTTTTTATTAAGAAAATAATTTAAATTAAAATGAACCTAAGTCTAATTGATTTTAAATTTATAAAATAAAATTAAAATAATTAGTTAATTAAACTAATTTAAAAAAAACTAAATCTGTTTATTAATTTTTTTGATTTTTTTATTATTTGTTAAAAAGGAAAATATATAAAAAAAACTAAAAGAGAAATAATAAAAACATGAGATATGGGCCTGGGATAGTAAAAAAACAAAAGTGGGGGTATGCTGTAAAAAAACGTTGGGACCAATGGAGAACCCAATTTGCTGTTGAAATCCTGTGCTAGTGGCCCTTGAGGGTCCACCATGAGGTGATATCCCAGGGGCGTTAGAAGTAGCTCTCACAGAGATTTGTTGGCGTAGATCTGAGGAGTATGGTGGACTCCTGGCTGCAAGGAACACTGGATCTATATGAAACAAATGTTAGAAAATAAAACGCTGGACTTCAGATTCGAACCCAGGTCCTCTTCCTCAAACGCGCGATTGCCTTACCAACTGAGCTAGTTGTCCAATTGTTATACCAAATAAAATAATAAAAATATAACGCAAAACAAGTGGTTATTTTAAAAAAAAAAGTGCGCGGTGATTCAAACAAACCAATTGGAGGCTGCCAACGCACTGTCTTCTTCCTCCCTCCATCGTCTTAGATAGAGAGACCTATAGTGACAATTTTTGTCTGTCACTATAGCACCTGCAAATCAAAAAATCCATAATACGCAAAATAAATTTAGAGTGAAGCCATGGATTGATTGGTCTCAATATCTTGAACACAATGGTACCCTTGGTCGGGCCTAATTTTGGCTATTCCAAGAAACCCCAATTTAAAGGTGTAAACTCTAACAATGGTGACGTACAATTCCTGTACCAAAACTGCAATTCAACTATGCCAGAAGCTTGTAAATACTCAAATAAACAGAAATGCATGGTCAAATATATTGATATTACATGAATTGTACAAAATGAAATTAAAAAATGGGGTAAATTATGAGAGTTGGCTGGATCGTTTCGTGGCGTTTTAGGACTTGGTGTTGGTTGGAAAAGTTTTTGGGGACTTCCAGGAACGCGTCTGTATCCTTGTTTGAGATTGAAACAGGTTGAGGACTGAAATTCAAACTTTGAAAACTGTGATTTTTGCAACCTTTCATGGCTTTCTGGGTAGTTTGTATGTATCATTTGGCTTTCTAGAACACTGTATTTATAATGTAGATGGAGGAGACACAATTGAATGGAAAAGATCAGCCTATAATGCCATGGTTTAAAGTCATGATCACCAATTTTAAAAGTTACCAAAATGAACCTTTCATGCCATTTTTTGATGTTCAATGAATCAGGTCACTTGTGCACGAATCCTTGGGGCTCTAAGCAAGCCAAAGCATCAACCCAAATGCCTAAGCCCATTTCCAATTATTTTGTACCATTTATTTTATATTTATTTAAAATAAATCAAAATAAATATGTAAAAAAATAGGTAGAAAATGCAAGGCCATTCAAAAATAAGATTAGAGGTCCTCTATAATCTTAGGAAGATATTTGAACCTTAAAAAGTTAGGCCATTGACTAAAAAATTTAAATTTGCTCAATGCACCATTCTTGAAATTTCCAAAATTTCCCAACTTGGGAAAGCCATAACTTGCTCAATTTTTATGTCATGATGATGATCTTGTACTTTTTGGAAAGCCCGATATGTCTACTTCAATCTCTCATTTGATGAATTTTGCATTTGAAGATGTTATCTTGATGTAAAAGCTCTTGGAAAAAAGTGGCTTTTGTTGACTTTTTGAAAATGACTTATAATCTTTGAGCTCATATCTTTCAAATGGTGCATTTCTTGATCTTGAGGGATGAAGCTAAGTTGTAGTGGATTGGATTCTCTTCAAAATGAGCTTTGGTAGGAAAATTTATGATAAAGTATGAGAAAGTTATGCCTGGTCAAAGTTTGGTTGACTTCTCATATAAAAACCCTAATTTAACAATTCTTGACTTTTAATGAGTTAGGAGCATTTCTTGAGGAATCATGATCAACCCTTGATAAAATGATGGATATAACTTCAAAGTGTTGATGTTGACCAAAAATCTTGAAGTTTGACTGTACATGGGCCACAATTGACTTTTGACCTAACACAGTTGATTCTCAAGCATTTGAGCAATTGACTGAGCAAACTTGTTGTGCAAGGCATGAAATTTGGCATGGATAATATTGAAGACATATTAAGGCCATGGAAAGCATTTGATACCTTTGGAAATCAACCATCTTGATGAAAATTGAAACCCTAGTTGGGGTTTATTTCCTTAGGAGGGGAATTTGTCTGATCAATTCTTGGTCAACCTTGAGCAATTGAGGACCTCTAGGAGTATGTCTTGTGTGAAAATGGGAGGGAAAATTTTGGGGTACAATAGCTGCCACTGTTCAATCTTCTTGGACCTGAGGATGTAGATTGACTTGTCTGCCTTTCGTGATCTGAAGGTAGAAGATGATTGAACACTAGAGTGCCCAGAAATTTGCACTCATCTGAAGTGGTATTGTTGGTGAATAATATCGTGAATGGGATTACAGATGCCATTTGGAAAAGATGACAGAAGACTGTCGGAGATGCGCTTAAAGATTCCATCCACAAAACATTACGGGGAGCCGTCGGAGATGGGCTTAGAGATTCCATCCAAAGTAGATGTTGACTTCATAAGAAATCGCTTTATGGGGATTCATGTCCCTGCTGTCTGAGGAGGAGTCTGTTGGGGAATGTTTTAGGGGAATAAAGTCTAGGAGCTTCGGTTGTTCGTTACTCTATTGGGGAGTTATCTCTTGAAAGCAAGTTGTTATATGGTCGGGATCCAGGCTTCACGGCGACTTATTGAGGACAATAAGACTGGTTGCTATCTGGTCGTATTCCAGGCTCCACAACGACTTATTAGGGAATATGGAATTAACTATTATCTGGTCGGTTCCAGGCTTTGTAGTAATTGTAGACATTGAACTGTTATCTGGTCGTATCCAGGCTTCAGCGGTTTGAAGAAATTAAGTTGTTATCTGGTCGGGTCCAGGCTTCAACTTGAATCTGAGGTATACCGTTATCTGGTCGAGTCCAGGCTTCAGTGTCATAGGTTATACTATCATCTAGTCATCTCCAGGCTTCATAGTAATTAATAAACTGCTATATGGTCAGACTCCAGGCTTTACAGTATCTTTAACTGGATAAGAATCATAAAATCTTAGGGTCGATTTAATTGAACCATAGAAAGTATCTATTGGAAAAGAATCAGTAATAAATCAATGGTCGGTTTAAACTGAACCAGCAGAGGTCTTGATTTATCTTTGACTGGATAAGAATAAGAAAAATCTTAGTGTCGATTTAACTGAACCAGAAAAAGGTCTTAGATTATCTTCAACTGGAATAGAAATCAGGAAAATCTTAGTGTCGATTTAACTGAACCAGAGAATGTCTTGAATTAACTTTAACTGGAATAGGAATCAGAAAAATCTTAGTGTCGATTTAACTAAACCAGAAAAAGGTCTTGAGTTGTCTTCATCTGGAATAGAACTCAGGAAAATCTTAGTATCGATCTAACTGAACCAGAGAAGGTCTTGAATTAACTTTGACTGGAATGGAAATCAGAAAAAATCTTAGTATTAATTTAACTGAACCAGACAAAAGTCTTGGATCATCTTCAACTAGAATAGAAATCAGAGAGATCTTAGTATCGATCTAACTGAACCAGAGAAGGTCTTTTGAATTAACTTTGACTGGAATGGAAATTAGAAAAAATCTTAGTATCGATTTAACTGAACCAGACAAAAGTCTTGGATCATCTTCAACTGAAATAGAAATCAGAGAGATCTTAGTATCGATCTAACTGAACCAGAGAAGGTCTTTTGAGAACATCTTTATGAGGAAAATGCTGAAATAGCCCTTCATCAGACGTATCTTTTGAGAAGACTGCCAGGTTGCGCAAGTAGTCAACGGTGTATGTTGATTTGATCTTTCCTGAAAATGTAAAGAGTTAGTTGTACGCAATGTCATGATGTATGAAATTCATTATGTTATGATGTTCTCAAAATAAATGAGATTCTGTTGTATGTGTGATCGGTGGATCTGAAACTGACTGTTTAACGCTGGTTCGCGAAATGTCGCGGAAGCAAGAGTCGCCACCGTCTTTTATTTTCTCCAATATGGAAAGGACAAAAGCACAGAAAAATTCCTTATAGAGATTGCTCTCGGTTCGGGAGGTAGATTTATAGAAAGGGAAGGTGTTAGCACCCTTTCTATCCATGGTTATCCATGGGCTCTTAGATACTTGCTCATTTGTGTTTTCAAAATTGTTTGTTTGCTTTTTAACTGTGGGTTTAAAAAAAGTTTCTTTGAAATTTCAGTTCGACTCTTGTATCAGTCCTCAAGAGTGTTTGAAAAATTTCTTTCGAAAGCTTTTTGAAAGGTGTCGGTGTGAAAAGAAGTTTTTGATTTGTTTTGAAATTAGAGCAAGTATCTACGAGTCGTCTACCTACCCTAAGGAATTCGTCTGTGTAAATGTCCTTAAGGTAGTGCCATCCCACCATTGAGAGGTAGGTAGCACCACCGTTGGAGGTGTTCGGGTCAATTCGAGGGTTCGGGACAGTGTGGTCACCAGAGCAATAGGAAGACACCTTAGAAGCTACCCTCATGCCATGTTCATGGACATGAGGACTTACTAAAACATCCTCTACTCGACGACCACTTTTCGAGGGGCAAGGCAACAGTGAGGCGTACCCTAGGGGTGGTGTGTGATTTGTGTGTCGTTTTCAATTATGTTTATCTTGTTCATGCATTGGTGATCTACGCTTTGTTTTTATTTTGGGCATTCATTCTTTCATGCAAATTATTAGCAGTTAAAAGGTGCGGAATTAAAAGTCCTACGCTATTACAAAGGCGCGGGTCTACATCGCCAAATAAATCCAAGACCCGATTTGAAATAAAATAAAAATGGGGGAAAATAAATATCCTAATTAATCTATTACAAGGCTTTGGGGTAATTACATGAAATTTATAAGAAAATAAATAAAATAAACGCGCGAAACGAAATGATAATCGAAAGCGAGGGCGTTGGACCCTTTTAAAGAAATTAAATTACAGTTAATAAATTAATTAAGTTAAATAAAAGAAAGAATTTATTTTTGGAGTTTTTGTATTTATGGAGTTTAATGAGAAAATTAAATGAAATTGAAACCCTAATTCTAAACATTTTTAATTTATTAAAAAAATATTTTTTAATTTGACCTAATTTACATTAATTATTTACATGGCAATTTATTTACAAAAAAAAAAAATAATTATTAATAATAATAAGAAGAAATTTTAATTATTAAAAAAAATAAAAAGCTAGAAACCCTAATTCTACATTTTTTAGTTTGTTAGAAAAAAGTTAGAATTAAAACCTAAAATTAAAACTAGGTTAATTATTAAATTTATTTATAAAATAATATTAATTAATATTAACAAAACATATTTTTTATTGTTTTTTGTGATTTTCTGTTTTTTATATATTTTATGGAAATTAATTTTGATGAATTAACTAAAATAAATAAAACAAATAAATAGAAAAAATGAAAAGAAAGAAAATAAAAGGCAAACCAATGGGGGGTGTTGACCCCAATTTTGGAGGTATTTTCCAGCAATTTTGGCCCATTTGAAGGAGGCCTGGTTGACTTTTGATGGTCACGTGTAGACCCCTGGACTGAGGTGCACCATGGAACTCATATCTTGGCTCTTGGATTGATCTCAGTGGCCATGTGGCAAGCACCAGCGCTGGATGTTTGGTGGACTTCAAGACATGTTAGGTATCTAATCTTGTTGCAAGAAAAAATAGAAAGAAATATGGGGGACCTGGGGATCGAACCCAGGTCCCAATGCTTGCAAATGCTCTTCTCCACCAACTGTACCAACGCGTTCATTCATAAGTATAATGGAACGTAATTAATATATTTGGAAAATCAAGATTATGCTGAAAAAAACAAAAAGGGCGCCATTTATTCAAACCAACCAATCATGGTTCCACACGCAAGCATCTTCTTCCTTGGTCTTTGCTTTAGCCTGAAAAAAAATACATCAAATAGCGGGGGTTTTGAACCCCCACTAATTACAATACAAGAAAATAGCGATTAGGCCACCGTTGCTCATAAATTAAGCGCGACATGTGTATTGAATTCGTGTGAAGCTTCTGATTCTAATGGCATAAGTCTTGTTGGCCAATTTTTCCGGACGAGAGAAACCCCAATTTTACAGCTTTGAAACCCTAGCGAGCTCCAATGGTAGATTCATGTATAAGGCACGAAAACTCAATTGAATGGCATGGTTAGCTTCAGAATGATTAAACTAATACAAATCAAGCGTTAGAAATAAAAAATATGGCATGAATTATGAGACACGATTATGCAAAAAGTTTGAGAAAGCTTGACTTCTATATACCAATTCTTGATGCGTGGGGGCTGGAAAAGGATTCAGTTAGGTCCAGGGAGACCTCAGCAAGCTTTTTGGATGGATTATAGGCTTTGAATCACGCCCTATGAGTGTTTTCAGTTTTGGAATTTTTGACAAAAATTTCAAAGTTTGTATGAGGTATGAGGCGCAGCTTCAAGGTCTTTGGCATTAGGTTTAGCATTCTGTATATGTATGGGACGAATTAGGGTGAAAATTCAAGCCAAGAAATCAATGTTTTGATGAATCAAATATTTGATTTTTAATGAAATCTTTTTCAATCTTTTTATCATGAAACCTAGCCAATTTGCATGGAATCTTTTTTCTTTGGGCATGCACGAAATCCTTAGGCCTTGATGAGAGATTATACTGCACAAAAAGATTTGAAAACCTTATTTTAGTATTTTTCTTGTAATTAATTTTGTTTAAATGAATTAAATAGATTAAATATTCAATTAATTAATTAAAAATAAGAAAAAAACTCCCCTTTGGGTCAATGGGTCGTGCATAGCTTTTGGATGATGATTCTTGGAAGAATTTGTGGCCCATTAGCAATTTTGAGGCATTTGAAGTAAAGTTGACTTTTCAAAATTCCCAAAATTTTCCAACTTCCACAAGGCATATCTTGCTCAATTTTTAAGCTTTGATCATGTTCCTGGACATTTTGGAAAGGTCTTGAAGTCCTCTAACCAATGCCTTTGGTCCCATGTCATTTTGATTTACCAATCTCAAGTTATGGTCTTTGACTTAAAGTCCCTTTTTGTTGACTTTTGAAAATGACCTATAATGTTGAAATTGATAACTTTTTGTGAGAGCATCTCTTGGACTTGAAGTGTGAAGAAGAGTTGTAGGAAATGTCTTTCTCTTAAAAATGAGCTTTGGATGGAATTTTTCTGATAAACCATGTGGAAGTTATGCCTTGGTCAAGTTACAGTTGACTTTTCAACTGTCCAAATATGGAAACTTTTGCATCTTGAGACTTTTTGAGCCATGCCTTGAGAATCATGATCAAGCATTGATCAAATGATGTTTGTGGCTTCAAAATAAGATGTTGACCAAAAATTTGAACTTTTGACTGTCAAATGACCATTTTACCCCTGCAGTTGACTGCTGAGCAATTAGGGCATTTGACTGTGCAATTTTGTGCTGTAAGTCTTGAAACTTGGCATGAGGATGCTTGACCATGTTTGTGTGCATGTGGGACTTGTTTGGACCCTTGGAAACTTCAACTTCTTTGCAAGAATCAAAACCCTAGTTTTTGACTGTTAGGGGGCCCTTGAACTGTGCAACCCTTGAGAGATCTTGAAGCATGCTCTTTGAAAATCTTGAAGAATATGGGAGGGAAAATTTTGGGGTACAACAGTTGCCCCTGTTCAATCTTCTTAGACCTGAGGATGCAGATTGGCTGACGTGCCTTTCGTAATCCGAAGGTGGAAGATGATTGAACACTAGAGTGCCCAGAAATTTGCGCTCACATAGTAGTGTGATAGTGGAAATAGGCTTACAGATGCCATTTGGAGATTGATGGATAGGAGGATGGGCTTACAGATGCCATGTTGAGAGGTGATGGATAGGTGGATGGGCTTATAGATGCCATCTGGATGTCGATCGCATAAGAGATTCCTTAGCGAGCACTTGCGTACCTGAAAAAGAAAGATGATTACCTGGCCTATTACAGGAGCTGGTCTTCAAACTCTTTGTATAGATGCGCCCTGACTAGTTGCAGGAGTTGAATCTGGAGCTTCAAAAGGTTATGAATGAACCAGGGATGGTTACTACCTCAACGGGACGGTGAGAGAACCTTGGACGATTACTACCTCAACAGGAACGCTGAGAGAACCTTGGATGATTACTACCTCAACAGGAACGCTGAGAGAATCATAGGCGACTTCAACCTCAACAGTAACGCTGAGAGAATCATGGGCGACTTCAATCTCAACAGTAACGATGAGAGAATCTGGGGCGATTACTATCTCAACAGTAATGATGAGAGAATCTGGGGTGATTACTACCTCAACAGTAACGATGAGAGAATCTGGGGTGATTACTACCTCAACAGGAACGCTGAGAGAACCTTGGGCGATTACTACCTCAACAGGAACGTTGAGAGAATCTTGGATGTCTTCTACTGGGATAAGAATCAGGGAGATCTTAGGGTCGATCTGACTGAACCAGAGAAGGCCTTTGACTGGATAAGAATCAGGAAAATCTTAGGGTCGATTTAACTGAACCGGACAAGGTCTTGGAATATCTTCAACTGGATAAGAATCAGGGAGATCTTAGGGTCGATCTGGATGAACCAGAGAAGGCCTTTAACTGGATAAGAATCAGGAAAATCTTAGGGTCGATTTAACTGAACCAGGCTAGGTCTTGGAATCTTTAACTGGGTAAGAATCAGGGAGATCTTAGGGTCGATCTGACTGAACCAGAGAAGGCCTTTGACTGGATAAGAATCAGGAAAATCTTAGGGTCGATTTAACTGAACTGGGCAAGGTCTTGGAATATCTTCAACTGGATAAGAATCAGGGAGATCTTAGGGTCGATCTGACTGAACCAGAGAAGGCCTTTGACTGGATAAGAATCAGGAAAATCTTAGGGTCGATTTAACTGAACCAGGCTAGGTCTTGGAATCTTCAACTGGGTAAGAATCAGGGAGATCTTAGGGTCGATCTGACTGAACCAGAGAAGGCCTTTGACTGGATAAGAATCAGGAAAATCTTAGGGTCGATTTAACTGAACCAGACTAAAGTGTTGAAATATAGCTGAGAACTTAACTGGGTCTTTCCTGAAAGGTAAATGTCAGTCATATGCAATGCATGATATGGATCAAGCAATGATGTTCTCAACATAAATGAGATTTGTAAGATATGATGCGTATATGCATGCTATAATGTATGGAAATGTGATGTTTATGAACGTATGTTTTCGTCTTAGGAAAATAAATCCTTTACGGGTGCCGGGAAGTTAAGTCCTGGGCTGATGTTGGAGAATAGTGCTTTGTTGTCTGGGGACGATAGTTGCAAGAATGAACCGGTAGGAGAAGATAACTTCGTTGGGGAATAAACTTGGCGAATAGATTACTCTGCGGGGAGAAAATTACTCTAGCGATCTTGCTGGGAAGCAACACTCTGGGGGAAGAGAGATACTTTGCTGGGATGTTTGATGGTAACTTCGCTGGGGATAAGAAGACTTCGCCGAGAACGATCTTTCCGTGGCTTTTGGCTGAGGATAACCCAGTTATATCCTGGTAGGGAAATAACCTTTGAATAAAGCTGGGAGACGCGTTCGTGCCGTGCGGGGGAGAAGCTTCCAGAATCTACTGGGGATAAGCTTACTGCTTGGGGAAATGGATTCCACCTTTCCTGGGGAAATCTTGATTGGATTCTCCTGGGGAAGTTTTGAACTATATCAGGGAAGTGACTCCATTGAATGTTTGATATACCGCTGGGGAACAATCTTTAGGTTAAGACTGCCGGGGATGCTTGTTAAAAATGTCTGTATATTGCTGGGGAATGTTGAGATCTGCTGGAGGATACCCAACTTCCTTAAGGCTGATATTATAACTTTGCTTGGGGAGAGTGTATTGATTTGCTGACGCACTCTCTGGGGAATTAAGATATGCTGGTTATGTTTTTCAGCTGAACTTACCTTGGTACCTTGGTGGACGGAACAATTAGATCACTTAGACAACTCTTTATTGCCCCTGTTTTTAATGTTACCTGTAATTAATCCTTTGTTTCGTATGCAAATATTCATGAGTTAGAAAATTATTGTCAATGCATATATCATAAATTGAACCTTGGACGTTCTTCGCAAAACGAAACAGAAAAAGGAAAAAACAAAAGGCAGTTTTAACGGAAAAGTGATTTTGTATTGATTTTTGAATTTGCCGGTAAAATAGGCGTTTATGTACAAGAGGCTGACGTCCTAGTAAGAGAACGCCGCCGAACAAAAGAGTTTACAAATTGTACAAAAGGGAAACAAAATAGCTGTGTGAAAGAATAATCCCACTGGGTTCCAACTCTGCTATCGCCTTTATATCTCCGAGCGTCTCATCACTTGATGACCTAACCGAAGATGAAGCTGATTGATCAATGCCGTCTGAACTTGATGTAGATACCGGATTCTGGATGCAAAGTGATCCAATGAGACATAGTATTACGCTTTATCCCTAACTTTTGCCTGGACCGCCCTTTCGGGTTTTCAGTCCACCGGGATACCCATTTTTGCCCAAGCCGCCTTTTCAGGATTTCGACTTGTCGGGTGTACAGATTTTTTTCATTTCATCCCTTCATTTTGCCCGAACCCTTTTGGTTCACCGGGAAGCCCTAATTTTTGCCTAGGTATGTCAACCTAGCGGGTCTTTATTATGCGTAGTATCTTTTTACTATGTCTGCATTGGCGGGGTGAGGAAGGTCGTCACCATCCATGTTGGTTAGAATCATGGCTCCTCTTGAGAACACATGTTTAACCACAAATGGCCCTTCGTACGTAGGGGTCCATTTTCCCCTTGGATCACTCTGAGGAAGGATGATGCGTTTGATTACCAGATCCCCAACTTGATATTCTTGTGGTCTGACCTTTTTGTTAAATGCCCTGATCATCCGTTTTTGGTACGTCTGACCATGACAAATAGCAGCAAGTCTCTTTTCGTCAATTAAGTTTAGCTGATCAAGTCGTGTCTGGATCCAATCATCTTCACTCAGATCTGCATCCTTCATTATCCGGAGAGAGGGTATTTGTACTTCGATCGGTAAGACTGCCTCCATACCGTAGACCAAGGAGAAGGGAGTTGCCCCGGTTGACGTCCTGGCTGAGGTACGGTACCCATGTAGAGCGAACGGTAACATCTCGTGCCAATCTTTATAAGTCACTGTCATATTCTGCACGATTTTCTTGATATTTTTATTTGCTGCTTCTACAGCCCCATTCATTTTCGGCCGGTAAGGAGAAGAGTTGTGGTGCTGTATCTTAAACTGCTCGCAGAGCTCAGTGATCATCTTGTTATTGAGATTGGTACCATTGTCTGTAATGATCCTTTCTGGGACGTCGTATCGACAGATCAGGTTGTGCCGAATGAACCGTGCCACAACATTCTTGGTTACTGTAGCGTAAGAAGCTGCTTCAACCCACTTCGTGAAATAATCAATCGCTACCAGGATGAAGCGATGCCCATTGGATGCTGTAGGTTTAATCTCGCCGATCATATCTATGCCCCACATTGCAAACGGCCAAGGCGCAGTCAGAACATTTAGAGGAACTGGAGGAACATGCACCTTGTCTGCATATATCTGGCATTTATGACATGTCCGAGAGTGTTGGTAACAGTCGGCTTCCATTGTGGACCAGAAATATCCTGCCCGAAGGATTTTCTTTGTCATAGTGTGTCCACTAGAATGTGTTCCGAAGGCACCTTCATGCAGCTCTGCCATGATCCTTTCTGCTTCTGTCTTGTCCACACAACGCAGTAAGGTCGAATCATGGTTTCTCTTGTACAGAATGTCGTTGCTAAGGAAGAACTTGGCTGCGAACCTTCTCAGAAACTTCTTATCGTTGACAGAGGTACCTTCAGGGTATTCCTGAGCTTCCAAGTATCTCTTCACCTCATGGTACCAAGGCTTCTCAGTTACCAATTCAGTCTCGAGATCACAACAGTATGCCGGTTCGTCCAGTTTCCAGATGATGACCCGGGGAGCCTCATTGTCCCATTTAACCTTGAACATAAAAGACATCGTAGCTAACGCGTCCGCTAACTGATTCTCCTCTCTTGGGAAATGTTCAAAGGTTATCTCTGTGAAGTGGGGGATCAATGTCAACACACATTCTCTGTAAGGAATAAGATTCGGATGTTTCGTATCCCACTCTCCTTTGATCTGATTGATCACGAGAGCGGAATCTCCGAAGACACTCAAATACTTGATCATTAGGTCGATTGCAGCTTGTAGACCCATGATACATGCCTCATACTCTGCCATGTTGTTGGTGCAGTTGAAACATAGTCGGGCAGTGAGTGGAGTATGAGTGCCTTGAGGGGATATTATCACAGCGCCGATACCGTTACCCAAAGCATTGGAGGCTCCGTCAAAGTGCATAGACCATCGGGATCCTTCCTCAGGTCCTTCATCCGGTCCAGGTACTTCACAATCAGTCACTATCATGATGCTCTCGTCTGGAAACTCGAAGTTCATTGACTGATAGTCGTCTACTGCCTGATGTGCCAAGTGGTCTGCCAATACACTTCCTTTGATGGCTTTCTGGGTCGTGTACTGGATGTCGTATTCTGTCAAGATCATTTGCCATCTTGCTATTCTCCCAGACAGAGCAGGCTTTTCAAATATGTACTTTATAGGATCCATCTTTGAGATCAACAAGGTAGTGTGAGTCAGCATATACTGTCTCAGTCGGCGAGCAGCCCATACCAAAGCGCAGCAAGTTTTCTCAAGCAGTGAGTATCGGGTCTCACAGTCGGTAAACTTTTTGCTAAGGTAATAAATGGCATGCTCTTTTCGGCCAGACTCGTCATGCTGCCCCAGCACACACCCCATTGAGTTGTCGAGTACTGTCAGGTATAATATCAGAGGTCTCCCCTCAACCGGTGGCATAAGGATGGGTGGTTCTTGGAGGTACTCTTTGATTCTGTCAAAATCAGCCTGACATTCATCATTCCAACGTACTACCTGATCTTTCTTCAACAGCTTGAAGATTGGTTCACAGGTAGCAGTTAGGTGCGAGATGAATCGAGCAATGTAATTCAGACGTCCTAAAAAACCTCTGACCTCTTTTTCTGTCTTAGGAACTGGCATCTCTTGAATAGCTTTAACCTTGGCAGGGTCCACTTGAATACCTTTATCACTTACAACGAAGCCTAGCAACTTCCCAGATCTGACTCCGAAGGTGCACTTGTTCAGGTTCAACCTCAGCTTGTACAACTTCAGACGGTCAAACAATTTCTGCAGATGATCAAGGTGTTCCTCCTCAGTTTGAGACCTTGCAATCATGTCATCGACATACACTTCTATCTCATGATGGATCATGTCATGAAATAAAGCAACCATGGCACGTTGGTAGGTTGCCCCAGCATTTTTCAGTCCAAAAGGCATGACCTTGTAGCAGAAGGTGCCCCACTGAGTAACAAAGGTAGTATTTTCCATGTCTTCCAGAGCCATCTTGATCTGATTATACCCTGAAAAACCATCCATGAAAGAGAACACCTTATGCTGAGCAGTATTGTCAACAAGGACATCAATGTGAGGTAGAGGGAAGTCATCCTTGGGGCTGGCCCTATTCAGATCCCTGTAGTCAACACACATTCTGACCTTTCCATCTTTCTTAGGTACTGGCACCACATTAGCGACCCATTGAGGGTAAGAAGTCACTGCAAGGAACCCGGCATCAAACTGTTTCATAACCTCGGCTTTGATCTTCTCAGACATCTCTGGACGCATACGGCGGACCTTTTGCTTAACCGGAGGGCAGTCTTCCTTGGTAGGCAAGTGATGGACCACAATGTCGGTATCCAACCCGGGCATGTCTTCGTAGGACCAGGCAAAGATCTCCACATAATCATGTAGCATCTGAGTCAACCGTTGCTTCACGCTGAGCTCTAAGTTGGCACCAATCTTAACTTCCTTTCTGTCTGCCTCAGTACCCAGATTTATTGTTTCCACCGGCTCTTCGTGTGGTTGAATTTCCCTCTCTTCCTGGAGTAACAGTCTTGCAAGCTCGCCAGGCACTTCGCAATCATCTTCACCTTCGTCTTCGGCTAAGTTGATCGGATTTTCGAAGTCATAACTGGCAGTAGCAGAGTCGTTACCAGTGAGATCCAGAGTGGATTGAAACCTGTATGAGTGAGTGTGTGTAAATACAGCTGTTTTGCAATATATAAAGAAAGGAAAGAAAGAAAAGGAGCATAAGATTTGAAATGCGAGAAAACGTCCAAGGTCTTTATTCATGATATATGAAATGACAATTAATATACCCTCACAAATGAAGCCACGGTGCCCCGGGTAAGACACCGGGCCCTAGAGTTTTAATTCATTCTTTATTACAAATAACAAAAACAAAAGAATTCATTACTCAGTAACAAGAGAAACAAGTAGGTTGTCCTTTGCAATCCAATTGCTAGGTTCACTGTCGGTTGCCGGGTAAATCCAGCTGTCGAACTCAGCTTCATCCACTTCATCATCCTCCCTGATAGCATTTACTCCATGGTTAGGCATGGGAGAAGTCACCATATTGGGCTTCTCAGGTGCCTCAAACTGCACCTCCTAGGCGTCAATAAGATCCTGCACTTTATTCCTTAAGGTCCAACAGTCATCAGTGGAATGCCCCGGGCTATCGGAATGATAAGCACAGCGGGCATTTGGATTGTACTTCGGAGAGGCAGTATTCACAACCTTCGGGGCCTCCCTGACAGTCACTAGGTTGGCGGATAGCAACTGCGGCAAGATTTGCGATAGAGTCATACTCAGACGGGTAAACTCTCTTCTAGGTCTTTCAGCCCTTTGTGGATTGGTTTGCCGAGGAGCGGCAGCAGGCTTTGCAATCATCACCGCGTTGACAGATTGGCGGAGTTCAGGTTTCTCTTGCCTCCTAGGCCCATATACAGCACTGGCCTCCTTCTTAAAGGGTTTCTTCTCAGAACTTGAAGATGCCCCTTTCTGAATTTTTCTGGACTTCATTCCAGCCTCTATTCTCTCCCCAGTCAGAATAAGATCAGTGAACCCTGCCGACGAATTCCCGATAAGATGATTGAAAAATGGCCCAGATAGGGTCCCCAAGAACATATCCACCAGCTCCCGGTCAGTTAACGGAGGCTGCACCCTGCCAGCCAGATCCCTCCACTTCTGTGCATATTCTTTAAAACCTTCGCTTGACCCTAGCGACATACCCTGGAGTTGGGTACGTGTAGGGGCAAGGTCCATTGATACTGCTTATAAAAAGCAGTAGCCAACTCCTCCCAGTTACGAACCTTGGTCCCGTCCAGCTGATAGAACCATTCGAGATGAGTCCCTGAAAGACTCTCCTGGAAGAAGTGGATCCACAAGTTCTTGTCCACTGAGTACGGTTGAATCTTCCGCACATAAGATCTGAGGTGTAGCTTGGGACAAGACGCCCCGTCATACTTGGTGAAAGATGGTGCCTTAAACTTGTGAGGAATAATCACACCAGTAGATAAACCCAAGTCTCCGAAATCCAGCCCAGGCACTTGTTGGATCTCCATGGCATTCAGTCTGTCTTCCAACTGCTTGTACCGGTCTTCAGCAGGAGGATACTGTTCCTCATTAAAGTCAGTCTCGTTGTCAAAGACTACTGGACTTGAAGCCTTTCCCCCCTGGGGACTGCCTTTGCCTACAGAAGAACCAGCCTCTTCATTCTGCAGAGTGTTGCCAAACCTTCGGCCCGAGTTGAAAAGAACAGTTCTCTTCTTCTTCTTCTTCTCCTTCTTCAGGAGTAAAGCCTTCAGCTCTTCTTGGCCTTGAGCCAAACCCATGATCAGCTCCTAAAATTGCACGTTCTGCGCCTGAAGGGCCTTGATAGACATCTCGGTTGATGATGAGTCAGGGTTCATGATGCTGAAATAAACAGCGAAGAACAGTAAGCAACCTGAAAAGAAGAAAACCTGCTATGCATATGATGAATGATATGTGTTTATGCAATGCATTCAAGGGTTCGAAAATTCAAATTTGTTGTAGACAAAAAAGGAACACACGTTATCATTAAGGAAATAATTGTTCAGTACATCAAAGCCTCATGGGCACGTATTACAAAGCAAATCAATCCCAAAAGACACTACGCATCCTCTTTAGAGCTATGTAGGTGTTGAGATTCTTCTCCTCGTGCAATAGGCGGGTGAGCTCCAAGACCTTCTTTTCACTAGCATGTAGACTGGTCTCAAGAGAATTCCGTTCTTCCTTAAGCTGGATCCAGCTCTTCTGCATCTCTTCCCAGGACGTGGGCATGTCAGGATGTTGAATAGTGTAGGACAATTCTCCTTCCAAAACTGGCTCTTTGATCACAGGGAGCACATGAGGATAAGGCATTATTAACTTCTGGGAGCGGGCTCGTATCCACTTGAGATAAGGTTCCAATGGGATGGAATTCTTGTGCCCCAGTGTCTTGCTGTCTATCTTACTGGGCATCCTCCAAGCTCTGATAAATCTCTGGCGAAGTCCTTGTGCATCATTGTCGAAATCAAAAACTATGTCAGGAATTAACATATCATGAGGGCCATCCCTCCGAGCATAACCAAATTGTCTCCAAGCCAGGCATGGGTGGTAAGTAATACCTCCTCTGATTCCAAGTAAAGGAACATTAGGGTACTCCCCGCAACGATCAATGATAGTGACATCCTCTCTGGACCGAGAACACCAATGTATATCTGCATGTGTAAGAGTCATCAACCGTTGTGACCATCTCAAACCCCGCTCGTTCTTCAAAACTGATTGTGGAAGGTGCGAAATAAACCACCTTCCCAGAAGAGGAGTGCAGCACATAAGGACACCTCTTTTTCTCATGGTTCGAGTGTAACATGAGTGAAGGATGTCCCCCAGCAACGTAGGTATAGGATTCCTGGACATAAAGATCTGGACAGCACTGATATCTATAAGCTGATCTGGGTTAGGGAACAACACCAAACCATAGACAAGGAGGGCCACTACTTCTTCAAAAGCTTGTAAGTCAAGGGAGTTCCAACATTCCTGGGCCTTTTCAAACAGAAACCTGGCTAAGAACCCTTTGATGCCACTTCTAACCTCCCAATGTCCCTTGAGGTCAGATGATTGTAGGTGTAAGGCTTTAGCAATCTCTTCAAGCTTGGGTTCCTTTTCCGTACCGTTGTAGGGTAGTTGATCAAGGATAGGGATCTTCAGAAGCCGGGAGAACTCTTCCAATGTAGGTACCAGCTGATAATCCAGGAAAGTGAAACAGTGATGCAGAGGGTCAAAGAACTGGAACAGGACCTTTATCATATCTTCCTCAATGTTGGTATTGACCAAGCTGATGAGTCTTCCATGTCTTTCACTGAATGAAGAGCTCTCGGGAATCCTGGATATAAGCTCCTTAAGCTGAGGAGGGATCCATACAAGGCTGATTTGAATTGTATTTCTGCGAACAGTTTCCATGTCCTACAAAACAAGAACAAAGATGAAGATTCGAACCCCTGAAATGATTAGTCAATGCATATGATGCTGGATGATGTCATGATGCTATGATTAAACACACCACAAATATTTACAAAGGCAAACATGTAAGGCACACAAGTCACACAAGACAAGCCCTTAGAGTTTAGGCCAGCATGGGGTCTGGGTATTACCCTCTTGAAGTTGGTGGGCTCAACCTGTCCTATTGGAAGTAACCGGGTTCTAAGGGTCCCAATATCATTGGATTGCTTTCATTGTTCATCGTTTCGATTTAGCCACTGAACTGGCGACCGAAATATTCCAGGAAAGCAACCCTCAATTGAGTGTAGTATCGAGTATCAACCAACCTCGGACTGCACCAAAGTCAGTTATCTCACTACCCTAAAGAGGCCAAGATAGTTCAATTAAGGTTCCTAAGGTCAGTTGATGCTTCACGACACCACATGGAGGCCCCGTACTCTCCTTGACTGAACTCAAGGGTTACCGGTACACACCAAAGTGCCACATCAACGTAGCAGACTGTTTCAACCATGTCGGTATACCCCACACAGTTCCCTCACAGCCTTGTTGCTACTTTCTAAGAAGGTATCCCCAGATCCGGGTTAGGATCTATAGAACTCCCAAGACAGTCCCACAATTTAAAGCAAGCAAGTCAAAGCAATTGAAAACACAGTTTATGAACTATCCTAAGGTACACCTCACTTTATGAATATTTCCCCAGCAGAGTCGCCAGTTCTGTGATCGGTGGATTTGGAACTGACTGTTTAACGCTGGTTCGCGAAATGTCGCAGAAGCAAGAGTCGCCACCGTCTTTTATTTTCTCCAATATGGAAAGGACAAAAGCACAGAAAAATTCCTTATAGAGATTACTCTCGGTTCGGGAGGTAGATTTATAGAAAGGGAAGGTGTTAGCACCCTTTCTATCCATGGTTATCCATGGGCTCTTAGATACTTGCTGTGATCGGTGGATCTGGAACTGACTGTTTAACGCTGGTTCGCGAAATGTCGCGGAAGCAAGAGTCGCCACCGTCTTTTATTTTCTCCAAATGGAAAGGACAAAAGCACAGAAAAATTCCTTATAGAGATTGCTCTCGGTTCGGGAGGTAGATTATAGAAAGGGAAGGTGTTAGCACCCTTTCTATCCATGGTTATCCATGGGCTCTTAGATACTTGCTCATTTGTGTTTTCAAAAATGGTTTGTTTGCTTTTCAACTGTGGGTTTTAAAAAGTTTCTTTGAAAATTCCAGTTCGACTCTTGTATCGGTCCTCAAGAGTGTTTGAAAAGTTGCTTTCGAAAGCTTTTGAAAAGGTGTCGGTGTGAAAAGTATTTTTGATTTGTTTTGAAATTAGAGCAAGTATCTAGAGTCGTCTACCTACCCTAAGGAATTCGTCTGTGTAAATGTCCTTAAAGTAGTGCCATCCCACCATTGAGAGGTAGGTAGCACCACCGTTGGAGGTGTTCGGGTCAATTCGAGGTTCGGGACATGGTGATCACCAGAGCAATAGGAAGACACCTTAGAAGCTACCCTCATGCCAGGTTCCCGGATCATGAGGACTTACTAAGACATCCTCTACTCGACGATCACCTTTCGAGGCAAGGCAACAGTGAGGCGTACCCTAGGGGTGGTGTGTGATTTGTGTGTCAGATTCGGTTATTTTGTCTTGTTCATGTCAAAGTGATCTATGCGTTTGTTTTTATTTTTGGCCATTCATTCTTGCATGCGTTTTATTTAACAGTTAAGAAGTGCGAGAAAGGTAAAATTCTAAACTATTACAAAAGGCGCGGGTCCACATCGCCAAAATTTCCAGAACCCGATTTGACAGAAAAAATAAAGAATTAAAGTAAAAGTGCGAGAGATAAGTATTTACATGGCTTTGGGAGAGGTACATAAAAAATTAAAAAAAGAGAAATAAATACGCGAATGGAATTAAAATTAGAAACGAGGGCGTTGGACCCTTTTTGAGGAAATTAAATTATATTGTTAAATTAATTAAATTAAAAGAAAAAAAAGAAAGAAATTATTTTTGGTTTTTTGTATTTATGAGAATTTAATGAAATTAAAGACCTAATTCTACAATTTTTATTTATTAGAAAAAAAATATTAAAGTTAAACCTAAATTAACCTAATTATTTACATGCAATTTTAATTTATAAAAATAAATAATATTTTAATAATTAATTATTATGAAAGAAAAGAAAAAAGGATAAAAATTATTACAAACCCTAATTCTACCAAATTTTAAATTGATTAAGGAAAATATTACAATTAAACCTAATTTAATAACTAAAATTAATGAATAATATTTATTTACAAAAAAAGAAAAAAAATATATTAATTAAATAAAATACTTATTTTTGTCTTTTCTGATTTTATATTGTTTTTTTTTATATTTTTATGAAAATATTTAAATTAAAGAACATATTAAAAATAATAATTGGATCAAAATAAAAATGAAAAAAAATATAAAGAGAAATTTGCAAACCTAGGGGGGTCTGTCCCCAAATGGAGGTTTTGATTAGTATTTTTGGGCCCAATTGTCCCTGGCCTGGTGGACTTTTCAGGATGCGTGCCCAGGCGTTGACTCACGTCCATAGTGTTCCTCAAACTGTGGCCCTCTGATTGATCTTGGCGTATGCGTGGCAAGCTGGATGGTGAGTTGTATGATGCGCCCTTAGCGTTGAACCTGCACAGAATAACAATTGGAAAAATAATATTGGAAAGGGGTGAGGACCTGGGATCGAACCCAGGTCCTGTTGGTTATCAATGTGTGCGCTTGCCACTGAGCCATCAACGCGCTTTTGATTATAATATAACTAACAATTAATATGAAATAAAACAAACGCTAGTGGGAAATTTTTAGCGCGTAATTCAAATTAACCAATTAGATGATGCCACAGGGTCTTCTTCTTCCTTATTGCGTTTTTTCACCTGAAACATAAAAGAGTTAGCAACGGTTTTGAACCGTTCCATTATACCCCATATTCCAAAATAACGATTAGCTCAGGGAGGCTCATAAATTGAGCGCGAGGGTTGTGTCCAAACCGTCCAAGCACGCTGAATCCAGTTATGGCATTGTGAGGTTCTAATTTTACAGCGTTTAGAAACGCCCAATTCAAAGCTTGAGAAACCCTAAAAGATAACAATGGCAGATTTGCATATAGTGTATAAAAACGCAATTAATCCATGTGGTTAGCTTCAGAATTAATCAAGGAATGTAAATCAATAAAGAAAACGCGCTAAAAATGCATGGGATTCATGATTCGATTATGAATTTTTTTCGTGCAAAGCTTGACTCGGATATACCACCTCCTTGAGTATGGGACAAAATTCTTGATTGGAATCGTCTCCTGGCAACTTTGGCAAGCTAATGGAGTGATGATTTTGGCTTGAAAGACCCTGCAATCATGATTTCAGTTCTTGAGTTTTTTTGACAAAAGTGCAAGTTTTATTCTTTGTATATGGCGCAGCTTGGAGTCCTCTAGGATTAGGTTTGCATTCTATACTTATGTGTGAATGATTAGGTCAAAGAGTTTGGTCAAAAAGATCCATGAATTGATGAATCAATATTTGATTTTTATGGCATTAGTTTTCAATCTTTTCATGCATATTTGCCACCAAATCATGTCCAATTACCTTCAATTCTTTCCTAATCTGATTTGCACGAAATCTTGGAGATATTTTATGCACAAAAAGATTCAAAACATTAGGTTTAGTATTTTTTATATATTTTAATTAATTAAATGAATTTCTAGCATTTAAAAATTCAAATAAATAAAATAAAAATGATAAAAACTTCCCTTTGGGCCAAATGGTCGTGCACATGTCTTGGATGATGAATTGTGGAAGAAAAAGAGGCCCATTAGCAATTTTAGGTTATTTGAAGCAATGTTGACTTTTCCAAAATATCCAAAATTTTCCCAACTTCCACAAGGCATAACTTGCTCAATTTTTAATATTTGCTCATGTTCTTGGACATTTTGGAAAGGTCTTTGAGTCCTCTAACCAATGCCTTTGGTCCCATGTCATTTTGATTTACCAATCTCAAGTTATGGCCTTTGACTTAAAGTCCCTTTTTGTTGACTTTTGAAAATGACCTATAATGTTGAAATTGATAACTTTTTGTGAGAGCATTTCTTGGACTTGAAGTGTGAAGAGGAGTTGTAGGAAATGTCTTTATCTTCAAAATGAGCTTTGGATGGAATTTTTATGATAATCCATGTGGAAGTTATGCCCTGGTCAATTTACAGTTGACTTTTTCAACTGTCCAAATATGGAAACTTTTGCATCTTGAGACTTTTTGAGCCAAGCTTTGAGAATCATGATCAAGAATTGATCAAATGATATTTGTGGCTTCAAAATGAGATGTTGACCAAAAATTTGGACTTTTGACTGTCAAATGACCATTTTGCCCCTACAGTTGACTGTAGTGCAATTAGGGTTTTTGACTGTGCAATTTTGTGCTGTAAGTCTTGAAACTTGGTATGAGGATGCTTGACCATGTTTATAGGCATGTGGGACTTGATTGGACCCTTGGAAACTTCATCTTCTTTGTCAGAACCAAAACCCTAATTTTGACTGTTAGGAGGCCCTTACACTGTGCAACCCTTGGGGAATTTTGGAGCATGACTTGGCAATTTCTTGAAGAATATGGGAGGGCAAATTTTGGGGTACAAAAGTTGCCCCTGTTCAATCTTCTTAGACCTGAGGATGCAGATTGGCTGACGTGCCTTTCGTAATCCGAAGGTAGAAGATGATTGAACACTTAGAGTGCCCAGAAATTTGCGCTCACATAGTAGCAGTGTGATGGTGGAATGGGCTTATAGATGCCATTTGGAGATTGATGAATAGGATGATGGGCTTATAGATGCCATGCTAAGAGATGATGGAAGGTGGATGGGCTTATAGATGCCATCTGGATGTTGATCGCATAAGAGATTCCTTAGCGAGAGCTTGCGTACCTGCAAAAGAAAAATGAGTACCTGACATGTTGCAGGAGCTGGTCTTCAGATGCTTTTTATAGATATGTCCTGACTGGTTACAGGAGCTAAATCTGGAGCTTCAAAAGATGATGAATGAACAAGGGATGGTTACTACCTCAACAGGAACGGTGAGAGAACCTTGGGTGACTTTAACCTCAACAGCAATCGTTGAGAAAATCTTGGAATACTTCAACCTCAACAGCAATCGTTGAGAGAATCTTGGATAACTTCATCTCAACAGCAATCATTGAGCGAAATCTGGGATTACTACCTCCGCAGTATCAGGGAGGGAACCATAGGCGACTACAACCTCAATAGCAATCATTGAGAGAATCTTGGATAACTTCACTTCAACAGCAATCATTGAGCGAAATCTGGGATTACCACCTCCGCAGTATCGGGGAGAGAACCATAGGCGACTACAACCTCAATAGCAATCATTGAGAGAATCTTGGATAACTTCACTTCAACAGCAATCATTGAGCGAAATCTGGGATTACCACCTCCGCAGTATCGGGGAGAGAACCATAGGCGACTACAACCTCAATAGCAATCATTGAGAGAATCTTGGATAACTTCACTTCAACAACAATCATTTAGCGAAATCTGGGATTACCACCTCCGCAGTATCGGGGAGAGAACCATAGGCGACTACAACCTCAATAGCAATCATTGAGAGAATCTTGGATAACTTCACTTCAACAGCAATCATTGAGCGAAATCTGGGATTACCACCTCCGCAGTATCGGGGAGAGAACCATAGGCGACTACAACCTCAATAGCAATCATTGAGAAAATCTTGGATAACTTCACTTCAACAACAATCATTGAGCGAAATCTGGGATTACCACCTCCGCAGTATCGGGGAGAGAACCATAGGCGACTACAACCTCAATAGCAATCATTGAGAGAATCTTGGATATCTTCTACTGAGTCTTCAAAAGAAAAACCTTTAGGAGTCGGTTTAACTAGACCAGAGAAAGCCTTTGACTGGATAATAACCAGGAAAATCTTTGGGAGTCGATTTAACTGAACCAGACAAGGTCTTGGAGTCTTCAACTGAGTCTTCAAAAGAAAAACCTTTAGGAGTCGGTTTAACTGGACCAGAGAAGGCCTTTGATTGGATAATAACCAGGAAAATCTTTGGGAATCGATTTAACTGAACCAGACAAGGTCTTGGAGTCTTCAACTGAGTCTTCAAAAGAAAAACCTTTAGGAGTTGGTTTAACTAGACCAGAGAAGGCCTTTGACTGGATAATAACCAGGAAAATCTTTGGGATTCGATTTAGCTGAACCAGACAAGGTCTTGGAATGTAGCTTGAGAACTTAACTGGATCTTTCCTGAAAGGTAAAGGTCAGTCATATGCAATGCATGATATGAATCAAGCAATGATGTTCTCAACATAAATGAGATTGTAAGATATGATGCGTATATGCATGCTATAATGTATGGAAGTATGATGTTTATGAATGTATGTTTTTGTCTTAGGAAAATAAATCCTTGACGGGTGCCGGGAAGTCACTCCTGGGCTGATGTTGAAGAATAGATTTTGCTTCCGCTGGGTGATAGTTGCAAGTATACCGGTAGGAGAAGATGACTCCGTTGAGGAATAAACTTGGCGAATGGATTACTCTGCGGAGAGAAAACTACTCTAACGATCTTGCCGGGGAGCAATACTCTGTGGGGAGAGAGATACTTTGCTGAGTTGTTGATAATAACTTGCTGGGGATAAGAAGACTTCGTCGAGGACGCTCTTTCCATGGCTTTTGGCTGAGGATAACCCAGTTATATCCTGGTAGGGAAATAACTCTTTGAAGAAAGCCGGGCGACGCGTTCGTGCTCTGCGAGGATAAGCTTCCAGAATCTACTGGGGATGAGCTTTCTGCTTGGGGAGAGTGTACTGAGTTGCTGGCTCATTCTCTGGGGAATTAAGATATCTGGTTATGTTCTTCAGCCGAACCTATCTTGATACCTTGGTGGACCAAGCAATTAGATCGTTTGGACAACTCTTTATTGCCCCTGTTTCTGAGGTGGGAGAGGAAGACCTGTGAGGCGCGGATAGTGGTTGATGGACAAACCTTCTTCTGGTAGGCAAGTGACAAGATGCCGGGACATAGTCGTACGCTTTAATCCCTAACTTTTTCCTGGACCGCCCTTTCGGGTTTTCAGTCCATCGGGATACCCATTTTTGCCCAAGCCGCCTTTTCAGGTTTTCGACTTGCCGGGTGTACAGATTTTTCATTTCATCCCTTATTTTTGCCCGAACCCTTTTGGTTCGCCGGGAAGCCCTTATTTTTGCCTAGGTATGTCAACCTAGAGGGTCTTTGATTGTGCGTAGTATTTTTTCGACTATGTCCACGCTCTTAGAATGCAGGGAGGTGCCCCTGGCTGCTTGTGTTGCCATAGTACCAGAAGATGTCTGATCGTGCAAGATTCGTTGCTGGAGTGCCCCAAGTGACTCAGGCGGAGACTTGCCCCAGGCTATTTGGCCTTTGAGAGATTCTCCGAATCTTGATTGGACTGCCCCAGATGATGGACAATAGTCATACCTGCCCCTTGATTGGAAGTGCTTTTGTTCACTAGGTATTCGTCGTGCGAATTTCTATGTTGTTCAAACAAAAAGTCATATGCAAACAAAGTTATGTTAAAAATGCAAAGCCTATGTCTGTCTTGAAGATTTTGAAAATGCATTCTTTTTTCATAAAACAAATGAATGTTTGTAAAACGTGATGTCAACTCCTTCTTTATAGTAAACCTTAAGGAGTCAGGATACCTTTCGTCACAGTATGCTTTCGAACTAACCCATGCTTCAGCTAGGACTTTTAAGGGTTATAACGTGGCTTGGTTCACGGTTTAAGAAACAAAGGATAAAGGCTCAAATTATTTGTACCCACCCGTTCTTCGTGATGTTCTTCGATCCTAAACTCAGCTAATCGTGCATTAGACCTTGGTTGAGTCTTTTCTTTGATATACCAGCGATGGTTCGGATATTGACAGTATATTTGGATTAGGCAGTCATTTCCTTTTTTGTTGAGGGTTTGTAGGACCTCTTTCTTTTTTATTTTTGTTATCCCTTTCTTTTTTTTGCCTGAACTGTTTCCTTTTTTGGAATTACAGTCAGCGGGATGCCCCAGTTTTGTAAGTCTCCTTCATGGGTTTTGACTTAATGGGTTTTTTATTTTTTGAGATAATGACTGCCTTTCTTTATTGATTATTCGGAACCATCACGGTCTTTCTTTGTAAGGACCTCTTTGGTGCCATTCGTTATGCACTTGGATCAACTGAGAGACTACCCTGCCCCAGGTTATGATTAAGGGTTTTAAATTTCGAAAAGAAAAACTCTTACTTCTTTGGCTCAGAGGGGTTGACGAGGGATTATCTTCCTTATAACTCCAATGTTTAGGAATTGAAACAATGCCTGTACCTCATCAGCGGGGTCTGTTCAAAAGCATACTGTAGATTGTGGTATCGTTTTCGTCATCCTCCCTCAAGAGGCTTAGAATTATTAATTAAGAGTTGATCATCAGAAAAATATGAAAATAATTTGCATTTAGTGAATACGAATATATTGTTTCAGAACAGACATATGCGATGCATTAATGAAATAACAATGTTTAACATGAGTAAATGTTTGAACAAAAGAAAATTGCAACTTGAACATTCGAATGAACAAAAATTTCTCAATCCTAGCCATGTTTTGGCAAGGGAGCAGTGATCACGTGGGGAGTCTTGGGTACTTTAAACTGAATCTCTCCAGCGTCGATCATGTCTTGAATCTTGTTTTTGAGAGGCCAGCAGTTGTCCGTAGTATGCCCCGGGCTATCAGAATGGTATGCGCACCTATCATTGGGATGATAGTTAGGAGCAGAAGTGTTTGGATTCCGGAGAGGAGCCTTTAAGATGATCAGCCCTACCTCCAACATTTGTTGTAGTGCTTGATCCAACGACATGTTGATCTTGGTGAACTGCCTTTTAGGCTTGTCTGGTTTACTCTGATCAACCTGCTGTTCTTGGCGAGGTCGCTGTTGGACCCGAGAAGTAGTAGCAACTCGGAGAGGTCTATTCATTGGACCCGACCTTTGCCCTCTTGGAAGCTGTTCCATGACCTGGTCCCTGATTTGGGCTGGTTGCTTCATGCCTTGAGGAAGCTGGCTGATCATGGCTCTCAGCTCTCCTTGCTCCTGAGCTAAACCTTGAATGAGGGCCCTTTGCCCCAGCATCTGGGTTTTCAATGTGTCTACCTCAGCTTGTAGACGTTTCAGTTGTTCGTCCTTGTCATCTTCAGGACTCTTACTGATCAGATTCCCCGTGAGGAGTGTCCTCAACTCTTCCTGCCCCTTGGATAGGCTTAGGAAGATTTCCCTGAACTGAGTCTCTTGAGCGTGAAGGTCCTGGTTATCTTGTTGTGAAGCCATTGCTGAAATAAACAGCGAGAAAGGTAAGTGACCTGCAACAAGGATACCTGTTATGCAATGATGAGTATGACATGCATGTAATGTTTTCAAGGACCTCGCGGGGTAAACAAGAAAATTTGTTAGCATTTGGATCCGGTAGCTTGATTGAAAGAACTTCATATTTGTTGAGAGTCTTTCTTCCAAGGGTCAAAGGCTCACCATATCCAGTGGGTCATAGCCCCTGACAACTTTGGCTAGAGGAAAATAAATCCCCTTTGCCCCTTGCTATACAGTTTGATTCATCCTGACCTGCATCACAGACCCTTGAGATCCTTGAAATGGGTTAGGATGTATGCAATGGTATGATGTTATGGTATGCATGGGGTAATGTGAGTAGCCCTGTTATGAGTCCCAATTAAGGACTGCAAACCAAAACCTGCAAGAAACTTAGTAAACCCTGTCATGAGTCCCAATTAAGGACTATAAACGAAACCTGCAAGAAACTCGGTAGACCTTGTTATGAGTCCTAATTAAGGACTACAAACAAAACTTGCAAGAAGCTCAAGTGTCAGACAACAAGCATGCAAATAGTCAAGTACGAAGGCACACAAGTCACACAAGAGAAACCCTTAGAGTTTAGGCCAGCATGGGGTCTGGGTATTACCCTCTTGAAGTTGGTGGGCTCAACCTGTCCTATTAGAAGTAACCGGGTTCTAAGGGTCCCAATATCACGGGATTGCTTTCATTGTTCATCGTTTCGATTTAGCCACTGAACTGGCGACCGGAATATTCCAGGAAAGCAACCCTCTATTGAGTGTAGTATCGAGTATCAACCAACCTCGGACTGCACCAAAGTCAGTTATCTCACTACCCTAAAGAGGCCAAGATAGTTCAATTAAGGTTCCTAAGGTCTGTTGATGCTTTATGACACCACGTGGAGGCCCCGTACTCTCCTTGACTGAACTCAAGGGTTACCGGTACACACCAAAGTGCCACATCAACGTAGCAGACTGTTTCAACCATGTCGGTATACCCCACACAGTTCCCTCACAACCTTGTTGCTACTTTCTAAGAAGGTATCCCCCAGATCCGGGTTAGGATCTATAGAACTCCCAAGACAGACCCACAATTTAAAGCAAACAATTCAATACAATTGAAAACACAGTTATGAACTATCCTAAGGTACACCTCACTTTTATAAAAGTCCCCAGCAGAGTCGCCAGTTCTGTGATCGGTGGATCTGGAACTGACTGTTTAACGCTGGTTCGCAAAATGTCGCGGAAGCAAGAGTCGCCACCATCTTTTATTTTCTCCAAATGGAAAGGACAAAAGCACAGAAAAATTCCTTATAGAGATTGCTCTCGGTTCGGGAGGTAGATTATAGAAAGGGAAGGTGTTAGCACCCTTTCTATCCATGGTTATCCATGGGCTCTTAGATACTTGCTCATTTGTGTTTTCAAAAATGGTTTGTTTGCTTTTCAACTGTGGGTTTTAAAAAGTTTCTTTGAAAATTCCAGTTCGACTCTTGTATCGGTCCTCAAGAGTGTTTGAAAAGTTGCTTTCGAAAGCTTTTGAAAAGGTGTCGGTGTGAAAAGTATTTTTGATTTGTTTTGAAATTAGAGCAAGTATCTAGAGTCGTCTACCTACCCTAAGGAATTCGTCTGTGTAAATGTCCTTAAAGTAGTGCCATCCCACCATTGAGAGGTAGGTAGCACCACCGTTGGAGGTGTTCGGGTCAATTCGAGGTTCGGGACATGGTGATCACCAGAGCAATGGGAAGACACCTTAGAAGCTACCCTCATGCCAGGTTCCCGGATCATGAGGACTTACTAAGACATCCTCTACTCGACGATCACCTTTCGAGGCAAGGCAACAGTGAGGCGTACCCTAGGGGTGGTGTGTGATTTGTGTGTCAGATTCGGTTATTTTGTCTTGTTCATGTCAAAGTGATATATGCGTTTGTTTTTATTTTTGGCCATTCATTCTTGCATGCATTTTATTTAACAGTTAAGAAGTGCGAGAAAGGTAAAATTCTAAACTATTACAAAAGGCGCGGGTCCACATCGCCAAAATTTCCAGAACCCGATTTGACAGAAAAAATAAAGAATTAAAGTAAAAGTGCGAGAGATAAGTATTTACATGGCTTTGGGAGAGGTACATAAAAAATTAAAAAAAGAGAAATAAATACGCGAATGGAATTAAAATTAGAAACGAGGGCGTTGGACCCTTTTTGAGGAAATTAAATTATATTGTTAAATTAATTAAATTAAAAGAAAAAAAAAGAAAGAAATTATTTTTGGTTTTTTGTATTTATGAGAATTTAATGAAATTAAAGACCTAATTCTACAATTTTTATTTATTAGAAAAAAAATATTAAAGTTAAACCTAAATTAACCTAATTATTTACATGCAATTTTAATTTATAAAAATAAATAATATTTTAATAATTAATTATTATGAAAGAAAAGAAAAAAGGATAAAAATTATTACAAACCCTAATTCTACCAAATTTTAAATTGATTAAGGAAAATATTACAATTAAACCTAATTTAATAACTAAAATTAATGAATAATATTTATTTACAAAAAAAGAAAAAAAAATATATAAATTAAATAAAATACTTATTTTTGTCTTTTCTGATTTTATATTGTTTTTTTTTATATTTTTATGAAAATATTTAAATTAAAGAAAATATTAAAAATAATAATTGGATCAAAATAAAAAAGAAAAAAAATATAAAGAGAAATTTGCAAACCTAGGGGGGTCTGTCCCCAAATGGAGGTTTTGATTAGTATTTTTGGGCCCAATTGTCCCTGGCCTGGTGGACTTTTCAGGATGCGTGCCCAGGCGTTGACTCACGTCCATAGTGTTCCTCAAACTGTGGCCCTCTGAGTGATCTTGGCGTATGCGTGGCAAGCTGGATGGTGAGTTGTATGATGCGCCCTTAGCGTTGAACCTGCACAGAATAACAATTGGAAAAATAATATTGGAAAGGGGTGAGGACCTGGGATCGAACCCAGGTCCTGTTGGTTATCCATGTGTGTGCTTGCCACTGAGCCATCAACGCGCTTTTGATTATAATATAACTAACAATTAATATGAAATAAAACAAACGCTAGTGGGAAATTTTTAGCGCGTAATTCAAATTAACCAATTAGATGATGCCACAGGGTCTTCTTCTTCCTTATTGCGTTTTTTCACCTGAAACATAAAAGAGTTAGCAACGGTTTTGAACCGTTCCATTATACCCCATATTCCAAAATAGCGATTAGCTCAGGGAGGCTCATAAATTGAGCGCGAGGGTTGTGTCCAAACCGTCCAAGCACGCTGAATCCAGTTATGGCATTGTGAGGTTCTAATTTTACAGCGTTTAGAAACGCCCAATTCAAAGCTTGAGAAACCCTAAAAGATAACAATGGCAGATTTGCATATAGTGTATAAAAACGCAATTAATCCATGTGGTTAGCTTCAGAATTAATCAAGGAATGTAAATCAATAAAGAAAATGCGCTAAAAATGCATGGGATTCATGATTCGATTATGAATTTTTTTCGTGCAAAGCTTGACTCGGATATACCACCTCCTTGAGTATGGGACAAAATTCTTGATTGGAATCGTCTCCTGGCAACTTTGGCAAGCTAATGGAATGATGATTTTGGCTTGAAAGACCCTGCAATCGTGATTTCAGTTCTTGAGTTTTTTTGACAAAAGTGCAAGTTTTATTCTTTGTATATGGCGCAGCTTGGAGTCCTCTAGGATTAGGTTTGCATTCTATACTTATGTGTGAATGATTAGGTCAAAGAGTTTGGTCAAAAAGATCCATGAATTGATGAATCAATATTTGATTTTTATGGCATTAGTTTTCAATCTTTTCATGCATATTTGCCACCAAATCATGTCCAATTACCTTCAATTCTTTCCTAATCTGATTTGCACGAAATCTTGGAGATATTTTATGCACAAAAAGATTCAAAACATTAGGTTTAGTATTTTTTATATATTTTAATTAATTAAATGAATTTCTAGCATTTAAAAATTCAAATAAATAAAATAAAAATGATAAAAACTTCCCTTTGGGCCAAATGGTCGTGCACATGTCTTGGATGATGAATTGTGGAAGAAAAAGAGGCCCATTAGCAATTTTAGGTCATTTGAAGCAATGTTGACTTTTCCAAAATATCCAAAATTTTCCCAACTTCCACAAGGCATAACTTGCTCAATGTTTAAGCTTTGCTCATGTTCTTGGACGTTTTGGAAAGGTCTTTGAGTCCTCTAACCAATGCCTTTGGTCCCATGTCATTTTGATTTACCAATATCAAGTTATGGCCTTTGACTTAAAGTCCCTTTTTGTTGACTTTTGAAAATGACCTATAATGTTGAAATTGGTAACTTTTGTGAGAGCATTTATTGGACTTGAAGTGTGAAGAGGAGTTGTAGGAAATGTCTTTATCTTCAAAATGAGCTTTGGATGGAATTTTTCTGATAATCCATGTGGAAGTTATGCCCTGGTCAATTTACAGTTGACTTTTTCAACTGTCCAAATATGGAAACTTTTGCATCTTGAGACTTTTTGAGCCAAGCTTTGAGAATCATGATCAGGAATTGATCAAATGATATTTGTGGCTTAAAAATGAGATGTTGACCAAAAATTTGGACTTTTGACTGTCAAATGACCATTTTGCCCCTACAGTTGACTGTAGTGCAATTAGGGTTTTTGACTGTGCAATTTTGTGCTGTAAGTCTTGAAACTTGGTATGAGGATGCTTGACCATGTTTATAGGCATGTGAGACTTGATTTGAACCTTGGAAACTTCATCTTCTTTGTCAGAACCAAAACCCTAATTTTGACTGTTAGGAGGCCCTTACACTGTGCAACCCTTGGGGAATTTTGGAGCATGACTTGGCAATTTCTTGAAGAATATGGGAGGGCAAATTTTGGGGTACAACAGTTGCTCATTTGTGTTTTCAAAATTGTTTGTTTGCTTTTTAACTGTGGGTTTAAAAAAAGTTTCTTTGAAATTTCAGTTCGACTCTTGTATCAGTCCTCAAGAGTGTTTGAAAAATTGCTTTCGAAAGCTTTTTGAAAGGTGTCGGTGTGAAAAGAAGTTTTTGATTTGTTTTTAAATTAGAGCAAGTATCTACGAGTCGTCTACCTACCCTAAGGAATTCGTCTGTGTAAATGTCCTTAAGGTTGTGCCATCCCACCATTGAGAGGTAGGTAGCACCACCGTTGGAGGTGTTCGGGTCAATTCGAGGGTTCGGGACAGTGTGGTCACCAGAGCAATAGGAAGACACCTTAGAAGCTACCCTCATGCCATGTTCATGGAAATGAGGACTTACTAAAACATCCTCTACTCGACGACCACTTTTCGAGGGGCAAGGCAACAGTGAGGCGTACCCTAGGGGTGGTGTGTGATTTGTGTGTCGTTTTCAATTATGTTTATCTTGTTCATGCATTGGTGATCTACGCTTTGTTTTTATTTTGGGCATTCATTCTTTCATGCAAATTATTAGCAGTTAAAAGGTGCAGAATTAAAAGTCCTACGCTATTACAAAGGCGCGGGTCTACATCGCCAAATAAATCCAAGACCCGATTTGAAATAAAATAAAAATGGGGGAAAATAAATATCCTAATTAATCTATTACAAGGCTTTGGGGTAATTACATGAAATTTATAAGAAAAGAAATAAAATAAACGCGCGAAACGAAATGATAATCGAAAGCGAGGGCGTTGGACCCTTTTAAAGAAATTAAATTACAGTTAATAAATTAATTAAGTTAAATAAAAGAAAGAATTTATTTTTGGAGTTTTTGTATTTATGGAGTTTAATGAGAAAATTAAATGAAATTGAAACCCTAATTCTAAACATTTTTAATTTATTAAAAAAATATTTTTTAATTTGACCTAATTTACATTAATTATTTACATGGCAATTTATTTACAAAAAAAACAATTAATTATTAATAATAATAAGAAGAAATTTTAATTATTAAAAAAAATAAAAAGCTAGAAACCCTAATTCTACATTTTTTAGTTTGTTAGAAAAAAGTTAGAATTAAAACCTAAAATTAAAACTAGGTTAATTATTAAATTTATTTATAAAATAATATTAATTAATATTAACAAAACATATTTTTTATTGTTTTTGTGATTTTCTGTTTTTTATATATTTTATGGAAATTAATTTTGATGAATTAACTAAAATAAATAAAACAAATAAATAGAAAAAATGAAAAGAAAGAAAATAAAAGGCAAACCAATGGGGGGTGTTGACCCCAATTTTGGAGGTATTTTCCAGCAATTTTGGCCCATTTGAAGGAGGCCTGGTTGACTTTTGATGGTCACGTGTAGACCCCTGGACTGAGGTGCACCATGGAACTCATATCTTGGCTCTTGGATTGATCTCAGTGGCCATGTGGCAAGCACCAGCGCTGGATGTTTGGTGGACTTCAAGACATGTTAGGTATCTAATCCTGTTGCAAGAAAAAATAGAAAGAAATATGGGGGACCTGGGGATCGAACCCAGGTCCCAATGCTTGCAAATGCTCTTCTCCACCAACTGTACCAACGCGTTCATTCATAAGTATAATGGAACGTAATTAATATATTTGGAAAATCAAGATTATGCTGAAAAAACAAAAAGGGCGCCATTTATTCAAACCAACCAATCATGGTTCCACACGCAAGCATCTTCTTCCTTGGTCTTTGCTTTAGCCTGAAAAAAAATACATCAAATAGCGGGGGTTTTGAACCCCCACTAATTACAGTACAAGAAAATAGCGATTAGGCCACCGTTGCTCATAAATTGAGCGCAACATGTGTATTGAATTCGTGTGAAGCTTCTGATTCTAATGGCATAAGTCTTGTTGGCCAATTTTTCCGGACGAGAGAAACCCCAATTTTATAGCTTTGAAACCCTAGCGAGCTCCAATGGTGGATTCATGTATAAGGCACGAAAACTCAATTGAATGGCATGGTTAGCTTCAGAATGATTAAACTAATACAAATCAAGCGTTAGAAATCAAAAATATGGCATGAATTATGAGACACGATTATGCAAAAAGTTTAAGAAAGCTTGACTTCTATATACCAATTCTTGATGCGTGGGGGCTGGAAAAGGATTCAGTTAGGTCCAGGGAGACCTCAACAAGCTTTTTGGATGGATTATAGGCTTTGAATCACGCCCTATGAGTGTTTTCAGTTTTGGAATTTTTGACAAAAATTTCAAAGTTTGTATGAGGTCTGAGGCGCAGCTTCAAGGTCTTTGGCATTAGGTTTAGCATTCTGTATATGTATGGGACGAATTAGGGTGAAAATTCAAGCCAAGAAATCAATGTTTTGATGAATCAAATATTTGATTTTTAATGAAATCTTTTTCAATCTTTTTATCATGAAACCTAGCCAATTTGCATGGAATCTTTCTTCTTTGGGCATGCACGAAATCCTTAGGCCTTAATGAGAGATTATACTGCACAAAAAGATTTGAAAACCTTATTTTAGTATTTTTCTTGTAATTAATTTTGATTAAATGAATTAAATAGATTAAATATTCAATTAATTAAAAATAAGAAAATAACTCCCCTTTGGGTCAATGGGTCGTGCGTAGCTTTTGGATGATGATTCTTGGAAGAATTTGTGGCCCATTAGCAATTTTGAGGCATTTGAAGTAAAGTTGACTTTTCAAAATTCCCAAAAATTTCCCAACTTCCACAAAGCATATCTTGCTCAATTTTTAAGCTTTGATCATGTTCTTGGACATTTTGGAAAGGTCTTGAAGTCCTCTAACCAATGCCGTTGGTCCCATGTCATTTTGATTTACCAATCTCAAGTTATGGTCTTTGACTTAAAGTCCCTTTTTGTTGACTTTTGAAAATGACCTATAATGTTGAAATTGATAACTTTTTGTGAGAGCATATTTTGGACTTGAAGTGTGAAGAAGAGTTGTAGTAAATGTCTTTCTCTTCAAAATGAGCTGTGGATGGAATTTTTCTGATAAACCATGTGGAAGTTATGCCTTGGTCAAGTTACAATTGACTTTTCAACTGTCCAAATATGGAAACTTTTGCATCTTGAGACTTTTTGAGCCATGCCTTGAGAATCATGATCAAGCATTGATCAAATGATGTTTGTGGCTTCAAAATAAGATGTTGACCAAAAATTTGAACTTTTGACTGTCAAATGACCATTTTACCCCATGCAGTTGACTGCTGAGCAATTAGGGCATTTGACTGTGCAATTTTGTACTGTAAGTCTTGAAACTTGGCATGAGGATGCTTGAACATGTTTGTGTGCATGTGGGACTTGTTTGGACCCTTGGAAACTTCAACTTCTTTGCCATAATCAAAACCCTAGTTTTTGACTGTTAGGGGGCCCTTGAACTGTGCAACCCTTGAGAGATCTTGAAGCATGCTCTTTGCAAATCTTGAAGAATATGGGAGGGCAAATTTTGGGGTACAATAGTATGCAACATGTATGTGCATGCCATGATGTATGAATATGGAATGCTGTCGCGATATCTCCTAGTCTGGGAAAGTAAATCCCAGACTGCTGCTAGAGAGTATTGGGAAGCTGAATTCCGGACTGTTGTTTGGTAGATGAGGAAAGTGATTCTTTCATTTTTGCTGGGGATGATGAATGGATATGATTTGTCGGGGATTTCCTCCTTCCGTTTGAAGATATTCTGATCTTCGACTCCTGCTTGAGAATGACTATGCAGGGAGAAAGATGCTCTATTGGAAAATTTTACTGGTGTAGAGGAAAAAAACTCTATTGGGGCATAAATTTCCGCAGTTAGAGAAATGAACTCTACCATGGAGGAGGTTTTATAAACTGTTTGAGATTATAAGACTCAGTTGGGGAATGCGGATTTCAGTTCTCTGTGGGAATTTTACTAGGGGAGGTAATTCCTGCTTGGGGAAGAAGAGATCAAAATTTTGGTTGTTTCCACTATATGGGGAACATAGATATCACTGGGTCGTATGCTAAGGATGTAGCGGTGACTTCGTCTCAAGATATCTCTGCCCCTGTATCTGTTGGAAAGAGTAACTGTAGGGACTACAAATGGTCTTTTTTAGACTTTTCCCCATTTCTTAAAGTCATTAGCAAATGTCTTTCTGTTTCTTATGCAAGGATTTGTAAACAGTAATCATATTCAAATGCACATGTCAAAAATAATCACTGGACGTTTTTGCAAAACAAAACAGAAAAATAGAAAACAAACAGTTTTGTACTTTCAAAGAAATGACTTGCATTGATTATGAAATTTTCCTATAACAGGCATTTTTGTACAAAGAGACTGACGTTCTAGTAGGAGAACTCCATCGTGATAATAAAAGCTATACAAAATAGTGTGCAAAGCAAAACATCTATGTGTAATAATCCCATCGAATTTCAATTCTGCTATTGCCCTTATGTCTCTGAGCGTCTAATCACTTTACTACTTGTCCGAAGCTGACTGGATTGGTCGGTACCGTTTGAGCTTGATAGATGATACTGAAGTTTGGTCGCAAGGTAATCCAATGGGACATAGTTATACGCTTTAAATCCCTAACTTTTTCCTGGACCGCCCTTTCGGGTTTTCGGTCCACCAGGATACCCTTTTTTGCCCAAGCTTCCTTTTCAGGTTTTTGACTTGTCGGGTGTACATACTTTTTTATTTATTTATCCCTAATTTTTGCCCGAACCCTTTTGGTTCACCGGGATGCCCTTATTTTTTCCTAGGCCAGTCAACCTACCGGGTCTTTATTTATGCGTAGTATCTTTTCATTGTGTCCGCATTCACAGGGTGAGGAAGGTCGTCACCATCTATAGTGGTTAGAATCATAGCTCCATTGGAAAATATGCTCTTGATTACAAATGGCCCTTCGTACGTGGGAGTCCATTTTCCCTTGGGATCACCTTGTGGCAGTATGATGCGCTTGATTACTAGATCACCCACTTGATATACCTGACGTCTGACCTTTTTGTTGAAAGCATTGATCATTCGTTTTTGGTACATCTGACCATGACAGATAGCAGTAAGCCTTTTCTCGTCAATCAGATTCAATTGGTCAAGTCGAGTCTGGATCCAATCATTTTAGTTCAAACCTGCATCCTTCATGATTCTCAAAGAATGGATCTGGACCTCAATAGGCAGGACTGCCTCCATACCGTACACCAGAGAGAAAGGTGTTGCTCTTATTGACGTATGTGCTGAGGTGCGGTAACCATGAAGAGAAAATGGTAACATCTCATGCCAGTCTTTGTATGTTACCGTCATCTTCTGTATGATTTTCTTAATGTTCTTGTTAGCAGCTTCCACAACGCCATTCATCTTCGGCCGGTAAGGGGAAGAATTATGATGCTAGATCTTGAATTGTTTACAGAGTTCGGTGATCATTGTATTGTTGAGATTTGTACCATTATATGTGATGATTCTTTCCAGAACACCATACCAACAGATAAGGTTATGCTTGATGAACCGCGCCACAACATTCTTGGTAATAGTAGCAAAAGAGGCAGCCTCAACCCACTTCGTGAAGTAATCAATGGCCACTAGGATGAAGTGATGCCCATTGGAAGAGGTAGGTCTAATCTCTCCGATCATGTCAATTCCCCATATTACAAAGGGCCAGGGAGCCGTCAAGACGTTCAAGGGAACCGGAGGTACGTACATTTTATCAGCATAGATCTGGCATTTGTGACAAGTTCGGGAATGCTGATAACAGTATGCTTCCATAGTGGACCAGTAATATCCTTCCCGTAGGATCTTTTTAGCCAAGGTGTGTCCACTAGAATGGGTGCCAAAGGTACCTTCGTGTAAATCTTCCATAATCCTCCCTGCTTCACTCTTGTCTACACACCGAAGTAAAGTAGAGTCATGGTTGCGCTTGTAGAGGATTCAATTACTGAGGAAGAACTTCGCGGAGAACCTTCTCAAAAACTTCTTATCATTGACAGATGCTCCCTCATGGTATTCTTGAGCCTCGAGATACCTTTTCACTTCATGGAACCAAGGTTTGTCTGCTACTTCTTCAGTATCAATCTCATAGCAGTACGTTGGTTCATCCAATCTCTTAATAGTAATCTGAGGAGCCTCATTGTCCCACCTGACTTTGAACATAGATGACATAGTAGCTAGCGCGTCTGCTAACTGATTCTCTTCTCATGGAAAATGTTCAAAGGTGACTTCTTCAAAGTGTGGAAGCAATGTCAGCACATGTTCTTTGTAAGGAATGAGATTAGGGTGTTTCGTGTCCCACACCCCTTTGATTTGACTTATTACCAAGGCTGAATCCCCAAAAATGCTCAAGAACTTGATCCTTAGGTCAATAGCAGCTTTGAGACCCATGATGCATACTTCATACTCAGCCATATTGTTGGTGCAGTTGAAAAATAATTTGGCGGTGAAAGGAGTATGAAAGCCCTCGGGAGATATGGTTACAACACCGATGCCATTTCTGAGTGCATTGGAAGCTCCGTCGAAAACCATGGTCCGTCGGGATCCTTCCTCAGGTCCTTCATCCGGTCCAGGTTCTTCACAGTCAGTTACTAACATGATATTCTCATCCGGGAATTCAAAGTTCATGGATTGGTAGTCATCCACAGCCTGATGATCCAAATGATCAACTAATACACTTCCCTTGATTGCTTTCTGGGTCGTGTATTAAATGTTGTATTCGGTCAGGATCATTTTCCATCTCGCTATTATTCCAGAGAGAGCGGGCTTCTCGAATATGTACTTGATCGGATCCATCTTAAATATCAACAAAGTAGTGTGGGTCAACATATATTGTCTCAGTCGGCGAGCAGCCCATGCCAAAGTGCAGCAAGTTTTCTCGAGCAGTGAGCATCTGGTTTCAAAGTCGGTAAACTTTTTGCTTAGGTAGTATATCGCATGCTCTTTTCGACCAGGCTCGTCATGCTGCCCCAGCACACACCCCCATTGAATTATCTAACACTGTTACGTACATTATCAAAGGTCTTCCTTCAATCGACAGCATCAGAACTGGAGGATCTTGAAGGTATTCCTTGATTCTCTCGAAGGCAGTCTGGCATTCGTCATTCCACTTTACCACTTCATCCTTTTTCAAGAGTTTGAAGATTGGCTCACAAGTAGCAGTTATATGGGAAATGAACCTGGAAATGTAATTCAGACATCCCAAGAAACCTTTAACCTCTTTCTCAATGCGAGGAGCCGAAATCTCTTGTATAGCATTCACCTTTGTAGGGTCTACCTGAATGCCCTTGTCACTGACAATGAAACCTAGGAATTTACCAGACCTTACCCCGAAGGTGCACTTGTTCGGATTTAGCCTCAACTTGTACGTCTTCAGTCTATCAAACATCTTTTGTAGATGATCAAGGTGCTCTTCCTCAGTTTGGGACCTGGCTATCATGTCATCAACGTAGACCTCTATCTCATGGTGGATCATGTCGTGGAACAAAGCTACCATAGCTTGCTGATAGGTTGCCCCAGCATTCTTTAACCCAAATGGCATCACTTTGTAACAGAAAGTGTCCCACTGTGTGACGAAGGTTGTCTTCTCCATGTCTTTGGTTGCCATCTTGATCTGATTGTAACCATAGAAATTATCCATGGAGGAAAATATCTTATGATGTGCGGTATTGTCAACCAGAACATCAATGTGGGGAAGCGGAAAGTCGTCTTTGGGGCTTACCCTATTCAAATCTCTGTAGTCCAAACACATCTGTACTTTGCCGTCCTTCTTAGGCACCGGAACTACGTTAGCAACCTATTATGGATAAGAGGTGACAGCTAAGAACCCAATGTTGAATTGTTTTATAACTTCTGCTTTGATCTTCTCCAACATTTCAGGGCGCATACGACGAACCTTCTGCTTTATTGGAGGGAAATCTTCTTTAGTTGGCAGATGATGAACCACAATATCAGTATCTAGCCCTGACATATCTTCATATGACCAGGCAAAGATCTCGACATAATCATGCAACATCTATATCAACCGCTGTTTGACACTAAGCTCCAAATTTGCACCTATCTTGACTTCTTTTATATCCTCTTCTGTGCCCAAATTTACTGTCTCAACTGGCTCTTCATGAGGCTGTGTAGCCCTTTCTTCTTGCTGTAACAGTCTGGCAAGTTCTCCGGGTACCTCACAATCTTCCTCACCTTCGTCCTCAGCTTGGTTGATCATACTTTCAAAGTCATAATCGGAAATAGCAGAACCGTTATCAATGGGATCCAGAGTGGATATGGATCTGCAGTTTGATACGTGAGTGTGTGTAAGAACATAGCTGTATTGGAAAAGTAAAAAGCAGAAAATAAAAACAGATAGGGCAAAATTTGTGTGCAAAATGTCCAATGCTTTATTAATGATATATGAGATTAAAATGATGATAACCCTCACAAATAAACCATTGTGCCTCTGGTAAGACACAAGGCCATAAAGTTTATATTGTTTAATTATTACATATCCAAAAACAAAAAGATAATTACTTCTAAATAAAAGTAATTGGTACAAAGTCTTTAGCTGTTAATTACTGGGTCCACCATTAGTCGTAGGGAAGATCCATATGTCCATGTCATAGCTACTGTCAGCATCTTCTGTGGCGGAGACAACATCAATAGTATTGATTCCCGGGCCATGCTTGGGAATGGGTGCAGTTATAATGTTGGGAGTCTCAGGGGGGTCAAATTCAACCTCCTTTGCATCAATAAGGTCTTGCACCTTGTTCTTTAGAGCCCAACAGTCGTTTGTATCATGGCCTGGACTTTCTGAATGGTAAGCACAACGAGCATTTGGATTGTAGCGGGGAGATGCGGTGTTGGGATTCTTGGGAGCTTCCCTCAATGTAACCAAATTGGATTTCAGTAGGTGAGGCAATACTTGAGACAAAGTCATATTTATTCGAGTGAATTTCCTTACAGGTCTTTTTGCTCTAGGCTGATTATTTCGTTGTTGAGTAGTGGACGACTTGGATATCATAACAACCCCTACCATTGGACGACGCTCGGTTTTGTTCTAATTTTGTTGATTGTAAACCGCATTGACCTCTTTTTTTCCTACGAAAGGTCTCTTTCCCGTACTTGAAGAGGCATCCTTCTGAATCTTACCACTTCTGATCCCAACTTCCACTCTTTCTCCTGTCAAAATCAACTCAGTAAAGCCAGCTGAGGAGCTTCCAATCATATGATTGAAAAACGGACCAGATAGGGTACCCAAAAACATATCCACTAACTCCTTATCAGACAGGGGGGTTGGACTCTTCCTGCTAAGTCCCTCCACTTCTGAGCATAGTCTTTAAAACCTTCGCCCGAACCCATAGACATACTTTGGAGTTGTGTACGGGTGGGAGCAAGGTCTGCATTATACTGATACTGCTTGTAGAAAGCAGCGACCAGGTCTTCCCAGTTATGAATATTGGTCCCCTCCAGCTGATAGAACCACTCTAGCTGAGTCCCAGACAGACTATCTTGAAAGAAGTGGACCCATAAGTCCTTATCTACCGTGTGAGGCTAAATCTTCCTCGCATAAGATCAGAGATGCGTCTTGGGACATAAGACCCCGTCGTATTTAGTGAACACCAGAACCTTGAACTTTTGCGGGATGACAACCACAGAAACCAAACCTAGTTCTTCAAAATCCAGACCTGGTACCTTTTGGATTTCCATTGCATTCAAATGATCCTCCAGCTGTTTGTGTTTTTCATCAGCAAGAGGATATTGCTCCTCATCATAGTCAAATTCATCCTCAGATTCCTTTGGACTGGGGTCTTCTTCTCCCATCTCCTCTTCTTGATTGTCTCCTTCTTTTGATGAAGTTACCAATTCAGAAGCTCGCCGCACTGGTCCTCTGATCCTTCTTCCCAGATTCACTACCCCAGCTGGTTTCTTTGGCTTCTTCCTTTTATCCTTCAGTATGAGGGCTTTCAGATCTTCCTGCCCTTTAGCAAGAGCCATTTCTTTACTTGCTGAAATAAACAGCGAAGAAGATAAGAACCCTGCTTTGAGACCTGCTTATGGAATGAGATGCATGATATGCTTATGAAATGTTTTCTAGTACCTTATTGGATTTAAGCTCTATTAAACAAAACAAGAAACAAAACCTTTTATTAGCAAGTTTTTAAAGAAATAAAAGATTACACAAGGATAAACATTTAAAGGAAGTTCCTAAGTCTCCCATGGGCGCTTCCTCTTGGTGTTGAGGTAGGTGTTGAGGTTCCTCTCTTCATGAAGTTGTTTTTTTAATTCCAGCACTTTTTTTTTCACTTGCATAGAATTGAGCCTCAAAAGTATCTCGTTCTCCCTTGAGCTGGATCCAAGACTTTTGCAACTCTTCGAAGTTGGTTGGCATATCAGGATGGAGAATAATGTTGGACTCACCCCCTTGAATAACAGGTTCCAAGATCACTAGTAAGATGGAATCGTATTGCATCATAAGACTCTGGGCTCGAGCTCGCACCCATTTGAGGTAAGCTTCCAAAGGGATGGAATTATTGCGCCCCAAAGTCCTACTATCAGTCTTCTTAACAATGCCCCAAGCGCGGATGAACCGCTGACGATAATTTTGTAAATAATTTGAGTAGTTGAGCACAATAGCCTGGATGAGCATATCCGATGGACCATCTCTCTGTGCATAGCCAAACTAACGTAGTGCTAAAGAAGGATTGTAGGTGATGCCTCCTCTAATGCCCAGGAGTGGCACATTAGGAAATTCTCCACAACGATCAATAAAAGAGATATCTTCTTGAGAGCGAGGACACCAATGGATGTCGGAGTGAGAGAGAGACATTAGTCTTTGACTCCACCTTAAGCCTAAATAATTCTGCATTACTGACCGAGGAAGGTGCGAAGTAAACCACCTATATAGCAGAGGGGTGCAACACATGAGATTTCCTCGCTTCTTCAGAGTACGCGTATAGAGAGAATGTAGGATATCCCCGAGCAATGTTGGAACCAGATTATGAGCAAGGAAAATGTTGATGGCATTCACATCTATAAGTTGATTTGAATTAGCAAACAGGACCAACCCATAGATCAAGAGGGCTAATACATCTTCAAAGGCATGATAACTCATAGCATCCAGGAAAATTTGAGCTTTCTTTATCAAGAAATTTGCAAAGAGACCCTTAACTTCACTTATTTTTTCCCAATTAGACTTAATGTCAGATGGCTTCAAGTGCAAAGCTGCGGCAACATCTTCAGAAGCTGGGTTGTGTTCTAAACCAGTGAAAGGTACTCACTCCCATATAGGTAAACCAAGTAACTTAGATAATTCCTCCAGGGTAGGCACCTGTTGATAATCAGGGAATGTGAAGCAATGGTGCTTAAGGTCGAAGAACTGGAATAAGACACAAATCAAACCTTCGTCAAACTCGGTGGTAACCAAACTGAGCAAGTGACCATGCCTTATGTGAAATGATGAGTCCTCGAGGACTTTCAAGACTAATTCCTTGAGCTTAGTAGAAACTTTTGTGAAGTGAATCTGGATGGTTTTTCTGCGACCTGAATTCATATCCTACAAAACAGCAAAGAGGTAAATCCAACAGGTCCTTGAAATGATTAGTATATATGAATGTCATGATGTTTATGATGTCATGATTTTGCTAAAAATCACAGATAAACACAAGCAAATCACACAATAGACCTTAGGTTCAAAGGCTTGCATGAGGTTTTAAGATAAGTACCCTCTTGAATGCTCAGTTGGCTCAACTTGTCCTATTAATTGTAATCGGGTTCTAAGGAGTCTCAATATTACTAACCTTCCCTTCAGAAATTGTTTCAGCTCCGCAACGAAGTATTGCAGCCAAAAAATCCCGAAAGTCCAGCCTCAATGAGTGTAGTATTGAGTATCAACCAATCTTCGGTCGAAACGAAAGTCGGTTATCTCATTACTTCCTAATGGCTAGGATGAGTCAATTAAAGGTTCTAAAGGTCAGTTAGCACTTAGGGACACTATGAGAAAGCCTAATGTTATCCTTAACTTACTCAAGGAACATTAGTACAATCAAAAGTATCACGCTAACGTAGCCACCACTTTGTCCGTATCGGTCTACACTGTACAACCTCCATGGTTTATTGCTACTTACCTGATAAGGTGCCCCAGATCCGAGTGTAGGATCTTTTAGTAACAACCCAAACAAACCTTCAAAAGTAAAGCAAACAAACACACAAAAAAAGCAATTTAAAAATGAACTAACTCTAAGGTAAACCCCACTTTTATAGGTCCCCAGCAGAGTCGCCAGTTCTGTGGTACGGTGGCAGAATTGATTATTTAATACTGGTTTGCATTTTGTATTCGCAAATATGCGGCAAGCAAGAGTCGCCACTGACTTTTCTTTTATCCAAATTAAGGAAAGGGTGAAAAGAACAGAAAAAGACCTTTTCGAGATGTTTTCTGAGTAAGGGGGTAGATTATGGAAAGGGAAGGCGTTATCACCCTTTCCATCCGTGGTTTTCCACGGGCTCTTAGAGGTTTGCTCATTTTAAAATAATTTTGTGCTTTATGTGTTTGAAAATGTTTTTGAAAACGCCTTAGTACGACAAACTTTGTAATGTTTCTCGGGATAGTAGAGAAAGTATACAAAGTGTTTTGAAATTGTTTTTGAAAAGAAATTTCTTTGTGTAAGTGAAAAATGTTTGAGAAAACTTCTAATAGTCATCCATTTTATTACTCGAAAAGGGCCGTTCTTTTCCTCTTTTCCTTTAGACAATGCTATCCTACTATTGGTGAGTAGGTAGCCTTACCGTTGGATGTTGAGGGACATTCGAAGGGACGTTTTTTAGTCATAAAGGTAACATATGGAGACGCTTTAGCAAATTTTATTTAAGGGACGAGATCATTTACCGAAAGGCAACACTGTAGGGTCATCAAGGGACTATGATCTTTTGATTTTAAGGGTCTTTGCTAAAGTGTCCTCATTCTCGAGGGACATGATTGCTTTATTTTCCGAAAGGAAACCGAAGCGGGGATACCCTAGAGGTGCATATGTGCATATGTGTTCAATTCAGTTATTTTTTGTCTTTTTGTTAGGATAGCTAACGTTTTAATTTGTAGTTTTTCCATACACGCCTATTTACTAACATTAATATAGCAAAATAATAAAGCAGTAAATATGCGGGAAATAAAATGCAGAAAAATAAATCATAAACTATTACATGGCTTTGAGATAGTTACATAAAAAAGTGCATGAAATAAAGTGCGGAGTTTTAAATCTAAAACTATTACATCCATAGGCAGTTACAATATTTACATAAAATGCTAGAATAAAAATAAGCGCGCGCAAAATAAATATTACGTCTAAAAAACCTAAAAATGGTTCAAAGTAAACAAAAATTATTTTTTTTGGTTTTCTTAAGAAAACAATTAATTCCAAATTTAATTTTAATGAAGAAAATAAATATTAAATGAAATAAATCCTAATTCTAATATTTTTTGTATTTTTTTATTAAGAAAATAATTTAAATTAAAATAAACCTAAGCCTAATTGATTTTAAGTTGATAAAATAAAATTAAAATAATTAATTAATTAATTAAACTAATTTTAGAAAACCTAAATCTATTTATTACTTTTTTTTATTTTTCTTATTATTTGTTAAAAGTAAAAATATATAAAAAAAAACTAAAAGAGAAATAATAAAAACATGAGATATGGGCCTGGGATCGTAAAAAAACAAAAGTGGGAGTATGTTGTAAAAAAACGTTGGGCCCAATTGAGAACCCAGCTTGTTGTTGGAATCCTGTGCTACTGGCCCTTGAGGGTCCACCATGAGGTGATATCCCAGGGGCGTTGGATGTAGCTCTCACAGGGATTTCCTGCGTAGATCTGAGGAGTATGATAGACTCTTGGCTGCAAGGAATACTGCATTTGTATGAAACAAATGTTAGAAAATAAAACGTTGGACCTAGGATTTGAACCCAGGTCCTCTTCCTCAAACACGTGCTTGCCTTACCAACAGAGCTAGCTGTCCAACTGTTATACCAAATACAACAATAAAAATATAACACAAAACAAGTAGTTATTTAAAAAAAACAAAAAAAAACGTGCGCGGTGATTCAAACAAGCCAATTGGAGGCTTCCAATGCACTTTCTTCTTCCTCCCTCCGTCGTCTTAGAAAGTCAGACCTATAGTGACAGTTTTTGTATGTCACTATAGCACCTGCAAATAAAAAAAAATCCATAATACGCAAAATAAATTCAGAGTGAGGTCATGGATTGATTGGTCTCAATCTCCTGAACACAATGGTACCCTTGGCTGGGCCTAATTTTGGCTATTCCAAGAAACCCCAATATGAAGGTGTAAACCCTAACAATGATGATGTATGATTATTGTACCAAAACTGCAATCCAACTATGCCAGAAGCTTGCAAAGACTCAAATAAACAGAAATGCATGGTCAAATCATATTGATATTACATGAATTGTACAAAACGAAATCAAAAAATAGGGCAAACCGTGAGAGTTGGCTAGATCGTTTCGTGGCGTTTTAGGACTTGATGATGGTTGGAAAAGTTTTTGGGGACTTCCAAGAACGCGTGTTGTACCCCAAAATCTGCCCTCCCATATTTCTCAAAATATTTCAAGAAAAATTCACAAGTCCAACCCGGCGCGTCATATTCAGGTGTTCTTTCACCAAGATATCTCTGATAACGTATTCTCAAATTCAGGTTTGGCTCAAGAGTCAATTCTTTAAAGAAGGTATCCGAATGTGCGAGTTTTCTTGAAGAAATATGGTGAAAAAGTGTGCTGAAAGTGCAGTTTTTACGCGCTAAAAAATTCATAACTTGAAGATCGTGACTCGTTTTGAACCCGTTCCGGTGGCCAAAATTCCGTCTTGACATTATCTACGTTTTCATCTCTCACGGCTGGAAGCCAATTTCGATCAGAAGGTCTTCAAAAATGTGGGTTTATCAAGTATTTTCATACAGAAAATTTGTGACAGAAGTTTATTTGCGTCATGTTCAGAAAATCATAACTTGGTCAATTTTCATCGTATCGAGCTGGTTCTGGCGCCAAAGTTTCATAAATTGAGTTGGCTACATTTTCACAGAAAGTATTGAGTTCAAACGGTATTCAAAAGGCCTTCGCTTTTTGCTCAGAGTGCGTGACACGCTGAAAATCCTGAATGCTGAATATTATTTCATCTGGGCCGAAACTTCGAAAATTCATAACTCGGTCAATTTTTATCGGATTGGGCTCATATTTTTACACAAGGTCCCTGACTCATAGATCTACAACTTTTCTTCAAAAGTCGAGACCGGATTATGCTCCGATCAATACCAATTTTTTATTGAAGAACGTGTCAGAGTCGACACTGGAGCCCAAAATAAGTTTGTCTGAGCTAAAACTTCAAAAATTCATAACTAATTCACCGTTTATCCGATTGAGCCGATTTTCGGACAGGAGTTAGTTACCGATGTCGGCTACATTTTGTTTTCACATTTCAACTTCAAAAATTGCACTTAAGTCCCTGCGATTTAGCCTGGAAAGTGACGAACTCAAGTGAACATTGGAGGCCCAATTGCACATTTAAAACCCATTTTCTTTACCCTAATTTCCATTATATAATCACCTTCTTTTCACACAAACCAGAGAGGAGAAAAAAGAGAAGAAGAAAACCTTGCCACAACACTGTCAGAATATCAAATTCTTTCAAGAACCCTAAAACCTTGAAATCCTTATTACAAATCCCTCTCTCACTACAAACAAGCCATCACAGTTACAAACCAACACCTCACTACTTCTTCAGTAAGGGTAAGGCTGGCTTGATCTCCATGATCAAAAGGGCATAAAAGCATTCATGTCACTACTTTTCCAGTAAGAGTAAGATTGATTTGATCTCCATGATCAAAAGGGTATAATCATTCATACATGCCATATTGTGCCTAAACATTAAATTTCTTCATATATTGGCTTTATTTGCATTTTATGATTTTATTTAATGTGTTCATGAGATTCAACACTGTAGATTTAGACAGGATCCCATGTAGGTTCATTAAGGAACGTTGAGGCCAAAAACCAAATGGCCAAAAGCCAAAAGCCAAAAGCCAAATGGCCAAAAGAACAACTTATGCATGACACCAATACATGGCGAGACAGACAACCTGAGAAGATTAAGGAACGTTGAGGCCAGAACACAAATGGCCAACAGCCAGAACACAAATGGCCATGAAACCCAATCCAATGACCAAAGAATGCTGACCACGGTACTCAGGAGTCAATGAACACGCACGTGATGCCAGAAAGTCAAACAAGGCTTTTTGTCTAATGGGCCAGAATACTTCAAAAAAACCTCCCCTTGGGCCTGAAACCCCCCTTGGTTTGCATCCTTTTTAATTTTATTTTCTTTTCTTTTCTAATTCTTTTTTAATTGTTTTAATTGTTTTTTTTCACCATAAAATAATTTTCTATAATAAAAACAGAAAAATCAAAAATACAAATATATTTAATTATTATTAATTTCATCACTAACCTATTTTTTGTAAATAAACTCTAACAATTAACTTAGTTTAATTTAGGTTTTTAAACTTTAATCTTTTTCTTAATAAGTAAAAAATATCTAGAATTAGGTTTTTTTTTTGACATTTTCATCTTTTTCTTAAATAAATTATTAATCATCATTATTTATCATTATTATTAGTTATCATTAATTTTGTAAATAAAAATGTAAATAAATTAATTAACTAGTAAATTAGGTTAACTTTAATATTTTCATTAATAATTAAAATAATCTAGATTTAGGGTTTCCTTTTAATTCTTGTTCTTTATTTTTCATAAATACAAAAAAAAAACACTAAAACACTTTCTTTTCTTTAATTAAATAATTAATTAGACTTTAATTTAATTTAATTTAATTTCATGCAAAGGGTCAAAATCCTCGGACGTCCTAATTTTAATTCTTTTCACGCATTATTTCTTTCGATCATTATGTAACTGTTTCTCAGATGTAATAGTAATTAGGTTTATCTTTCCGTCTTTACTTTCCGCATCTTTATCAAAAACGGGTCTTTGTAATTTGGCGATGTATAGACCCGCGCCTTGTAATAGCGTAGGATTTTACTTTCCGCATTTAAATTTCCGCACTTTTAAATTATAATTGCATGAAAGAATGTATGGCCTAAATTAAAAACAAGCGTAGATCACCATGATACATGTACAAGATAAAACATAACATGACAATAACACACAAATTCACACACCACTCTTAGGGTACGCCTCATTGTTGCCTTGCCCTCGAAACGTGCTCGTCGAGTATAGGACGTTTTAGTAAGTCCTTATGTCCATGACATGATCCAGTTGCCTCGAAACGGTTGCCTCAGAATTAAAAAGGATCAATGGCATAAGGGTAGCTTCTAAGGTGTCCTACTGTTGCTCTGGTGACCACACTGTCCCTAAAAAACGAATTGACCCGAATACCTCCAATGGTGGTGCTACCTACCTCTGAATGGTGGGATGGCGCTACCTTAAGGACATTTACACAGCCTAATTCCTTAGGGTAGGTAGATGACTCGTAGATACTTGCTCTATTCAAAAATAAATAAAAAACCTTTTCACACCGACACTTTCAAAAGCTTTCAAAACAATTTTTCAAACACTCTTGAGGACTGATACAAGAGTCATTCTGAAATATTTCAAAGAAACTTTTACAAACCCACTCACAATTGAAAAGCAAACACTTTTGAAAACACAATGAGCAAGTATCTAAGAGCCCATGGATAACCATGGATAGAAAGGGTGCTAACACCTTCCCTTTCTATAAATCTACCTCCCGAACCGAGAAACTATCTCATAAGGAATTTTGTTGTGCTTTTGTCCTGTCCATGTTGGAGAAAATAAAAGACGGTGGCGACTCTTGCTTCCGCGACATTTCGCAATCCAGCGTTAAACAGTCAGTTCTAAATCCACCGATCACAGAACTGGCGACTCTGCTGGGGACTCTTATAAAAGTGAGGTGTACCTTAGGACTAAGATCACTTGTGTTTTCAATTGTCTGAATTGCTTGCTTTATTATTATGGGTACTGTCTTGGGAGTTCTATAGATCCTAACCCGGATCTGGGGATACCTTCTTAGAAAGTAGCAACAAGGCTGTGAGGGAACTGTGCGGGGTATACCGACATGGTTGAAGTAGTCTGCTACGTTGATGTGGCACTTTGGTGTGTACCGGTAACCCTTGAGTCCAGTCAAGGAGAGTACGGGGCCGTCGCGTGGTGTCGTGAAGCATCAACTGACCTTAGGAACCTTAATTGAACCATCTTGGCCTCTTTAGGGTAGTGAGATAACTGACTTTGGTGCAGTCCGAGGTTGGTTGATACTCGATACTACACTCAATGGAGGGTTGTTTTCTTGGAATATTTCGGTCGCCAGTTCAGTGGCTAAATCGAAACGATGAACAATGAAAGCAATCTAATGATATTGGGACCCTTAGAACCCGGTTACTTCTGATAGGACATGTTTTGAGCCCACCAACTTCAAAAGGGTAGTACCCCAGACCCCATGTTGGCCTAAACTCTAAGGGCTCTTGGTGTGACTTGTGTGCCTTTAAACTTGACTACTTCCCTGCTTGTTATCTGACACATGAGTTTCTTGCAGGGTGTGTTTACAGTCCTTAACCTAGACTCATAACAGGGTTTACCTATATTATTCTACGCATAGCATAACATCATAACATCATACCATTGCATGCATCCTACATAAAGACTAACTCGTTTCAAGGATCTCAAGGGCGTGTGATGCAGGTCATGATGAATCAAAATGTTTAGCAAGGGGCAAAATGGGATTTATTTTCCTCTAGCCAAGGTTGTCAGGGGCTATGACCCACTGGATATGGTGAGCCTTTGACCCTTGAAGAAGGACTCTCAACAATATGCAGTGCCTTCCATCAAGCTACAAAATGCAGATTCTAACAAATTTTCTTGTCTATCTCGCGAGATCCTTGAAAACATTGCATGCATACATACACATCATTGCATCACAGGTACCCTTGTTGCAGGTCACTTACCCTTTTTCGCTGTTTATTTCAGCAATGGCTTCCCAACAAGATAACCAGGATCCTCATGCTCAAGAGACTCAGTTCCGGGAGATCTTCTCAAGCCTATCCAAAGGGCAAGAAGAGTTGAGGACACTCCTCGTGGGGAATTTGGCCAAGAAAAGTCCCGAAGATGACAAGGACGAACGGCTGAAACGTCTACAAGCTGAGGTAGATACAATGAAAACCCAGATGCTGGGGAAAAAGGCTCTCATCCAAGGTTTAGCTCGGGAGCAAGAAGAGTTGAGGACCATGATCAGTCAGCTCCACCAAGACAGATCAGACATGAAGCAATCAGTCCAAGTCAGGGACCGGGTCTTTGATCAGCTTCCAAGAGGAAAAGAATCTGGTATGGTGAAGAATAGAACTCTCCAAATTGCTACCACTTCACAAGCCCAACATCAACCTCGCCCAGAGCAACAGGTTGATCAGAATAAGCCAAGCAGGTCCAAGAGGCAGTTCACCCAGCTTAACATGTCGTTGTTTCAAGCTTTATAACACCTGTTGAGACTGAATCTGATTACACTAAGAGCTCCTCCCCGGAATCCCAACATCTCTGCTCCTAACTATCATCCCAACAAAAGGTGTGCATACCACTCTGATAGTCCCGGACATGACACTGCCGACTGCTGGGCGCTGAAAAACAAGGTCCAGGACCTGATTAATGAAGGAGCAGTGGATTTCACCCAAGTGGGTCAGGCTGAGTTCTTCTACTATCCCTACAGGATGCATAATTTGAAGTAACAAGTCCTGAGATGAGAAGACCTTTTGCCCATTAGAATTTTCAAGTTGTAATTTTCTTTTGATTGTTCAAACATTTTATTCATGTCAAACGTTGTTATTTCATTAATGCATCGCATATGTCTGTTTTGAATCAATATATTCGCATTCGCTATATTTAAAATTGCTTTCATTTTTTGTGATGTTCAATGCTCGATTAATAATTCTAAGCCTCTTGAGGGAGGATGACGGAAACGATACCACGATCTTTACAGTATGCTTTTGAACAGACCCCGCTGATGAAGTACATGCATTGTTTCAAATCCCTAAACACTGGAGTTATAAGGAAGATAATCCCTCGTCAACCCCTCTGAGCCAAAGAAGTAGGAGTTTTTTCTTTTCGAAAATTAAAACCCTTAATCATAACCTGGGGCAGGGTAGTTCTCTCAGCTGATCCAGGTGCACAACGAATGGCATCAAAAGAAGTCCTTCTGAAACAAAAGACAGTGATGGTTCCAAATAACCATAAAAACAGGAAGTCATTACCAAAATCAAAAAGCCCATTAAGTCAAAACCTATGAAGGAGACTTACAAAACTGGGGCATCCCGCTGACTGTAATCACAAAAGAAACAGTTCAGGCAAAAAACAGGGATAACGAAATCAAAAAAAAAAGGAAAGAGGTCACACAAACCCTCAATAACAAAAAGGAATGACTGCCTATTCAAAATAAACTATCAACATCCGAACCATCACGGGAATATCAGGACAAAAACTCAAATAAGGTCTAACGCACGATCAGCTGAGTTTAGGATTGAAGAACATCACGAAGAGCGGGTGGGTACAAATAATTTGAGCCTTTATCCTTTGTTTCTTAAACCATGAACCAGGCCACGTTATAACCCTTAAAAGTCCTAGCTGAAGCATGGGTTAGTTCGAAAGCATACTGTTACGAAAGGTATCCTGACTCCTTAAGGCCTACGGTAAATACGGAGTTGACATCACGTTTTACAAAAATTCACTTGTTTTATGAAAAAGAATGCATTTTCAAAATCTTCAAGACAGACATAAGCTTTTCATTTTTGATATAACATTGTTTGCATATGACTATTTGTTTGAACAGCAGGGAAATTCGCACGATGAATACCTAGTGAACAAAAGCACTTCCAATCAAGGGGAAGACGTGATTATTGTCCATCATCTGGGGCAATTAAGTCAAGATTCGGAGAATCTCTCAAAAGGCCAAACAGCCAGGGGCAAACCTCCATCTGGATCACTTGGGGCATTGGACGATCAAACGAAGATCTTCTGGTATGGCGACACAACGCTACAACAGGGGCACCTCCCTACATCCTGAGAGCATGGACATAGTTGGAAAAAATACTGCGCATAATCAAAGACCCGCTAGGTTGACACACCTAGGCAAAAATAAGGGCTTCCCGGCGAACCAAAAGGGTTCGGGCAAAATAAGGGATGAAATGAAAAAAATCTGTGCACCCGGCAAGTCGAAAACCTGAAAAGGCGGCTTGGGCAAAAAAGGGTATCCCGATGGACTGAAAACCCGAAAGGGCAGTCCAGGCAAAAGTTAGGGATCAAAGCGTACGACTATGTCCCGACATCTCGTCACTTGCCTACCAAAAGAATATTTGTCAATCGGCAGTCACCAAGCACCTCCACAGGTAACATCAAAAACAGGGGCAATAATGAGTGGTCCAGGCGATCCAGTTGCTCTGTCAACCAAAGTACCAAGGAAAGGTCAATCAAAAGATGATTACCATCTACCTTTACAGCTTCAGATCAACACTGGTAACAAGCCAGGAAAATTCGGTGAACGACTGATCGTGGGTTAATATCCGAAACCAAACAGGACAATTATCTACTTGATCATCCTCAGGCGACCCTACACCGGTTCCTTTTCTTTCAGAAGAAGTCTTACACGGGCTCATCAACAGGCGACCCTACACCGGTTCCTTCTCAACCTCAGATGTAGTTTCACACGAACTCATCATCAGGCAACCCTACACCGGTTTCCTTCTCAATCTCCAGACGAAGTCTTACACGGACTTATCTCAAGATGACCTTACCTCGGTTCATCCAGAAGTCTTACACGGACTTATCTCAAGATGACCTTACTGTAGCGGGGTAAATCGGAGATCGAATTATTGATTAATTCGTCTCACAAAAAGCAAGAGTCGCCACCGCGCTTTATTGTTTCCAAAGGAAAAGGGAAAAGAGCGAAACAAAACCCTAAATATGCAATGTAAATAATAATAAAATACAAAGCGTTTTTTTTGAAAAGAGATCTTTTGGTTCGGGGGTTGGTTATACAATGGGAAGATACTAGCACCCAATGCATCTATAGTACTCTATAGGAACCTTTTGAAATATCTGTTTATTTAAAAATTGATTGCTTGATTGAAAATAAATCGTTTTAGCCGAAACGGGATACGGACGGGTTTTTGAAGATACGAAGACCTAATGTCAAAGTTTTTGCTTAAAGGGCATAAATTTTGAAAAGATGGAATATTTGAGGAAAAATTATCCTAAGTTTTCAATGAGATGAGGGCATTCGCACAATGCTTTTTTTGATGACATGAAGTCGACAAAAATTAAACAATTCCCTTGGATTGGTGCAAAACAGAATAATCAAGTAAATGCGAGATATTTAAACAGAAAATTATGAGATAAATGATATACAACAAATTAAATAAGAGACTGAGTGTGAACATGCATTTTTAGATTTTTGTTTAATATATGAAAAGAAAAGTGTTTTAATTTGTTACGCATTTTAACATAGATAAAAGTAATGAGAATTAATAGAAATGTTTTTTTTAAGTTTTTAAGTTTCTATTTTTTATGTCTTTTTTGTATTAGTATTTAACCAAAATTAGGGGAGTAAATTAAAGAAAAAAGCATGTTTTTTAGTTTTCATTTTTTACTTTCATATGTTTTTAAAGATATTAAATATTTCCACACTAAATAAAACTTACAAGTCATGAATTTAAATTTAATTAGAAATAAGGAAGACTAAAATTATTAAATAAACCTAAACTTAAACTAAATAAGATTGGGTAAAATATTAAAAATTATCTAATTAAAACCATATGTTTATTCCTAAGAAACTAATTAATCTAAATTAAATAAGTTAAGAAAATGAAATAAATAGAATTAAACTAAAGGGCCTATAAGAAAAAAATGGGGTGGGAGTAGCAATTAGAATGGGCTTAAGTTAAAAAAGAAATTGAGCTTGGTTGAGGGAAATGGAGCGGGTCATTGGAGGACCCAGACCCAAGAAAAAGAACACAGTGCTGTAACAAAAAAAACCCTAGGAATGCTGTACGCTGGCCGCCGCTGGTGGATCCTAAAACGCTAGATTATTTCCACGCGTCTCTTTTCTTCTTCTCTCAATATTCACCCTCCTTTTGCGCATTATCAATCATACTGAGGTTCTTGAGGCATCGAGCCAAGCTTTGAATTTCTTGAAGATTATGGACCTAGGGTTTCAAATTTGAGCTCTTTGATTCAGTCTTGAGGTTTGTTTTCGTGTGAATCTGATGACATATTCATACCCGGTAGACGATTTAAGTTTGGGTTAATGTAAAGGATCTTCGATTGGAAATGGCTTAGGGACGGTGGAAATAAAGAAGGGAAGCGGGACGGTGATGAATAGTGGTTAAAGGTGTTTGTCGCGGAATTGAGGCGAGATTGTTGGGGAGAGAAGAGGAAGCTGCATGAAGGGGAAGAGGAAAACGATGGATACTGTTAGCACGGTTAGTTGTTGGATTCGCAGAAAATGTGCGTCGTTCACAATGATGCAAACGCGATGATGTTGTTGAAGAAAAGTTTTAACATGGGGGTTATGGAAACAGAGGTTAAAGGTATGTTTATGATCTTCCTGCATATATTTTTTTAATATAAGTGGCCCTCTTAATCTTCTTTTTTTATGAAAACTCTGTGTCTGAATTGTTTCTATTGTTGCGCGTGTGTTGATTGAAGTAGAGAAGCAACCCGATGAAGATGTGGTGATGCTGCGATGAAGACGAGGATTCGGGTATAGAAGCGATGAAGATGATTGAAGTGTGATGAAAGTGTAGGAAGGAGGATATCGTTGTATCAGTTGCGGATTTGAGAGTGGAAGAAGAATTGAATGAAGATGATAGTGATGAACCGTGAAGTCCGAATGGGTAATTGAAAAAGGTTTGTGAATTTTCTATATTATTTCAAGTTGGCTTTAAATTAACAGTATGTTTATATGATTGTGTTGGTCTTGCAACATTATGAGTTTTGAAATTTTATCTATTGAGTTACTGCCGGTGTTAGTATAGGGATTTGATGTATTGCCGTAACGGGACAGGGGTAGGATTGATGAAGGCTGATGCGTGGAGGGAGAGTCTGAAGAGATTGGTTAGCTCTTATCTTTTTTGGAGTTAGCAACACAGGTGAGTATTGGGCAGCATTTAAAGGTATTTTCGTGCGGAATGAGGTGAGTCCTCTCCTCCTCCTAGTGGCCTCTTGATTCTTACAAAAAACATCTCTATGAAATTCTCAGAACACTCTCAATCTCAAACTCACATCTTTCCTATCATTATAGCAGTTATGGACTATAATGTGAAATCAAAGCACAAACTAAAAGAAAACAAGAAATGCAAGAAAAATCAGGTACCTCTTTGCTCCTCTCTGCTTATGATTTTGGTTGCATTATGTTCTCCTACCTCTTATCCATCAGCTCCGTGTATTGAGACTTTGAACAGACACAAATCATTTTTTGGTCCTGTGGGTTTTCACGGATGAACTAAGGGTGTATCGGCTAGATAGTATGGACAGCTTAGCGACGGAATATACAGGACAAAGGTGTTATGGTCTTAAGAGAAGGATTATGGTGTTTATGGTTTTTGGTCAGATGCAGGTTTAATGTGGTTTTTATGCTATGCAAAATGGTTTAGCCTAGGAGCAAAACAATGGTTTTTTGCTATGCAAAAATGGTTTTGGATAATACTGTTTTTCTATGGTTTTGATACAGTATGCAGGTTATGTGGTTTTTGCCTTATGTTATGGTTTTGGATAGTTTGATGCAGGTTCTGTGGTGTTTGCCATGGAGCAAAAAAATGGTTTTTTGGCTTTGATAATCTTGTCCCCCCTCCCCCTAAATCGTCCCTGTAGGTTATCTTCTTCTTGAAGGGTCTTTCTCTCATATAGCCGTTGCTCCTTTTGTTGATAGCTCAGGTTTGAGTATATTTAATATATTTTCCTGATGCTCTGCACATATGCTGCTACATATGGTTGACTTTATTCCTATTTCATGCTTGAACCAAAACCTGCAAAACTAAACCTCTTCCTCTCTCTCTCTCAAGTACAGAAATGATACATAAAAATGATATCCTGTACTGCTGTTCTGAAAAAGCAATAGGCTGGAATATGATGAAAAAGGGAAATACTTGCTTGCACATTGTTGAAATTGCATATCTCTTTTGTCTTGCATTAGCCTATGTTACTCTCCTATGTGGCTGCAGGTTAACGTTAGCTTTGCTTGTGGGAAATGGCATATGCTGTTACTTTTGTATGCTGTATGTTTTTTTGGAATTGCATTTGGGATTTTAAACAAGTGTAATTAATTTAAACATGCAGTTTGGAAAACATAAACTTGTGCATATGTTTTAAAATTCCTTTCTTTTTTGTGAACCGGGAGAAATCCCGTGATTTGCAAAAAGGGCAAGCTGATTCCGGCCGTTTGCTTTTAATGATGAACATTAAATTTATTTTCTGCATTTTAATTATTTATTCAATTCTGACTTTTTTTAATTGTTTTCGCAGGTAAAATTAAATGAGCGGACAAGAGAATTGGATAGAAGATTTAGAATTAGAATTTAAAAAAAATAGCTTTTCATTTTACTTTAAGCATTTGTGTAATTGTCTTTATAAATATTTTGTAATAACACAACATTTAAATGACAATTGTAATAAATAGAATAAAGTGAATAAAATTCTATTATTTCTCAATTAATTCTTTTTCTTTCCAATTATTTATTTATTGTTTATAATTCTTTAAATTATATAATGACTGAAAATCAAATCCAATCATTCAAATTCAGAATGATAAACAAATAAATAAATATCATTGATCAATTAATAACTTCAATTATTTACTTTATTATTATTCTTAATTCTTCTAAATTATAATAACTGAAAAATAGAATTTCAGCTATTTAAACTTAGAACAATAAATAATTAAATAAACATTGCTTGATCAATTAATATACTCCTTTTCAAATGTTTATTTCATTATTCATAAACCTTCAAATTATATAATAACGGAAAACAGGTTCCCATTATTTAAATTTAGGATAATGAATAATTAATAAACATTATTTGACCAATTAATAAACCTCCTTTCAAATATTTATTTTATTATTTATAAATCTTTAAATTACGTAATAATCGAAAATAAAATTCCAATTATTTTAATTTAAGATAATAAATAATTAATGAACATTGTTTAAGTCTTGATCAGTTAACAAATTTAGCGTTCAACAAATAAACAGCTCCCGACTCGAAAAAATTGTGAATTTTTACACTGCTTTGAAAATTTGATAAAATATGTCAAAACTCTTGCAATGCGAATGATGCAGATGGAAGACGGTATCTTAGGTCAAAATTTGGGGTACAACAGCTGCCCCTATTTAAGTTCCTTCTATCCGGAGATATGAAGATTAAAATCTTCGTTTCGACGAGATTGAAGGTACTTAAATACATAATTACGCAAATTTTGTCCTAAGATGCCGTCATCATGCAGTGATATGAATGTAGTGCTTGAATTCACAGAGAAAGATATTGTATGAAACAAGACAAATGTTGGAGGAATCAAACACCAACAAAACACAGAGACATGAATTATACGCTACTGGAGAAAACGAGCTATCGACTTCAGACGACAGACTCCTGACAGCGAATAAAATCGAGGGAACACAACCTCTAACCCTAACAAAGAGGGCATCTTGCATAGGCCATAACAGATCATTGATCCAAAACAGTGAGTTCGCAACTCAAGGTCGATGGTAGACAGAGAGTATCAAATTGCGGATAACTGATTACCGACTTCTGGAGGTATAGATTCGTAACAGACTTCTCTGCTAGATTTCCGGAGATACACCCATTAATGCCGAAGTAAGGTTGTAGATACGCAAGTTGTTCAAATAAAGAGAACTGCCGCTTGTTGTCCAGGGGTGTCAATATCATACAAGTTGCTCAAATAAAGAAGCTGTCGTTTGTTGTTGTCCAAAGAAAATACCGATAACATACAAGCTGCTCAAATAAAGAGGTTGCTGCTTGCTGTCGTCCAAAGAAAATACCGATAACATACAAGTTGCTCAAATAAAGAGGCTGCCACTTGCTGTCGTCCAAAGAAAATACCGATAACATACAAGTTGCTCAAATAAAGAGGCTGCCACTTGCTGTCGTCCAAAGAAAATACCGATAACATACAAGTTGCTCAAATAAAGAGACTACCACTTGCTGTTGTCCAGAGAAGAAATAACGTACAAGTTGCTCAAATAAAGAAGCTGCCACTTGCCGTTTTCCAAAAATACCGTTAACATACAAGCTGCTCAAATAAAGAAGCTGTCGCTTGTTGTCGTCCAGAAAAGTAGTAACGTACTGGTAACTCATGAAGAGTTTGCTGCTTGTCGCTTTCGAAAAGACAAAATGACACACTAGTAGCTCATGAAGAACTGCTGCTCGGCGCTTTCGAAAAGATAAAATGACGCACTAGTAGCTCATGAAGAACTGTTGCTCGGCGCTTTCGAAAAGATAAAATGACGCACTAGTAGCTCATGAAGAACTGCTGCTTGGCGCTTTCCAAAGATAGTAACGTACAAGTTGCTCGTGAAGAGCTGCCGCTTGTCGTTTTCCAACGGGGTCTATAACGTACAAGTTGCTCATGAAGAGCTAACACTTGTCGTTTTCCAAGATGATTCAGAAGGAAACTGCGATGATATTGGCAGAGAATAAAATCTTCATCAAAGAGAACCCTGAATCAATCCTTCCTGAGGAGATCAAATACTTAAATGTGCAAAATAAATGCACCAGTCGTCTTGGTCGCAAACTCACTGGGGAAAATCAAAGAGTATAGCCTATGCAAGAGGCAGCAACTTCATCCAGGAATAACCAGAGAGAAAACAGTCAAACATGACTCCTCCCAATGAGAAAGTAACTCGATTGGGGAAATTATCCTATCCAGAAATGGACAAGGTAAGCTAAATCAAAAATCATCCACGAGGATCAGCTCAGTTTAGAAAGGGAGCGCACTTTATGCTTAAATTGACACTCTATTTGGAAAGATCAAATACGTTATTTGAATAGACACAACCAAGGTGTACGAACTCAAAGACAACAACAAATACAACTGTGCGTGCATGATGCAAGTGTGAATGAATAAATGAATGTCATGTATATGCTGACAAAAAAAACGACAGGGGAGATGGACAGAAGATGATAAGACATCACAGTACAACCCGGCGCTCGGCTAATCTCAAAAGGAGGGGAACATCACTGGAGATAGAAGATAAAAGCCATCAAAGGAGCAAAGTCATCCTACAAAGCTCAAATCTCTTGGAGAGGAAGATATTTTAGGTGGAAAACCCAAAGTCCAGTCTTCTACTGCTGACAACCCATTGAAAGGATAACAACACGAACAAAAGCTTCAGCTGGAAGGAGTCATGCTTAGCTGGAGATACTGGGAACACCACCCTCTGATAAAGTGTGCGATACATAACACACATTCTGACAAGTCTAGATTGCCCCTGGGACCAAATTGGATGCCCCAAGTTACTGCTGACGAGCTGCATGATGCACGACGATTCTTGCGAATAGTTTCACTTCTAAAATGCCTCCAGCTATATGGTTGGTGAGGAGAAAGCGTCTCAAGAGAATTTTACAAAAGACCTGGCATTCACCAATGCTCCGGTGTCTTCAAACTCCTAGAGGAAATCATCAAAACTCGACGTGATTGCCCCGGATTGACTGTAGTCGGCACAACAAAGTCTTCGATTTTTGCCCCAAACGAGCAAACAAGTTGGGAAAAGCATTAACTAGGAGAAGCAACCTGTCCATGCTTAAGGTCTTCAACTGACATGCCCCCTGGATATGATTTTCTTGAATTGATTCTCCAATTACTCAACATAGTTCAAGCCTTAAAAGGGTAAACTCATCACTGGTGTTTATGTGAGCTTCCTTGATATCAAACAAATGTTTTGCAGTTAGAAAAAAGTTTACAATGAGAATGAGAATTCTAATGCAACAGTTATATAAGTCTTGAAGATTTTTTGAAAGACATCGCACAAATTTTGCGAGTTAAAGCACCATTTATTTTTTGTATAGGAAAAACATATGATACCAACATAACTATTTAGAACATTCATGGGAGTCAGGAACACTATCTCATTGAAATATGCTTTCAAAATAACCTTGCTTCAATTAGGACTTTTGAAGGTTGTAATGTGGTCCGATTCATGGGTTTTTTAGAAAAAGATTTTAAGGCTCAAAATATTTGGTGCCCACCCATTCTTCATGATGTTCTCCAACTCTATGTTCGGTTAATTCAACATGAGTGTTCATCTCTCAAAGGATTTTGTGACGGTAACATCTTCCTTGCGAATTTTGAACACTCAATCAGATTAACTGAAAACTACCCTGCCCCAGGTTAAAAATTCAAGGTTTTTTTCGTATAGAAAAGAAACTTCTGCTTCAAAGGCTCAAAAAGGGGTTAGCAATGGATTATCTTCCTTACATCTCCGGTGTTTAGGGTTGAAACAATGCCTGTACATCATCAACAAGATCTTATTCAAAAGCAAACAACCAGAGATTTTGTGTTCTTTACATCATCATCCTCCCCCCAATCTCTGTCTAGGCAAGAGAATGGGCAACAAGTTGGTATCATCATGCAAAAAGAAATTTAAAATTTGAAAACAAGTATGAGTGAAACGAATGAATTTCTTCAAGACAAACATACTCATTGTATTAAAATAATCATCCAGACGCAAACAAGTTCTTACATGCAAACAATGTTTCGATAAATAAGAAAAGCTACAAAAGCAGAAACAAGTTAATAATCTGGGAAGGCTTTCCACTTGAACTACCGAAAACATCTTCAAAAACTCAAAGTCGCCCTCAATCGTGTTTACTCTTCGGCGCCCGTTTGATTTGAACTTCAAAACCAACGTCCTTGAATGACAAGATACCACTTCGGACCAACTTCTGAACCTCAATCTTCAAAGAAAAGCAACCCTCCAAGTCATGCCCAGGAGCACCTTGATGAAAAGTACAAGCCAAATCAGCTTTGTAGTTCCAATGTATCTTCTTAGGGACCTTCGGTGGAGGTCGGGTCTGAACCAAATTCCTCTGCATCAGGATAGGGAACAACTCTGTATAGGTAATTGGAATTGGATCAAACTGGGTCTTCCTTTGATTAGGAACTTGCTGATTCTGTTGATGAATAGGAGGAACATGATGATTCTGACGATGATCATTTCTTCCTCTGGTTCTCTCCTTGGAAAAGTTATTATCATACTTCTTCACACCATTAACTGAGCTACCCACTTCATATAAACATCCCATTCCGACATCTTCTTCTAGACGCACTCCCACATTCACCTTGTCAGGAAAGTCGTCAGGTGCATTAACTATCATCTTTTCATGAGAAAAAGATTCCAGAGTTTCCGTGAAGGCTTTTATCCTTGCTTCCTCCCTCCTAGACGGATTGACTTGGGCGGCAAGCAGAATTTCAACCAAACCAATTAAGTGATCCATACCAGCTTTCAAAATAGTCACCTCTCTGCGGAGTTCAGAAACCTCTTGCTTGATATTCTCTATTATCCTCTTAGTGCGAGTGTTGTACTAGTGAGACCAAGGGAAAAAATAAGACTCGGAAAAAGACCTTTGAAAGTGAGACAAAGAAAAATGTAGAATGATGTATGATATGCAAAAGAGAGTTTTATTTGACTTTCAAGGAACTCAAGATATCAAGTTATAAACATCCAAGTATGAAGATAACAGATGAATTTTAAATTGGCTCCAAACATTGATCAAGTTATCGTCAAGATCAATCATCCATTTTGGTGGATTAGGGTTTTCGCCCTATCGACACCCAAGATCCATTGAGTTTGACGAAACTAGTGATGTTTACAAAGAAAGACCTCCAAACTCCTTCAAAGTCAAGTGAAAAGAGTTTTATGGATGCATGAATGCATGGCGATGCAACAACCACAAGCAAGGTCACAAATAAAGTCGAAAGGTTCCACGTCACGAGCATGGAGTCAAGGGTAAAAACATCCCCAAGGTATGTACTAAGGGTTTAATCACACCTGTAGAACAAGGTTCTAAGAGTTCCCGGAGTCTACATTCCTCCTTCGGATATTGCCAACGTCTTGATTACTCGATAATTAGCAATATTCTCAAGAGAAACTCGTCCGAGCGTAGCATCGCGTAACAACTACTTCCGAATTACTCCGTTATAGTCTCCGCGCTACACCTAAAAAGGCCAAGATGGGTTAGGGTTCTATGGTCCTCAACTTCTCGGGCTCCTAGGTCAAAAATAATAACGTCTTCCCGATTAATCGGTAAACAAATATTAAGTTCAAGAGGGCCTTCCATTGAGTGGGGGATCTCATGCCTCCTTCTTCGGGATTACTCCCTCAAAGTTAACATGACTGTACCGCCCGTCCTATTCCTTAAGTGTTACTTAATCCGGGTGTAGGATTCGTCCTTTGCAAAAAACCCAAATAACCCCAATTTAAACACATAATCAAGCAAATCAAATAACAATAAAACAGATAAAACAAATTAGGCTTAACCCACTTAGGGATGGACCAGCAAGAGGTCAATCTTTCCCCAGCAGAGTCGCCAATTCTGTAGCGGGGTAAATCGGAGATCGAATTATTGATTAATTCGTCTCACAAAAAGCAAGAGTCGCCACCGCGCTTTATTGTTTCCAAAGGAAAAGGGAAAAGAGCGAAATAAAACCCTAAATGTGCAATGTAAATAATAATAAAATACAAAGCGTTTTTTTTGAAAAGAGATCTTTTGGTTCGGGGGTTGGTTATACAATGGGAAGGTACTAGCACCCAATGCATCTATAGTACTCTATAGGAACCTTTTGAAATATCTGTTTATTTAAAAATTGATTGCTTGATTGAAAATAAATCGTTTTAGTCGAAACGGGATACGGACGTGTTTTTGAAGATACGACGACCTAATGTCGAAGTTTTTGCTTAAAGGGCATAAATTTTGAAAAGATGGAATATTTGAGGAAAAATTATCCTAAGTTTTCAATGAGATGAGGGCATTCGCACAATGCTTTTTTTGATGACATGAAGTCGACAAAAATTAAACAATTCCCTTGGATTGGTGCAAAACAGAATAATCAAGTAAATGCGAGATATTTAAACAGAAAATTATGAGATAAATGATATACAACAAATTAAATAAGAGACTGAGTGTGAACATGCATTTTTAGATTTTTGTTTAATATATGAAAAGAAAAGTGTTTTAATTTGTTACGCATTTTAACATAGATAAAAGTAATGAGAATTAATAGAAATGTTTTTTTTAAGTTTTTAAGTTTCTATTTTTTATGTCTTTTTTGTATTAGTATTTAACCAAAATGAGGGGAGTAAATTAAAGAAAAAAGCATGTTTTTTAGTTTTCATTTTTTACTTTCATATGTTTTTAAAGATATTAAATATTTCCACACTAAATAAAACTTACAAGTCATGAATTTAAATTTAATTAGAAATAAGGAAGACTAAAATTATTAAATAAACCTAAACTTAAACTAAATAAGATTGGGTAAAATATTAAAAATTATCTAATTAAAACCATATGTTTATTCCTAAGAAACTAATTAATCTAAATTAAATAAGTTAAGAAAATGAAATAAATAGAATTAAACTAAAGGGCCTATAAGAAAAAAATGGGGTGGGAGTAGCAATTAGAATGGGCTTAAGTTAAAAAAGAAATTGAGCTTGGTTGAGGGAAATGGAGCGGGTCATTGGAGGACCCAGACCCAAGAAAAAGAACACAGTGCTGTAACAAAAAAAACCCTAGGAATGCTGTACGCTGGCCGCCGCTGGTGGATCCTAAAACGCTAGATTATTTCCACGCGTCTCTTTTCTTCTTCTCTCAATATTCACCCTCCTTTTGCGCATTATCAATCGTACTGAGGTTCTTGAGGCATCGAGCCAAGCTTTGAATTTCTTGAAGATTATGGACCTAGGGTTTCAAATTTGAGCTCTTCGATTCAGTCTTGAGGTTTGTTTTCGTGTGAATCTGATGACATATTCATACCCGGTAGACGATTTAAGTTTGGGTTAATGTAAAGGATCTTCGATTGGAAATGGCTTGGGGACGGTGGAAATAAAGAAGGGAAGCGGGACGGTGATGAATAGTGGTTAAAGGTGTTTGTCGCGGAATTGAGGCGAGATTGTTGGGGAGAGAAGAGGAAGTTGCATGAAGGGGAAGAGGAAAACGATGGATACTGTTAGCACGGTTAGTTGTTGGATTCGCAGAAAATGTGCGTCGTTCACAATGATGCAAACGCGATGATGTTGTTGAAGAAAAGTTTTAACATGGGGGTTATGGAAACAGAGGTTAAAGGTATGTTTATGATCTTCCTGCATATATTTTTTTAATATAAGTGGCCCTCTTAATCTTCTTTTTTTATGAAAACTCTGTGTCTGAATTGTTTCTATTGTTGCGCGTGTGTTGATTGAAGTAGAGAAGCAACCCGATAAAGATGTGGTGATGCTGCGATGAAGATGAGGATTCGGGTATAGAAGCGATGAAGATGATTGAAGTGTGATGAAAGTGTAGGAAGGAGGATATCGTTGTATCAGTTGCGGATTTGAGAGTGGCAGAAGAATTGAATGAAGATGATAGTGATGAACTGCGAAGTCCGAATGGGTAATTGAAAAAGGTTTGTGAATTTTCTATATTATTTCAAGTTGGCTTTAAATTAACAGTATGTTTATATGATTGTGTTGGTCTTGCAACATTATGAGTTTTGAAATTTTATCTATTGAGTTACTGCCGGTGTTAGTATAGGGATTTGATGTATTGCCGTAACGGGACAGGGGTAGGATTGATGAAGGCTGATGCGTGGAGGGAGAGTCTGAAGAGATTGGTTAGCTCTTATCTTTTTTGGAGTTAGCAACACAGGTGAGTATTGGGCAGCATTTAAAGGTATTTTCATGCGGAATGAGGTGAGTCCTCTCCTCCTCCTAGTGGCCTCTTGATTCTTACAAAAAACATCTCTATGAAATTCTCAGAACACTCTCAATCTCAAACTCACATCTTTCCTATCATTATAGCAGTTATGGACTATAATGTGAAATCAAAGCACAAACTAAAAGAAAACAAGAAATGCAAGAAAAATCAGGTACCTCTTTGCTCCTCTCTGCTTATGATTTTGGTTGCATTATGTTCTCCTACCTCTTATCCATCAGCTCCGTGTATTGAGACTTTGAACAGACACAAATCATTTTTTGGTCCTGTGGGTTTTCACGGATGAACTAAGGGTGTATCGGCTAGATAGTATGGACAGCTTAGCGACGGAATATACAGGACAAAGGTGTTATGGTCTTAAGAGAAGGATTATGGTGTTTATGGTTTTTGGTCAGATGCAGGTTTAATGTGGTTTTTATGCTATGCAAAATGGTTTAGCCTAGGAGCAAAACAATGGTTTTTTGCTATGCAAAAATGGTTTTGGATAATACTGTTTTTCTATGGTTTTGATACAGTATGCAGGTTATGTGGTTTTTGCCTTATGTTATGGTTTTGGATAGTTTGATGCAGGTTCTGTGGTGTTTGCCATGGAGCAAAAAAATGGTTTTTTGGCTTTGATAATCTTGTCCCCCCTCCCCCTAAATCGTCCCTGTAGGTTATCTTCTTCTTGAAGGGTCTTTCTCTCATATAGCCGTTGCTCCTTTTGTTGATAGCTCAGGTTTGAGTATATTTAATATATTTTCCTGATGCTCTGCACATATGCTGCTACATATGGTTGACTTTATTCCTATTTCATGCTTGAACCAAAACCTGCAAAACTAAACCTCTTCCTCTCTCTCTCTCAAGTACAGAAATGATACATAAAAATGATATCCTGTACTGCTGTTCTGAAAAAGCAATAGGCTGGAATATGATGAAAAAGGGAAATACTTGCTTGCACATTGTTGAAATTGCATATCTCTTTTGTCTTGCATTAGCCTATGTTACTCTCCTATGTGGCTGCAGGTTAACGTTAGCTTTGCTTGTGGGAAATGGCATATGCTGTTACTTTTGTATGCTGTATGTTTTTTTGGAATTGCATTTGGGATTTTAAACAAGTGTAATTAATTTAAACATGCAGTTTGGAAAACATAAACTTGTGCATATGTTTTAAAATTCCTTTCTTTTTTGTGAACCGGGAGAAATCCCGTGATTTGCAAAAAGGGCAAGCTGATTCCGGCCGTTTGCTTTTAATGATGAACATTAAATTTATTTTCTGCATTTTAATTATTTATTCAATTCTGACTTTTTTAATTGTTTTAGAAGGTAAAATTAAATGAGCGGGCAAGAGAATTGGATAGAAGATTTAGAATTAGAATTTAAAAAAAATAGCTTTTCATTTTACTTTAAGCATTTGTGTAATTGTCTTTATAAATATTTTGTAATAACACAACATTTAAATGACAATTGTAATAAATAGAATAAAGTGAATAAAATTCTATTATTTCTCAATTAATTCTTTTTCTTTCCAATTATTTATTTATTGTTTATAATTCTTTAAATTATATAATGACTGAAAATCAAATCCAATCATTCAAATTCAGAATGATAAACAAATAAATAAATATCATTGATCAATTAATAACTTCAATTATTTACTTTATTATTATTCTTAATTCTTCTAAATTATAATAACTGAAAAATAGAATTTCAGCTATTTAAACTTAGAACAATAAATAATTAAATAAACATTGCTTGATCAATTAATATACTCCTTTTCAAATGTTTATTTCATTATTCATAAACCTTCAAATTATATAATAACGGAAAACAGGTTCCCATTATTTAAATTTAGGATAATGAATAATTAATAAACATTATTTGACCAATTAATAAACCTCCTTTCAAATATTTATTTTATTATTTATAAATCTTTAAATTACGTAATAATCGAAAATAAAATTCCAATTATTTGAATTTAAGATAATAAATAATTAATGAACATTGTTTAAGTCTTGATCAGTTAATAAATTTAGCGTTCAACAAATAAACAGCTCCCGACTCGAAAAAATTGTGAATTTTTACACTGCTTTGAAAATTTGATAAAATATGTCAAAACTCTTGCAATGCGAATGATGCAGATGGAAGACGGTATCTTAGGTCAAAATTTGGGGTACAACACTTACCCCGGTTCATCCAGAAGTTTTACACGAACTTATCTCAAGATAACCTCACCCCGGTTCCTCCAAAAGTCTTACACGGACTTATCCCAAGATGACCTTACCCCGGTTCCTCCAGAAGTCTTACACGGACTTATCCCAAGGTAACCTTACCCCGGTTCCTCCAGAAGTCTTACGCGGACTCATCACCAAGTAACCTTACCCCGGTTCCTCCAGAAGTTTTACACGAACTTATCCCGAAGTAACCCCACACAGGTTCCCTTCTCAAACTCTAGACGTAGTTTTACACGGACTCGTCATCAGTAAACCCTACATAGGTTTCCTTCCCAGCTCTAGATACGGTTTTACGCGAACTCATCATCAAAAGTAACCCTACACAGGTTCCTTCTCCATTTCAGATGCAGTCTTATACGGACTCATTATCAGTAAACCCTACACAGGTTTCCTCCCTCCAAAGATGCAGTTGTACATGAGCTCATCATCAGGCCTCCACCAGTATCTTCTCCCACAGAAACAGGGGCAGTAATGATTTGTCTAAGAAATCTAGTTTCTCTGTCCATCAAGGTACCAAGATAGGTTCGGCTGAAGGATGTAGCCCAGATGCCTTAATTCCCCAGAGAGTGAGCCAGCAAGTCAACGATACTCTCCCTAAGCAGAGTTAGTGCACTGTCAGCCTTAAGGAAATTGGGTATCCCCAGCAGATCTCAACATTTCCCAGCAGTATACAGACATTCCTAACAGGCATCCCCGGCAGTCTTGATCTAAGATTGTTCCCCGGCGGAATACCAGACATCCAGTGGAGCCACTTCCCCAGTGCAATTTGAAAAGCTTCCCCAGGAGAGTTCAACCAATCCCCCCAGCAGGCCTTGAAGCTTACCCCCAGTAGATTCTGGAAGCTTGCCACCCGCAGAGCACGAACGCTCCCCCGGCTTTATTCAAAGATTATTTCCCCACCAGGATATAACTGGGTTATCCTCAGCCAATAACCACAGAAAGATCGTCCTCGGTAAAGTCTACCTATTCCCCAGCAGAATTATCATCAAACATCTCAGCAAAGTACCTCTCTTTCCCCCACAGAACGCTCCCCGCAGAGTATTCTATTCGCCAAGTTTATTCCCCAACGGAGTCATCCTCTCCTACCGGTATTCTTGCAACCATCACTCCCCAGCGGAAACAAAGAACGCTACTCTTCAACATCAGCCCAGGATTTAACTTCCTGGCACCCGTCAAGGATTTACTTTCCTAGACAAAAACATACATTCATAAACATCGCATTTCCATACATTACAGCATGCATATACGCATCATGAACATACAATCTCATTCATTCTGAGAACATCATGACATTTCATACAACTAACGTTTTGTCTTTTCAGGACAAAGGTTAATACAAAGATAATTACCATCAACGGTCGCAACTAAAGATCTGATTCTTGTATCTTGCCAGGGTGTATCTGTTGACGACTAACATTACCAGACTCGATTCCTGTACCTTGCCAGGGCACGTCTGAAGAGTTCGAAGATCCGATTCTTGTATCTTGACAGGGTGTATCTGTTGACGACTAACATTACCAGACTCGATTCCTGTATCTTTCCAGGGCACGTCTGAAGAGTTCGAAGATCCGATTCCTGTATCTTGTCAGGGTGTATCTGTTGACGACTAACACTACCAGACTCGATTCCTGTATCTCGCCAGGGCACGTCTGAAGAGTTTGAAGATCTGATTCCTGTATCTCGCCAGGGTGTGTCTGTTGACGACTATATTCTCCGGACTCGATTCCTGTATCTTGCCAGGGCACGTTTGAAGAGTTTAAAGATTCGATACCTGTATCCAGCCAGGGCACATCTACATAAAGAGTTTGAAGATCAACCCCTGTAACAGGCCAGGTAATTATCTTTCTTTCTCAGGTACGCAAGTTCTCGCTAAGGAATCTCTTACGCGATCGACAACCTCTCGATGGCATCTATAAGCCCATCCACATACCAACAGTCTCCAAATGGCATCCATAAGCCCATTCCCGACAAAGCTCCGTCACAGCTCCAGATGGCATCTATAAGCCCATCCCCCCATCCATCACTTCCAAATGGCATCTATAAGCCCATTCCCCCTACATCACATTGCTGATACTACACCATGCGAGTGCAAATTTCTGGGCACTTTAGTGTTCAATCATCTTCCACCTTTGGATCACGAAAGGCACGCAAGCCAATCTACATCCTCGGGTTTAAGAAGATTGAACAGGGGCAACTGTTGTACCCCAAAATTTGCCCTCCCATATTTCTCAAAATATTTCAAGAAAAATTCACAAGTCCAACCCGGCGCGTCATATTCAGGTGTTCTTTCACCAAGATACCTCTGATAACATATTCTCAAATTCAGGTTCGGCTCAAGAGTCAATTCTTTAAAGAAGGTATCCGAATGTGCGAGTTTTCTTGAAGAAATATGGTGAAAAAGTGTGCTGAAAGTGCAGTTTTTACGCGCTAAAAAATTCATAACATGAAGATCGTGACTCGTTTTGAACCCGTTCCGGTGGCCAAAATTCCGTCTTGACATTATCTACGTTTTCATCTCTCATGGCTGGAAGCCAATTTCGATCAGAAGGTCTTCAAAAATGTGGATTTATCAAGTATTTTCATACAGAAAATTTGTGACAGAAGTTTATTTGCGTCATGTTCAGAAAATCATAACTTGGTCGATTTTCATTGTATCGAGCTGGTTCCAGCGCCAAAATTTCATAAATTGAGTTGGCTACATTTTCACATAAGGTATTGAGTTCAAACGGTATTTAATAGGTCTTCGTTTTTTGCTCAGATTGTGTGACACGCTGAAAATCCTGAATGCTGAATATTATTTCATCTGGGCCGAAACTTCGAAAATTCATAACTCGGTCAATTTTTATCGGATTGGGCTCATATTTTTACACAAGGTCCCTGACTCATAGATCTACAACTTTGCTTCAAAAGTCGAGACCGGATTATGCTCCGATAAATACCAGTTTTTTATTGAAGAACGTGTCAGAGTCGACACTGGAGCCCAAAATAAGTTTGTCTGAGCTGAAACTTCAAAAATTCATAACTAATTCACCGTTTATCCGATTGAGCCGATTTTCGGACAGGAGTTAGTTATCGATGTCGGCTACATTTTGTTTTCACATTTCAACTTCAAAAATTGCACTTAAGTCCCTACGATTTAGCCTGGAAAGTGACGAACTCAAGTGAACATTGGAGGCCCAATTGCACATTCAAAGCCCATTTTCTTTACCCTAATTTCCATTATATAATCACCTTCTTTTCACACAAACCAGAGAGGAGAAAAAAGAGAAGAAGAAAACCTTGCCACAACACTGTCAGAATATCAAATTCTTTCAAGAATCCTAAAACCTTGAAATCCTTATTACAAATCCCTCTCTCACTACAAACAAGCCATCACAGCTACAAACCAACACCTCACTACTTCTTCAGTAAGGGTAAGGCTGGCTTGATCTCCATGATCAAAAGGGCATAAAAGCATTCATGTCACTACTTTTCCAGTAAGGGTAAGATTGATTTGATCTCCATGATCAAAAGGGTATAATCATTCATACATGCCATATTGTGCATAAACATTAAATTTCTTCATATATTGGCTTTATTTGTATTTTATGATTTTATTTAATGTGTTCATGAGATTTAACACTGCAGATTTAGACAGGATCCCATGCAGGTTCCCATGCAGGTTCATTAAGGAACGTTGAGGCCAAAAGCCAAATGGCCAAAAGCCAAAAGCCAAAAGCCAAAAGCCAAATGGCCAAAAGAACAACTTATGCATGACACCAATACATGGCGAGACAGACATCCTGAGAAGATTAAGGAACGTTGAGGCCAGAACACAAATGGCCAACAGCCAGAACACAAATGGCCATGAAATCCAATCCAATGGCCAAAGAATGCAGACCACGGTACTCAGGAGTCAATGAACACGCACGTGATGCCAGAAAGTCAAACAAGGCTTTTTGTCTAATGGGCCAGAATACTTCAAAAAAACCTCCCCTTGGGCCTGAAATCCCCCTTGGTTTGCATCCTTTTTAATTTTATTTCCTTTTCTTTTCTAATTCTTTTTTAATTGTTTTAATTGTTTTTTTTCACCATAAAATAATTTTCTATAATAAAAACAGAAAAATCAAAAATACAAATATATTTAATTATTATTAATTTCATCACTAACCTATTTTTTGTAAATAAACTCTAACAATTAACTTAGTTTAATTTAGGTTTTTAAACTTTAATCTTTTTCTTAATAAGTAAAAAGTATCTAGAATTAGGTTTTTTTTTGACATTTTCATCTTTTCTTAAATAAATTATTAATCATCATTATTTATCATTATTATTAATTATCATTAATTTTGTAAATAAACATGTAAATAAATTAATTAACTAGTAAATTAGGTTAACTTTAATATTTTCATTAATAATTAAAATAATCTAGATTTAGGGTTTCCTTTTAATTCTTGTTCTTTATTTTTCATAAATACAAAAAAAACACTAAAACACTTTCTTTTCTTTAATTAAATAATTAATTGGACTTTAATTTAATTTAATTTAATTTCATGCAAAGGGTCAAAACCCTCGGACGTCCTAATTTTAATTCTTTTCACGCATTATTTCTTTCGATCATTATGTAACTGTTTCTCAGATGTAATAGTAATTAGGTTTATCTTTCCGTCTTTACTTTCCGCATCTTTATCAAAAACGGGTCTTTGTAATTTGGCGATGTATAGACCCGCGCCTTGTAATAGCGTAGGATTTTACTTTCCGCATTTAAATTTCCGCACTTTTAAATTATAATTGCATGAAAGAATGTATGGCCTAAATTAAAAACAAGCGTAGATCACCATGATACATGTACAAGATAAAACATAACATGACAATAACACACAAATTCACACACCACTCTTAGGGTACGCCTCACTGTTGCCTTGCCCTCGAAACGTGGTCGTCGAGTATAAGACGTTTTAGTAAGTCCTTATGTCCATGACATGATCCAGTTTCCTCGAAACGGTTGCCTCGGAATTAAAAAGGATCAATGGCATAAGGGTAGCTTCTAAGGTGTCCTACTGTTGCTCTGGTGACCACACTGTCCCTAAAAAACGAATTGACCCGAATACCTCAAACGGTGGTGCTACCTACCTCTCAATGGTGGGATGGCGCTACCTTAAGGACATTTACACAACCTAATTCCTTAGGGTAGGTAGATGACTCGTAGATACTTGCTCTATTCAAAAATAAATCAAAAACCTTTTCACACCGACACTTTCAAAAGCTTTCAAAACAATTTTTCAAACACTCTTGAGGACTGATACAAGAGTCATTCTGAAATCTTTCAAAGAAACTTTTTCAAACCCAATCACAATTTAAAAGCAAACACTTTTGAAAACACAATGAGCAAGTATCTAAGAGCCCATGGATAACCATGGATATAAAGGGTGCCTACACCTTCCCTTTCTATAAATCTACCTCACGAACCGAGAAACTATCTCATAAGGAATTTTGCTGTGCTTTTGTCCTGTCCATGTTGGAGAAAATAAAAGACGGTGGCGACTCTTGCTTCTGCGACATTTCGCGATCCAGCGTTAAACAGTCAGTTCTAAATCCACCGATCACAACGCGTCTGTGTCCTTGTTTGAGATTGAAACAGGCTGAGGACTGAAATTCAAACTTTGAAAACTGTGATTTTTGCAACCTTTCGTGGCTTTCTGGGAAGTTTGTACGTGTCATTTGGCTTGCTAGAACATTGTATTTATAGTGTATATGGAGGAGACACAATTGAATGGAAAAGATCAGCCCATAATGCCATGGTTTAAAGCCATGATCACCAATTTGAAAAGTTACCAAAATAAAGCTTTCATGCCATTTTTTGATGTTCAATGAATCTGGTCACTTGTGCATGAATCCTTGGGCCTCTAAGAAAGCTAACGCATCAGCCCAAATGCCTAAGCCCATTTCCAATTATCTTGTACCATTTATTTTTATATTTATTTGAAATAAATTAAAATAAATATGTAAAAAAATAGGTATAAAATGAAAGGCTATGCAAAAATAATATTAAAGGTCCTCTATAACCTTAGGAAGATATTTGAACCTTAAAAAGTTAGGTCATTGACTCAAAAATTCAAATTTGCTCAATGCGCCATTCTTGAAATTTCCAAAATTTTCCCAACTTGGGAAAGCCATAACTGGCTTAATTTTTATCTCATAATGATGATCTTGTACTTTTTGGAAAGCGCACGATGTCTAATTCAATATCTCTTTTGATCAATTTTGCATTTGAAGATGTTATCTTGATGTAAAAGGTCTTGGCAAAAAGTGGCTTTTGTTGACATTTTGAAAATGACCTATAATGTATTAGCTCATATCTTTCAAATGGTGCATTTCTTGATCTTGAGGGCTAAAGTGATGTTGTAGGGGTATGGATTCTCTTAAAAATGAGCTTTGGTAGGAATTTTTTTTATAAAGTATGAGAAAGTTATGCCTGGTCAAAGTTTGGTTGTTTTCTCTTATAGAAACCCTAATTTAGCAATTCTTGACTTTTGATGAATTAGGAGCATTTCTTGAGGAATCATGATCAAACCTTGATCAAATGATGGATATCACTTCAAAATGTTAATGTTGACCAAAAATATTTAAGTTTGACTGTACATGGGCCACAGTTGACTTTTGACCTAGCACAGTTGATTCTCAAGCATTTGAGCAATTGACTGAGCAAACTTGGTATGCAAGGCATGAAATTTGGAATGGATAATCTTGAAGACATATTAAGGCCATGGAAAGAATTTAAGACCTTTTCAACTCAACCATCTTGATGAAAATTGAAACCCTAGTTGGGGTTTATTGCCTTAGGAGGGGAATTTGTCTGATCAATTCTTGGTCAACCTTAAGCAATTGAGGACCTCTAGGAGTATGTCTTGTGTGAAAATGGGAGGGAAAATTTTGGGGTACAACAACATCCTTATCTTCCTTTGATTTTGTGTGTATAATCAAATATCCTTCTTCGTTGAAATAGAGCTCAGGAAGGGTCACACAGTTCCAAACATTCATCATAAAGTTCTTAACAACATTCATGGTTAAATCCCCTTCTAGCACATACATAATCAGCGAATTTTCCTAGTATTTGATTTCTGAGTGGATATCATGTTCTTCGATGATTACCTCAAGTTCTCCATTGACAGTTGTTGGCGCTGTATACTCAATATGCTTTCTATTCATAGGTAATCGATTGTCTTTGGTTATCTCTGCTCATGGTCTGATGGGTTTTGTTGTTACCTCTTTGTTATCGTCTTTTGCCTCTTCAACAACAAGTTCAAGTTTTCCTATGGAGAATCTAGCTGAGGGTTGATTATCCTCCTGTCAGATGAGGATGCTAGTGAGAAAACTCTAACACTCACCGGTGGTGTCTGTGTTACCGCCGTTTTCTTTAGGGGCCGACCGCGCATATGGCCCATCTCCAATTGCCTTCTCCGTTATGGTTTTGTTTTTTCCAGATCTATATAAGACAAACTAAATATTTTCAATGGAAAAAAACTAAACAATTTTAAACCAATTAAAAAACTAAATAAACTAAAATCAATGAAAAATAATAAAGATAAAAATAAAAATATGAAAAAAATAAGAATTAGATGAAGAAAAATCTAAGAGAATTTTAGAAATTATTTTCAGAATTTTTGGACTTAAAATGATTTTAAAATCAATTTTAGAAGTTTAAAACAATTAAAAATAAAATAAAGTTGAAAAAGATGTGGAGTGTTAGATCTTGATTCATTAATTGATGCGGCACATCTAATGATCCAGATGCTAAGGCATACGATGGAAATTAACTCAGAAAACACACAGGATTTGAAAAAAAGCTGACCAACCAAAACATTCCAATTTTCATGCACTCATTGGCTGAGAGGTGAAATTGGTTTGAATCTGAACTAGAGAGATCCGGTCATCTTCTCTAGTGAACTCTATGTTCAGATTTCTCAAACTGAAAATTCAAGCCAGGAGACTTATATCATTTGAAGCATCTTTTTGAAACAAATCCATCCTTGTGTTCATTATTCATTTATTTGAAGGGAGCAAGGAGAATTTAAAATAAAACCAAATGAAAATGAAAACAGAAAATCCAAAATATGAAGGGAAAAAGCATCAGTTCAACAAAGTTGAACGTCCAGAAAGTATCAACATATCATAAGCTACATTACAGTAAATGAGTTTGTGCAAATTGAAGTTTATAGCTACCTGAACGAAGTATGTCCGATTTGACTTGAAAACTTGACTTGGTTAAAACAATTTGATGCACTATTTGCCTTGATTTTGATATTGTTAGTTTTAGGGAAGATTAGAGGTGCAAAAGGGAGTGAGGAGTTGATTTGAAAATGACTGAAAATATGAAAACGAAAGATACATGTACAGAGTTCGAATGGATCTGAACAGGGTAAATTTGGATTTTAAAGCTTGAGAAATAAGGTGGATATGATCTTGTATTTATAGTGGAGTGAATGGAATGTTTAAGTGAGAGAAATGGTGATCAAATTGTGCTATCAAAGTTAATCCGATGAGTGAGAATTTTATGACTTGCACCTGCTTTAAACGCAGCTAAACATTGAGTTTTATGGATCAAAACACTTCATACCACTTCAATAAACAAGATTAGAAAGAAATCTCATGGTAATTTGTCATGTAATCATGTTTTGGTTGTGGTAAAAATATGACTTTTGCACCAAAATTTAATTCCAAGTACCCTTCTTCAAACGAGTATGCCCTTCAGCACAAGGACCTTTTTAGATTCATTCTTTTTTCTTTGTACTCTATTCATGACAGAATACAATGTATCAAAAAAGTTTTCATTTGGAAATATGAGTACAAAGTCAGATCCATTTAAAGTTGGCTTCATGACAAGGCAAATAGGTCAAAAAAATTCTAAGTACCAAACATGACCTATAATGTCTTGCAATCTTTCATGACCTTCCAAGCATAATTGGAACTTGATCATTGACGATAACTTGGAGAGGTTATCAAGGAGAATATTGTGAAAAAATAATGATATCCATGTGATAAAAATTGAGCAAGTTATGATTCTTGAAAGTTGAGTAAAAATCACTTGTAAATAGGTCAAAATTTCACTAAGTCCACAAATGACCTATAATGTATTCAAATTTTTGATGACTTTACTAACATAATTAGATCTTGACTTGTAAAGAGAAGTTAGAGAGGATGTCAAGGAGAGTGATATGAACAGAGAAACATAAAAAAATGTTGAATAATGAAGGAGTTGTGGTCTTGTGAACTTTAACTTGAAAACTTGCCAAATTAGGTCAAACCACTTTGCATAACTTTGACACTCTTGATATTTTCTTGCAATCTAAGGCATGGTGAAGCTCATATGAACTTAGAATGATAAAGCCTTGATTGATATTTAACTAAACATGGCCACACTTAAGGTTACTTGATGACGAAGGCATGGAAATAAACACATGAACCTTTGACCTATCTTGAGGAATAAGTAACCATCCCTTGGGGAATCTTTTGATTAATTGAGATTGAATGATATTTGAAAGTTATATGAACTAAGATTATAGGTCAATCCATAATGCACAAGTCCTTGAGAATCAATGTTGACCACACTTTGACTTTGATCAAATGAAATGCTAGCTGAGGGAACTTGTTTGATTTACTTGGTTCACATTTGTCCTTGCAAAACAAACAAAGGAAAATAAAGCATGTCTTTTTGTATTTTGATTAGATGTTAGTAAAACATAAAAAAAATATACAAGATTCACAAATGGTTGCTTTGTGATCCCTTAAAGGTAAACTTAAAGAAGAGAGAGAGAGAGAGAGAGAGAGAGAGAGAGAGAGAGAGAGAGAGAGAGAGAGAGAGAGAGAGAGAGAGAGAGAAGTTTAAGAGGAAACTCAAGGTTGTGATCTTGATGTGTTGCAAAGATGCAAAATGATGAGGGATCTTAGGGGTAAAAATTAGGGTATGACACAAAGGAAATTTTGTTTTTCGGTTGGAATCTGTAGAGATTTTCCCTTCGTTGGTTCTTCTACCATAATACCCCAAAGTATGCATGGGTGGTTCTTCCATATCAACTTTTTCCGTGATAGATTCTTCATTTAGTGGAAGTTAGACATACAATATTCTATTTTGTTTGTCCTTTTTCCTACCTAACCGAATTGTTTTCTGTTTTGCTTTTGCGATCTTATTGATTTCAAAATCAAATAGTAGTTTTCTAGATCATTCACCTCATATACATAAATAGAAAATACCTAACTTGCACTACACAGTTAAAAATAAAATAAGAATAAAATCATGTGTGGTTATTGTTAGAACATACACAAGATCCAATGGTGAATCAATGGAGAATTTGTGTTAATAGGAAAGGATGGAATGAAAAGATAAGAGGAATAAGAGAGAGAGAGAGAGAGAGAGAGAGAGAGAGAGAGAGAGAGAGAGAGAGAGAGAGTAAAATAGTGTGAGGAGAAAAATATGTAACAAATGGTATTAACTAAAATGTCACAACTTGAGGGATATTTATATAAGCCAACAAAATTGTTGGGAAACAAAACAACTTAAACAATAATCTAAAAAACCCAAACATGAGTTCATAATCGGTTATGCCAAACACCGTAACCGATTACACCTACGAGACTTCCAAAAACAGAACTATAAACACCTTCTGTAACTGGTTAAACTATTTCTCGTAACCGGTTACTAACCCGATAAATGCAAATTCTAGCTTCCAAAAGTGCTTATTTATTAAGTTGTTTCCCCCAATATGCTCCCAGAAGCTTATACAATGCATTTGAATTATTATGTACATCCAATACACCAGCATTTGAATTATTATGTACATCCAATACACCACCTTAATTAAAATTCTCCAAGTTCTCCATGCCCAAATTCATCTTCAACTTCATGAATACATCATTTGTGACTTCTTTTGTCAACAAATCTGCAACTTGTTCTTTACTTCTACAATATCCCAACCTCATCCTGCCTTCACTCACCATATCCCTCAAGTAACGAAAAGTCATCTCAATATGCTTACTCCTCCCATGTGCAATGGGATTCTTATCAAGATTAATGGCTGAAACATTATTAAATAAGAGTGTGGCAGCTTCTCCTAACGACACAGTGATATACTCGGCCTCACAAAAAGAGAGTGCAACCACCAGTTCCTTTTTAGAACACCAAGAGATTAGTGTTCCTTTGAAAATAAAGATATAACCATTCGTAGACTTTCGATCATCTTTATCTCTGCACCAATTGGAATCGGTATAACCGAGCAAACCACATTTTCTTCCCATATATGTTGCAGGAAAGAGAATTATGTTGCCAAGAGTTCATTTGACATATCTTAGGATACTTTTAATTTCTTCTAAGTGAGACACATTCAGTCTCTCCATGATTCTACTCGCAATACCGACACTAAACGCCAAATTTGGCCGAGTATTGCACAAGTAACGTAATGACCCAATCAATCTTCCATATTGAGTAGGATCCATGTTCTGCTCCTCTTCACTTTTGGACAACTGTAACCTTGCTTTAGTTGGTGTATTCGCGGCATTACAATGCTCTATATCGCACCTCTTCAATATCTCAAATGCATACTTCCTTTGGTGCATGAGCAGTCCCATTTTTTACTTGTGGAACTCTATGCCAAGGAAGTATGTCAAAGTGTCAATGTCACTCATCTCGAATTCTTCTATAAGTTCACTCTTGAACTTAGAAATACTCATCTCATTGCTACCCTTGATCAATAAATAATCCATATATAGATAAAGTATGATCACATCTTTTCTTGCATATGACTTAACATAAACACCATGCTCAGACACACATTTCTTGAAGCCAGCATCAACTAGAAAACCATCATTGTGTTTGTTATAAGCTCTAGGATCATTTTTCAAACCATAAAGCGCTTTCTTCAGTTTGTAGACCCTTCCTTCTTGATTTGTCACAAAAAATGAGGGGGTTATTCTACATAATTTCCTCCTCAAGTGGACCAATCAAAAACACAGATCTCACATCCATTTGATATATCGACCAATTATTGCAATTTACAATGCCAATAACTAGACTTATAGTTTCTATCCTAGCAACAGGTGGAAATACCTCATCAAATCCCTTCGCAACTAATCTAGACTTATGCTTGACTATTTCACCTTTGGGATTCGCCTTCACTTTATAGACCCACGTCACGCCGATTAGATTATTTCATTCTGGTAGATCAACTAACTATCAAGTACTGTTTTTTCCAATCGATTACAACTCCTCTTTCATTATACACACCCATTTTGGATCACTTAATGCCTCTTATGTGCTAACATGCTCAGATTTAGCCATAAGCACAAAGTGAACAAAATCACCATCATCATTGATCTCGTCAACCTGGACTACTTCACAATCTTGGAGTCTTTGATAGAAGCCTATTTTCCTACTTGGTCGTCTACTATTTTCCTTAATTTAAGCTTCGAAAGTTTGTTGTACAGAACCTTCTGCAACCTGATTTTCTGCAGTTTTATTGTCGTACTCGGTTACAGGATTTTGGTAACCTGTTACGCCTTCTGCTAAACTAGTTCTAGTAGCCTCGAGAATCATAAAATTGTGTCTGTAATCGGTTATGGCACTCTGGTAACCGATTACAACACTTGTTAAAACAACTTTTTTGCTATCGAAGTGCCTCAGTTCATCAACCACCATATCTCGACTGATCACGATCCTCTTGTTTGCAACATAAAATAACTTATAACCTTCATTAGGATGATAACCAAAAAGCAACATCATCTCACCATTGTCATCCAACTTCTTTCAGAGCTGACCCAGAACATGTTAAAATGCTACCGAATCGAAAACTCTCAAAGGACTTAAGCTTGGTTTAAATCCAGATTATACCTCTTATGGAGTCACCTTATCAAACTTCTTTGTACAACACCTATTCAACAAATAGGTGGATGTAGAAACGACTTCTCCCAATAGGTATTTTTTTGTAGCGTATAGGGTGGCACAACTTCACACACTATCCCTTCTTCATCATAATACTTACCAAACTCATTCGAGGTATATTCACCTCCACCATCTGTTTTAAGAATTTTAAGTTTGTAACTGCTTTTCCGCTCAACCATGGACTTGAATCTTTTAAACACGTCAAATACCTCATCTTTTATCTTGATTAGGCACGTACATATTTTCCTACTAAAACCATCGATAAAAGTGACAAAGTACCTATTGCCACCATACAAGTCATCTTGCATTGGCCCGCACACATTGAAGTACACCACCTCAAGGTGATGTTTGATCCTATGACATGCATCCTTGTTGAAATACTCTTGTTCTACTTCCCTTGCACGCACTCTTCACATATCTCAACTGGAACATTGATTTTTAGTAATCTGGTTACCATACCATCCATTTGTAACGTGTCGAGGTCTCAAAAATTGAGATGTCAAAGACGGTAGTTCCACAACCACTCATAACGACTTGTCACTGTAGAAATACACTTATGATCTATCACTTTCAAATCTATATTGAAATTCCTATTGACATCCATAAGCGCTTCAAGAACTACAACTCTATTTCAGTCTAAAACACGCAAAATCTTGTTTTCCATGTGAATCATGTAATTCTTCTCAAGAAATTGGCCTATGCTTAAGAGATTACATCTGATTCCTGGAATGTATAGCATATATTTGATCAAGGAATGACCATCATCCCTTCTCATGACTAAAATATCACCACCCCGTCGGCCGCTAAAGTGGTATCGCCCGTGAATTTCACCTTATTCTTTTTGGCTTGATTGATTTTGACAAACCAATCCTTTCTACCCATCATATGTGTGGAACAACCAGAATCCAAGTACCACTCATCACTTCCTTGGACTCCGTCTCTAACTGTTACCATTATGTTTTTCTTTGAACACATTTCTACAGCATTCCTCAAACTACTGCAGCTGCTACTACTGCTATCCAGCAACTTATTACTGCCATAATTCTCCTTTGTGATCATGGCCAAAAGCATGTTTTCTTCATCCACCTCCTATCGAGCAACCTTATCCATATCACTTTGATTTTCCCTTTATTTCACATTACAATCTCTTGCGAAATGACCAACTCTATGACAGTTGTAACATTTCACATTACTTTTGTCAATCTTCTTGGTGTAGTGGCTTTGACCACTACCTTTGGAGCTGATCTCACATCTTTTCCCCATTGAACCCTTTGAATTTTGTGAATCTTTTGCACCAAAATTATGGAAATTTTTCTTTCCTTTCGATCATTTACTCTTCTCGTTGAACCTTGGTTGTAAAGTGATCTCCGCTTTAGCCTTGTCGTTTCCCCTTTCATCAATCCTTTGCTCGTGAGCCTTAAGAGAGATTTGAAGCTCCTCTTTGATCAATGTCGGAAGATCCTCCGACTCTTCAATCGCCACTATAGTGTTGTCAAATCTTGGTGTTAAGGAACATAAGATTTTCTATACAACATTCTGCTCCAAAACGGTTTCTCTGTAAGACTTCATTTGATTCACCAAACACGTAATGCGCGTTACATAGTCGTTGAATTGTCTTCTTCTCTTACATTTGAACCAATTTGAACTGCCGCTTGTGAGTTTGTAACTTCACCACCTTTGCTTTATCATCCCCTTCATAATCCTTCTTCAATATCTCCCATGCTTGCTTTATCGAATCGCATTCGCCAACTTTTTCAAAGTTGTCATTATCGATGCAAGAATGAATCAAGAAGAGTGCACTGTAATCCTTCTTCTTCTCTTTATTAAATGCAGCCTTCTGAGCATCTGTAGATTCTTCCCCAAGTGGAGTAACTCCATTCTTGATCACCTTAAGAATGTCTGATATCCAAACAAAACCTTCATTTGTTTTGACCACTTGTCCTAACTCTTCGAATCAAGAATCGGTAGGTTGGTGGGAACTCTATCATTTGAAATTGTGTTAATATTTGTAGTGAATTATGGATCAGAACCAGACTCTTGATGCCAAATATTGGAACATACATAAGCTCTAGTAGTGATTCAATGGAGAATATGTGTTAATTAGAGAAGATGGAATGAAAAGATAAGAGGAATAAGAGAGAGAGGGAGAGAGAGAGAAAGAGAGAGAGAGAGTAAAATAGTGTGAGGACAAAAATATGTAACAAATGGCATTAACTGAAATATTACAACTTGAGGGATATTTATACAAGCCAACAGAATTGTTGGGAAACAAAAGAACTTTTTAAATAAGCTAAAAAAATCCAAACACGGGTTCATAATCGGTTACGCCAAACATCATAACCGATTACATCTACGAAACTTTTAAAAACAAAACTGGAAACACCTTATGTAACCGGTCACACTATTTCCCGTAACTGGTTACCAACCCAATAAATACAAATTCCAACTTCCAGAAGTGCTTATTTTTAAAATTGTTTCCTCCCATATTCTCTAAAACACTTATACAATGCATTTGAATTAATATGTATATTTAATATTTATCTGGTCAAGGACCTGCCCCACGGGTTTGGCAGTTCCAAAAGTGTTTGAAAGCTTTTAATTACCCGCTTCGCGGGTTTGATAGTGCAAAAATGGCTTATAAGGTCTTCTTTTCTTTTCTTTAGGTTATACTTTCCTTTTTATTCAACACAATTACAATAGTCTAAATATTTTATGATATAACCTAAAAATTTAATTCACAATATAAAACTAAACTCAATTTCTTAAAATAAATGAAAAAACTAAACTCGGTTTACTTACAAACATAATAAGGCAAAGTTAATGATCGTAACTGATCGAAAGGATCGTCGGTGACCCACGAACTTAGACTGAAATGTAGTGAAGGTGAAGTGAGGGGGGTGCCTACAAGACACTCTGACGCCAAAGTAAGGTTCAGAGAAGAATACAAGTAATGAATGTGTGAAGAATAATGTACCTGACCCTCTAGTGAAAGAGGATATTTATAGCCCCCAACACTTGGCCAAGGTCTCTATTTGGGTCGGATGCCCAGGTCCAAAATAGAGACTTCCAGGATCCTACATGGAAGTGGAGACCAGTTCTTGGTCTCTATCCTAGTTCAACTGCTACTCAATTCTTAAAGGGTGAAGGCTCGTTCTTTTCGGGAGCAGGATGACTGTGTGATAGTCGGAGGAGTGTTGGCTGCATGTCGTTGACGTGCATGCCCGTACTGAGGAGCAGGCCCCCGATGGGCACACTCGGCAGAGGCTTGTCGTGCACATGCTGAGGAGCAGGTCCATGACGGATATACTTAAGAGATGTTCCTGATGTGCACGTGTTGAGGAGCAGGTCCTCGTAGAACATGTGCAGGAGATGTTCCCCAACAATGATAATAATATGGACTTGCCCGACTGGGCATCTGGTCCAGATTTGGGCCCCAACAGGTTATTAGACCTTTAATGGTATTGGACTAGACCTTGTTCAATAGTAGATAATCGTCGGCCCAGTCCAGAACAGGAGTCTTCCAAGTCATTGCTCCTAAGTAGAGGAGTTATGACTTTTAGATCAACTCTAGTGTCGAGGAGACAATGATGCCTAAGGTCTTTGTGGCTTCTCTTGAGCCTAAATCATCGGCATGTGTCACGGGATTGATTCGCTCGCACATACGTTTTTATTCCAACGTATGCTAGAAGAAAGGAGGGAATGTGTTCGTTCAGATTAACAATCTTCCTCGCGGAGGAGGAATGATCGTTCAGATTAATAATCTTCCTCGCTGAGAAGGGGCGATATGTGGATGCCATGGTCGGGAGTAGCGATATACTCACGGATGAGGACATTTTTCTTGGTCATCGTCGGGGAGTCATAGAGTTTTGGATGGTGTGCGCTAGCTGGACCACGTGTCACATCATTTAATGCGTAATGATGACCTAGGTGTAGGGGTCATTATGACCTAGGCGCATGGATGGCTGCATGTTGAGGTGACGTTTCTTCTTCCATGTAGGGTTTATAAATACGAGTTTAAGGATTCATTTGTTATATTCACAATCCATGCTCTCCATCTCGCTTCTCTCTCTGATCCACCTCTTGCCACTGTCGCCGTTGCCGCTGTGCCTTTTAAGGATGAATCCTCAACCAGGTATGCGCTTTCCCTTTAGTTTTCCATCAATTTAATCTTCGCAACATCCATGTTTTATGCAAATTTTGCACCCTGGGAAGGTTTTCCTCGCGATATTCATGCAAAATCCGCATTTTTCGCTCCCAATGCTCATCCACTACCCGTAGGATTCATCTTTTTGCCCGTGACATTCATGATTTCGTCCGAGTTATTCATGTTCCTCCTCGGAGATTCATGTGTTCCTCGGGATATTCATGATGTCGCATGAGGTATTCATGTTTCTCCTTGGGAGATTCATATGTTCCTTGGGATATTCATGATTTCGCTTGAGGTATTCATGTTTCTCCTCGGGATATTCATGGGTTCCCTAGGATATTCATGATTTATCAGTTGGGGAGGACTTTTCTTCATGAAAAGTCCTTGCCTTCGCTTACTGGCCTATTCAGATCATGTCCATAGCTTTGGGGTTGTGATTTTCTTATGAAATATCGATCAAGGGCTTGGTTGGGGATTGTTCCCTCATCCTTTGATGTGCCCTTTCACTTGACTTGTGGTGGAAGGGTGGATTTGATTTGACATTCGAATTCATTGTTCTCCTATGCTTTTCAGATGAAACAGACGAAATTATCGAAGTTATCAAAGATGTTGAGATGGTCGACTCAGTCACTAATCCTCACATGGATTGGGTTGCTCCCGAGCCACGCGGCTTTGCTTCTCATTACGCGGTGTCTCTGGAGAACACGTTCTTGTACATTGCTTACAAAGAGGATGACCCAGATGTCAAGCATTAGAAAGTACTCAGGCCCTCGTTCACAAATGGATCTGCTCATTTTACAAAAGCAACTGCATTCCTATGCACGAGATAATTTTCGAAGAGTTGAGGCTTCAACTGCCCTTCACCGACTTCCCGGTTATGGTGTTCACACATTTGTCTTTAGCACCCTCCCAGTTGCACCTAAATGCGATCGCATTTATGTCGGTGTTCGTGATAGTGTGTAGATATCTACAGATTGGCGCGATGATCCCCCTCTTCTTCCGTTGCTTTCTTATCCAGCGACAAACCTTGGAAGGAAAACATAGCTGGGTCTCTTTGATGCAGACAAAGAACAAGTCTTTAATATGTTCCTAGAGCCAGTCCGTGAATTTAAGGACATGTACTTCCTTTTCAAACCAGTGTTGGGTGAAGCGTTTGATTCGGCGCTGGAAGAAGTGATCCTAGTCGATGATGAAGGTCACCCACTTCTCCATGAAAACGGGAAGGTGTAGACAGAGGTGGTTTCAAAGTTCCTCCTCCACTAGACTTTGGCTCACTTCGACCATCTCCCTGACTATTATGCTACCCCTAATGGGCCCATGGTGAGGAGGATGAGGTATCATATGCTAAACTTTGCAGATTCCTCAATGGATTCTATCCCGACCAATGGCTGACGAGGGAAGGGAAGAATTACCTTGATGAAAACGGGGAGCCTGTGTTTGAGGCTCGAGCGATAAACACTAAGGCACTCCTCGGGTGCCATACTATCGAGGAGTGTGTAACTCTTTTAGGTATCTGCTCATGTAGATTATTTCCTCAGTCTCTTCACCAGTGTGGTCGACTATACTTTGTTAATGCACTAACTTTAGTTTGTTATTCTCTGTAGGTAAAATGGCAGAGCAATGTAAGTGCATACTTAAACTGGCGCAAGATGCATCGAAGGAAAAAAAAGATGAAAAATTCTCACTTTGTTCCTGGTAAGGGAAAAGACGGCTCCAACACCTCTTCACAGTCATCGAACCTCAAACACTCTCCAGGTGCACAACAACTTTCAAGGAGAAAGAGGAATCAGCCTGAGGGTGATGTTATGGATCTGACCGAGAATGATAATGAGGTCAGGGGTTTCACCTTTCCCCCTGCTTCGATCATAAGGGATTTTTTTATGTAGTCCCCATGAATGTGTCTGACACCGAAACTAGAATCATCTGGGGATTAGATGTAGCGGGTAGGAGGAAATAGTTGGCCGACAGTGCTGTTGGCATGATGAAGGTCCTAGAGATGGCCGTAGTTCTCTCTGGCGAGGAAAGTGGCTTTGCAAGCTGAGATGGACAAGCTTCAGATGGAGAAAGAGGCCCTTGAGGCCAAAGCGAAGAAGTTGCAGTCCTCTCTTGATGGCTATAAGGATATGTTTTGAGTCTAGGGTGTTGAGCTCAAAAATAAGAAGGAAGATGTGGTGACCAGTCTGTCCGTCGAAAAGGAGGCTTGGTTACTCGAGAAGAAAAACCTTGTGGAAGAAGTTGTTGATTTGAAATTTGTTCGAGTGTCTGTCGAGGATGAGTTTGATGCGACAAAGGCCTTAAAGACCCGGGCTGAATTTGTGGCTCAGATATGGGTTCTCGAGTCTAACTGTTTGGAAACGACGACAATGGGTTTTGATACTACGGTGTCTCAGCTCGAGCTGTTGAACCCTGGGCTTAATGTCGAAGGGGTTGGGTTATTGTCTCAAGTGGTTGATGGTAAGCTGATTCCTCCTAACACCCCCGATGATGACGAAAATGATGGTTCTCATGAAGAGTGGTTTCACATTGTTTTTCTATTTTGTTCAGGCCTACGTGCCTGTATTTTTGTAATGTTTGGACAGGGCCTACGTGCCCGTATTTTCTATTAAATTCAGAAAAAAGGGCTTTTCCCGACATTTTTTATTTGGGCCTACGTGCCCTAAGTTCTGTAATATCTAGACAACATCAGCCTTCGTGGTCGGCCTTTTGCATGCCTTTATTTTGCCTGTCTATTCTGTGCTAGGTATTCTTTGTCGTTGTGCTTGACATGTTTATTTTGTATAAGAGTGGAAATTCGTGCTCGACCTTATTTATAGTTGACAACATATAGAGACATGTCAAGGAGGCGGATACAGACTCCGCTCGGACGAGGCCAAGGTCGCGGTCGGGGCCTTGACTTTGTGGCGTGAACTATCCCATCGCGAGCTGGGTGTTCTAGCTATTTGGTAATTTGACAACGGGGCTCAGTCGAGGTGTCCCTATCGGGCTAAGGTTCTGCTCGTCCAATAAGCAAAGACCCACCTTTTTTATTAGTTGGAGGTTATGTTCGTACCTCAACATGCGTCTGTGGTCAAGTGAACCCCATCGTTTGTTGGAGAGGGTACGTCACTTGCTAGGTCGTAGTGTTTGCTTGGGACTTAGATGTAATATTGTTTTAGCGTTATAGAGTTCCATGGTCGAGGTAGTTGTTCTCCACTTAGGTATTCGAGGTAATACGCCTCATTTCCCGTCGTCCTGTAGACACGGTAGGGGCCTTCCCAATTTGAGGCTAGCTTTCCTTCGTGGGAATATTTTTGTTTCTCCGTAGGACTAGACTGCTGACTTGGAATTCACATTTTATGACTTTGGCATCATGTCGCAGAGTTATCTGCTGTTTTAGCGTGGCCTCGTGAAGAGATGCCTCTGATTGAATGTCTTCGATCATGTCGAATTCTTCCCTCAGGGCTTCATCATTTAGTTCTTTGTCGAGAGGGAATTCGGTTTGCATAGATGGTTCCATGATTTCCACGGGGATGACAACCTCGGTACCGTATATTAGTCAAAAATGAGTTTCCCACGTTCTCCAGTGTGGTGTCATCTTGTAAGTCCATAGCATGTTGTGCAGCTCTTCGACTCATCTCTTCCTGGCTTCACCCAGCTTGTGCTTAAGCCCTTGTAAGATGACTCTGTTTGCAGCTTCAACTTTCTTGTTCGTTTGAGGATGTTTGACAGATGTGAAATGTTGCTTGGTGTTGAGCTTCTTGATGAAATCTTGGAAGTTTTGGTCGGTGAAATGTGTCTCATTGTCGGTGAAGAGCACTTGCGGTATGCCGAATCAGGAAAGCACATTTCTTTTATGGAAGCGAAGTATGTTATGTAACATGATTTTGGCGAGGGCTTCAACCTCTATCCATTTTATGAAATAATCAACATCGACAATCAGGAATTTGTTTTGGTACGACCCTTGGGTGAAGGGTCCGAGAATGTCCATCTCCCACCAAGCGAACGACCACGGGGACGACAATGTTTTGAGCTCGTGTGGGGTGCTAGGTGCATATCTGCATGACGCTGGCATTTGTTGCATTTTTTGACGTTCTCCTTCGCATCCTGCTGTATTGTGGGCCATTAGTACCCCGCTCATAGTGCCTTTTGTGGCAAGGATCTTCCTCCTTAGTGTTGGGCATTGATTCCTTTGTGGATTTCCTGCAAGATATGGGGAACTTTAGTCTCTTTGACGCACTTTTAAGAGCGAGATGGAGAATCCCCTTATGTAGATCATCTGCTCGATCATCACGTAGGAGCAAGCTTGATGTTTGGTCGCATTGACCTCCTTTTGATCCGCATGAAGTTCTCCCTTGGTGAGGTAATTGAACACTGGGGTCATCCAACATGTATTGTCCCTTATGGTGTTAACCTCGGGCGATGCAGCGGGCCATTCGAGGCTCGCGCGAGAAAGGGATTCTTGGATGACGGATTTGTTCCCACCTTTCTTCCTTGTGCTTGCGAGTTTTGATAGTACGCCGGCCCGAGTGTTCTGTTTGCGAGGAACATGTTTGATCTCCAGGTGGGTAAACCTTTTCATTCTTTCTTTGACCAGATTTAGATACTCGATGAGGATGTCGTTCTTGGCATGGTACTCTCCTTGTACTTGGGATGCGACGAGTTGGGAGTCAGTGAAGATTTTTACTTCCTAGGTGCCTAGGTCTTCGGCCAGTCTCATCCCTGTGAGCAGGGCCTTATACTCAACTTGATTGTTTGATGTTGGGAATTATAGAGTGAGTGAATGTTCGACCATTACGCCCTCATCATTCTCGAGGAGGATTCATGCTCCGCTCCCCATCGAGTTGGACACTTTGTCCACGAAGATTTTCCATTTTTGGTCCCCGCCTGTAAGGGGTTTATGGGTGGTCATATCTGCAAAGAAGTCGGCCAATGCTTGGGCTTTAAGAGCTTTCCTGCTTTCGTACTGGATGTCGAACTCTGAAAGTTCTAGGGATAATTTCAGCATTCGACTAGCCATGTCTGGTCGTCCTAATAGTTGCCTTACAGATTAATCGATTTGTACAAAGACCGTGTGGGATATGAAGTAATATCTGAGTCTCCTCGCTGCACCGATGAAGGCCAAAGCTATTTTTTCAATTTGTTGATATTTGACCTCCGAGCTTTGTAGTGCTTTACTCGTGAAATATATCAGTTTTTGCCTGCCTGAGGTCTCACAAACAGGGGTTGCCTTTACGACCTCGGCTGAGACGGTTAGGTAGAGGAACAAAGTTTCCCCATTCTCTGGTCGTGAGAGCATAGACGGCTGTGAAATGGCTCGTTTGAGGTGGAGGAGGGCTTTCTTTCACTCCTCGGCCCATTCGAACGCAACCTCTTTGCGTAAGAGTTTGAAAAATGGGAGTGCATGTTGCACGGAATTTGCCACGAAGCGACAGAGCAAGGTGAGCATGTCGTTCAAGATTTTTATGTACTTTTTCGAGTTTGGCATAGGGAGCTTAAAGAATGCCTTGCATTTTTCGGGTTTGGATTTAATCCCTCGTTCGATCAAATAGAAGCTGAGGAACTTTCCCGCCTTAACCCCGAAGGTGCATTTCTCCGGGTTGAATCTCATCCTACATTGCCTTGCTCGATCGAAGACTCTTTTTAGGTGGGCCGCATGGTCGGTTTCTGCTCAAGACTTGATGATCATGTCATCCATATATACCTCGAGCATATCCCCAATCTCATCGTGGAAGACTTTGTTCATCATCTGTTGGTATCTTGCCCTCGCGTTTTTAGGCCGAAGGGCATTACGTTGTAGTAGTAATTGCCCGAACCGGTCATGAAAGTCGCACATTATTTATCACTCATTGCCTTGGGATTTTGATTATAACCTGAATATGTATCCATAAATGATAAAAGTTTATAGTCGACCGATTTTTCGACCACCATGTCAATATTAGGTAAAGGATATGCATCTCTGGGACATGCCCGATTGAGATCAGTATAATAAACACATATACGAAATTTTCCATTATTTTTCTTAACAAGTACAACGTTGGAGATTCTGGTTGAATACCAGGCCTCAAAAATAAAATTTGCCTCTAAGAGGTCTTTTACAGTTTTTTTGGCAGCCCCCACTTTCTCGGGAGACTACTTACGCCTACATTGAGCTACTGCCCTAGTGGAAGGATCTACAACGAGCTGGTGGCAGACGACCTCAAGGTCGATTCTGGGCATTTCTGCAGCACTCCAAGCGAATAAATCATCATTCATCCTTAGACAGGCTTAGAACTGCTTCTTTTCCAGATCAGTGAGTCCAACTCCAATCTTCACGCCTTTGTTTGGGTCTTTGCAGAGGGGGGTGATTTTGAAGTCTCTGTCAGGGATGGCGTGAAGGGGATCATGTTCTCCATTGGGGACTTAAACTTTGTCTTTGGTGAAACAAGTGTCGGGGTCAATGGAGCCCACATTGGGTGGAGCCTCATGTTCTTCAACTTTAGCAGGCTTGTCAGCCAAGGAAGTCACCACTGTCGAGGAGGTTGCTCTGTTGGTAGCTCGTGGAGGGCACAGCGGTCTGCTCAGCCAGCGTTGGTCTCCCCAGGATACAGTCGTAGAGAGACGGGCAGTCAACCACTAGGACATAAACTTTGACCTGTCTGGTGGCCGCTTCTATCTTGAATGTGACGAGCAACTCAACATAGCTCCATGGTTTAGAGATTGAGTGATTGAAGCCTTGCAGTTCGGATCCTACATATGGTGACACGTGGGACCTGTCAGCTGAAGAGTTTGGAACAACTAGGTATACATGACATCGACGAAACTCCCCTCGTTGACCAAGATGCGATGCACGTCGAAGTTGACCATCTTTGCTCTCATGAGCAAAGGGATGTTCGAGTTGGGAGCTCCCCTAAGCTGTTCCTCGAGGTAGAATGTGATGGGTTCAGATTTTCCCCGAAACCTGTTAAGGGTCACGGTCTGGACCGGAGCTGCATCTATGAACTCATTGAACTTTCTTTTCTCTGAATTCAAAGAAAATCTGTTGAACCCCCGCCGGATATTACCATGGCGGGTGGGCGGGATTTTCCCATCTATTATTGGAAAACAAGGGCTCCTACTCGCTGATGTTATCGGGGATGTAAAAATTCTATAGTCATGAGATGCTTAGAGCAACTTGGATGGGGCCATCCTGATCATAGGGTCGTGTCTCCTCCCAGACCTCTTTCACCTTGTGTTGTACCCCAAAATTTTCCCTCTCATTTTATCAAGATTTCCCCTCACAAGACTCTTTGGACTCCAGACAGGATTAGGGTTTGCTCTGCTCAAGACATCTCCTTGCACTGATGACCTGAAATTAGGGTTTGAGTTTGCACAGGGATTTTTGGACTTCAAATGCCTCATGTGACGTTCATACTTCATGTTGGACCTATAAGATTGCTCATACCAAATTCCAGGCTTTGAATCAAATTTTTGCCCAGTCAATTGGACAGTTGACCTAGAAATCAGTTGTATTGGGGAAAAAGTCAATTGTGGCCAATTTACAGTCAAACCTCATAATTTTTGATCCACATCAACATTATAGGCTTATATGAACAATTTTATCAAGTTTGGACCACAACTCTTCAAGAAATTTGATCAGATCATCAAAAGGGCAAAATGGTCATTTTTAGGGTTTTGACTGCAGAAAGGAAATTTATGATTTTTAACCTAGCCAATGGAAAATTTGGTTCAAGCATGGATTCAAGGACTCAATGGCATCATCTTGACCTAATCACAAGGTTCAAAAGATCTCAAATGCATTGGATTGACAGATGAATTTTCCAATCGACTGATCAAAAATCAACTATACACTGAAAAGTCAAACTTTGACTTTTTGGTCAAAATCAAGTGCCAAGGTTCATTTTTCATCAAGATGTGTCAAAACATGAAACTTGTTCACCAAGAAACCTAATTTTGAAAATTAGGGTTTAAAATGGAAAATTTTCATAACTTAGAAATTTTCTAAGTTATGAAAATTTCTTATTTTTTCCCAACTTTTTCACCATGATGCAATTGGATTAAAACAAAACTTACAACATGAAAGTTGTAGTACTCCACAAAATATACAACTTTGATTCACAAAGTTTTCCCAAAAGATGCTTGGATCTAGTTATGATTTTGTGAATAGGGGTCCATGAAACTTTTAACTTAGTGAAATTTTGCCCTAATTTAGGCAGGATTTTGACCTATCTTCATGGAAATTTTTCACATATTTCCAAGTGGAATCTCAAAATTCATTTCAAATATGGATTGTAGATCATGTTACAAGCTTTCCAAAATGTCCAAGAACTCTCCAAAATCATTTATGGTTAGGGAGAATCGAAAGTTTGAAAATGGGAAATTATCACTTTTGGCCAAGGCATTTTGCACATTGCTACAACTTGCAAATCTGTCCAAACCTTGCTTGTACTTGTTTTACAGGTCTTAAACCCTTCCAAACTCATAAATTAAATGCAAACACATTGTATTAAGGCTTTGTTCTGAGCTTTAGAGCATTACACTTTGAATTAATCCATTTTTGGCAAAAAGATAACAATGCCATTTCCATAAAGTTCACTTTATGCAATTTTGTTTCTCTTGAGCTCTGAACCCAATATTTTGAAGCAAACCAACTCCACAAATATCAGGAAAAGTATACCAACCATGTTCAGGCTTTGAGCTAGCAAGTACATCATTTGGCATTGTCAACTCACCTTTTGCTTCAAAAATAAGAAAGCTTGCAAAAGTGAGACAACTTTGTAATCTGATATAACCAAGTCTTGTGCACATTTCAAACAAGTTCAACATAATATACCAAGTCCAAAACACGAGCTCTAAGCCTCTCTAACACCCTTAAGCACAAAAATCACAAGTTCTTGCAAAACAGAACAAGTTCTGCAAATCACAAGCCACAACCAAATCCACTCGTGCGTTTTGTCCCAAACCAGTTCAAACACATTCTAAACAATACACCTAAGCTATCCCAACCATTCTCAAGCAACTGTAACCTTGTTTTCACACTTCACCATTTTCAAATTCTGAGTTTGCAGGTTGAGTTCTATAAGGAGATTCAGGCAAGTTCAAAGCAAGCTAAGCATTGGGAAAGCTCAAAGGAACTTCAAGCAAGCTCACAAGTATCTCAGGCTTCACTCACAACCCCTACATTGCCATACTCGAACTTGACTGAAACATGTAAGTTTCAAACTTCTATCTCTCTATTTAGGAATCATTAGGCTTAGGTTTGTGAAGCAAAAATGTAGTCCTCATTGTCCTTGAGCTGTACATATGCATAGAATTCATTTATGTTAACTGAGCTAGGACTATTTGATAGTTGAACTTTCTGAAAAAACTAGGTCAAGATTTAGGGCCAATGAAATTCTCTCTGGTATTTGAGAGTTAGATCAAGTTTTTTACATGGCTAGAATCGTGTGATCAAGAGCTATAATTTTCATGTTGCAAGTTTTTATTTTTAAGCACAAATGCAGGAGTTACGAGTTTGAACCATGGCGCGCGTTTTACTTCTGTCTCAAGGACAAGGATGAAGGAACCTTGGGCTGGACTGGGTTGTTCACACTATTGACACCCCCCTGCTTGCTCTTTGCACCCCCTTGGCCCATTTGATTTATTTTTGTATATTTTTTATTTCTTTTACATTTCTGACTTTTTATTTATTTTTATAAATATTTAAAATCACAAAAAACATCTTCTTAATTTTTGCATTTTTATTTTATTATTTTTATTATTTTTTGGGCATAAAAATAGTTTGCTAATAAAATATACTTTATTTTTCTTAAATAAATTGCAAATAATTTTAAAATACTTACATATTTTATTTTATTATATTATACACTTAAATAATATTTTCTCACACATTTTAATTTTTTAACGCTTTTGTATATATATTTTTATTTATTTTCTTGTACATAAATGAATAAATAATTAATATAAAGCATATTTTCTTAAAACAAAAATTAGGGTTTCTTCACCCTTTCCAAAAAATTAATCATTAATGTTTTTAATATTTTTAGGACATAAATAAACTTATTTTTTACATACATAAAAATAAATACAAAAACATTTTTGCATATTTACATTTATTTGCATATTTAATATTTGTTTCATTTATTTATTTTGTACAATAAATTCAATATGGTTGTAATAGTTTTAGGGTTTTTATTTTGAGCAAATATCCCCCTATTCAAACTTGTACCCCCCTTCCCATAATAATGTTGTAATATTCTTAGATTTACTTTTACGCATTTTATCGCTTTGATATGCATGATAGTAAAATTAGGGTTTGTATGCAAAGAACCAAAGTCAAAACAAATAGCATGACTAAACACAAGACAAAAATGCATGAAAAATGACAACACAATACACACAATCACCCCTAGGGTTTCATCCACTTGTTGCCTTAAAAATGGCCATGGTATGCATGCTAGGTATCTTGGCAAAACAAAAACAAAACAAAAAGATCATAGTCCCTCGATGACGCTATCTTGGTTGCCTATACAAAAATGATCTAGTCCCTCAAAAAACTTGCTAAAGATACTTGGCACAATTGCTATCACGGTCATACGATGACCCGCGCCCGTCCCGTTTAACATACAAACACAAGGTTGTTTACCAAATACAATGGTAAAACAACAATGTCAAAGGGTTAAAAATATGTAGGAAAGATCTTTGAGTAGGGTAAACAACTCCTAGTTACTTGATCAAACTTGCAAACCATTCTTGCTATTTTCAAAAACACACAACACAATTTCAAAACATTTTCCCAAACAAAGTTTCAAACATTGAAACATTTTTCAAAAGACAAACACCTTTGTATACATTCAAACAAGAATCATTACAAAGGTTGCCACAATGATGGCCTCTTTTCCAAATACTTTTCAAAACCACACACACAAAAGCACCATTTCAAACAATTGAAAAGCAAAAGCAAGTGATCTAAAACAAGTAACTAAGAGCCCATGGAAAACCATGGATGAAAAGGGTGCTTGCACCTTCCCTTTTCATAATCTACCCCCGAACCCAAAAATAATCTCAAAGGTCTTTCCTGTTCTTTTTTACCTTTTCTTTTGGATAAAATAAAAGTCGGTGACGACTCTTGCTAAACCGAAACATTTGCAAACACAAATGCAAAACCTCAAGTCAGTTCTCCCACCGCATCACACCTTGCGATTATCACAGCGAGGAGCATCGTTCCTTATGTACTACCCAAGTATCCCTTCCTTAATGAATGTCTCAATGGTGTCTTTCAGGTGGACGTAATATTCCGTGACATGGCCATGGCTTCGGTGGTACTAACAGTACTTGGTCTTGTTGACCCTGGGCTTGAGAACCATAGGTTAAGGTCGTCAGACTCCACTGTCCTTGAATTTAGGTTGGCACACTCCACAAGGATACGCTCGCAGGGAGCGGTCAGCGGGGTGTACTCGGGAAGCACCCAACCAGACCTTTGTGCTCACAGGAGTCGCAAGGTTTCTCGTCTCTTCTCTTGTTCCCCACTCGTCGAGACGGCCTTACATCATTGTGTCTTGGGGTGTTGGGTCCTTCACAGTTTCTGGGATCACGAACACTATTGGCAGCCTCTTTCTCCTCGTGCATGATGTAGGACCAGGCTTTTTGGAGGAGTTCCTCCCACGATCTGGGGCCCTCGATACCGACTACCTTTCGAAAATCGCTTCCCTGGCAGAGTACTTTCTCAAGCAATTACCTCTTCATGTGGTCAGTCGTGTGGACTTGGATAGCCTCATGGTTGAACCGCTCAATGTAATTTCAGAGAGATTCATTGCTCCCCTGAATGATTGTCTCGAGGGATGCCTCAGTCTTTGGGTGTCGTCGTGAGGTTGTGAAGCTGCCGGTGAACTGGGCTTTTAGACTCCTCCACGACGTGATGGACTCAGGGGCAAGGCTTTTGTACCAGTCCATAGCAGTTTTCCTCGAGGTAATGGGGAATAATCTGGATTTGATGGCGCCCCCGACGTTATGGAAATTGAGCATTACCTCAAAGCTCTCGAGGTGGTCGTCGAGATCTGTATTGCCATCATAGGTGTTTAGATGTGGAAGCTTCATCATTCCTTTAGGAATAGGGCCCTCTGTAATTGCTTGAGACAACGGACCGGATGGGTCGTCTTCATCTCTTCTGTCCAGAGAACAAGATGGGGAAGAATCAAAATGGGAGCCTCTTCGATGAGAGTCTCTTGCCCGAGTCCTCATCTTCTCGGGGTGTTCTTTGCCTTTGTTCCTCTTAGGAACAAGGTATCGATGTTCCTTGCGCGGTACGGTGCGATCACACTTCTTGACAATCTCAGGATAGGTCATCTCCAGTCGAGGGCCTCACCCAGTACGACGAGGAGATGAGCTGCGAGAATCCTCCTGTTGGTGTCTCCGTGGAGGAGATCGAGAATGGGCCTCACGTCTTTGTGGAGACGGGGTACATGAGTCAAGTCTTTTGTACTTTCTGGGGGACCTGCGGGTCTTCTCTAGCATTTCCAGGCATTCACCCTGCGAAAAGATCAGGTAATTGGTTTGATTAATTTCCACGAACAGGGCTTGGGTTGTAGGATCAGCATTGGCGGGCATCAGGATTTCCTGGTACACCGCGGGTTCTTCAACGTACAGGTGAGGATTGTCGAGCGGATGCGGGCGAGTGAAGGTGGAAGCAGTTCTTCCGTCCCTGATGTCGTGTCCGTGATTGCTGATGTTGTTGTTGTTGTTTCCAATGTCGGCGAAGTGAAGGTTCACGTCACCGTTGTTGATTTGGTCGGCCATGACGATCGGAAAGTTGAAAGTTGCTTTGGTCTTAAGTTAAGAAAATACGGGGAAGTTGGTTTCCACAGGCGGAGCCACTGATCGTACCTGATCAGAAGGGATCATTGATGGCCCACGAACTTAGTTCTGCAGTGATGGTGAAGTGGAGGGGTACCTACAAGACACTCCTACGCCAAAGTAAGATTCAGAGTAAAATACAAGTAATGAAAGTGTGAAGAATAATGTACCTGACCATCTAGTGAAAAAGAATATTTATAGCCCCTAACGTTGGTCCAAGGTCTCTATTTGAGCCGGGTGCCCAGGCCCAAAATAGAGACTGTCAGGATCCCACGTGGCAGTGGAGACTAGTTCATAGTCTTTATCCTGGTTCAACTGCTCTGCGGTTCTCGGAGGATGAAGACCTGTTCTTTTCGGGAGCAGGATGACTCCATGATACTCAGAGGAACGTTGGCTGCGTTCTGTTGGCGTGCATGCCTGTGCTGAGGAGCAGGCCCTCGACGGGCACACTTAGGAGAGGCTCGTCATACATGTGCTGAGGAACAAGTCTACGACGGGCATCTTTAAGAGATGTTTTCGATGTGCACGTGTTGAGTAGCAGGTCCTCGTAGGACATGTGTGGGAGACGTTTCCCAATGATGATAACAATGTGGACTTGCCCAACTGAAAAACAGACTCAGGTTTAGGTCCCAATAGATTATTGGATCTTTAATGATATTGGATTAGACCTTATCCAACAATAGATAAGCATCGGTCCAATCTAAAACTGTTAAATTAAAAAAATTGAATAATACATAATAATACCTAATTTATTCTCCCAATTGTCATGAATTTAGAGTCATTCATTTTAATCATAAATAACACCACCAACTACTTATAGGACCGCTAATATATTTGGTAAAATAATACATTCTTCATTTTTCTTTCATGTTTTAAATATGACATTTGAAGTCATCCATCTCACATGAAAATAAATATTACTATTTCTTTCTCCTAAAATAAATGTCGTATTTGATAAATTTATTTATCTTAAATTAATTGTTGCTTTCAATTTTTAATATAATTTTAATTTTTAACTTCTTATTATATTATGTAATTAATATTTTTAATTTATGATTTTTTTTCATTCTACATTTATGATAATTCAAATATATCAATAATAAACAAGAATAGTTTAATAACAATACTATTCTCTATTTTTCATTTATCACATTTTTTTAAATGATCAACTACGATAATTATTTAGGATGGAAAAAATATATAATTTTTTATAGTAAATTTTAACCACAATTAAATTTATTTATTACATATTTAGTATTCGTCAATTGGTAAAAAAAACATATTCTCTATCAAATAATCGAGGCTTTTGTAAATGGTTATATAAAAAATTAAGAATTAAATATGTTTTTAGTTCTTTTAAATTATCAAATTTTATTTTTAGTCCTTATAAAAAAATATACATGTTTTAATCTCTACAAAATTATTATGCACGTAATTTTAGTTGCTGCTATTAAATCGATGTGTATTTTTTAATGAATATTTTACAGACATGTTTGGAACGTTATAAAAAATTCCTCAAAAAAACTCAAAATTTGATTTCTAAATCGAAATTTTCATTGTTTTTATCAATATTTTTTGAAATTTAAAATTTTATATTTAATTTTTCTCATTTTAAAAAATTCTAAAATTTGATAAATAAATATTCTAAAGTATTCTAAAAACTTATGGAAAAAAATTATTCAAAAATTTAAAAATTTAAAGGTAAATAAATTTCACAATTTTAAAAAATATCAGAAATTAAAATGGCATGAATAAAAATTTTGTACAAACCAAAATATGTCATTTTTTTAATAGGATTAAAAATGAAATTTGAAATATTTATAAAAATCAAAAACACATTTAACTCAAAAATTAATTACTTCTTTAAACTTAGGCGAGAAATCAATTTTTTTTAATAATACGGACTACCTAATTATCTTACTTTTATTAAAAATAATTTAAATGTCACATGGTATTTATTTATTTTCATTATTTATTTTTGGAGTTTTAAAAAGTAAAATAAATTAATATCACAATAACCAATAAAACCATGGATTGCACTGGAAAGAAATGTGAAGAACATAAACTACTTTAACTTCATTAGTTAATATAAGTTTCAAGAACAACTATGTGTATGTTGATATTGGTACTAAAACTATGTTTCAAGTATTGGAAGCTCGTTCAAGAAGTAATACCTAAAACAGAATAAAGAGGAGGATTAATCTTGTTAAAAAGTGCTCTTATAAGTAAGGATTTTGTAGTTATGAAGATGGACGTGGAAGGAATTGAGTTTAATTTGATGTTTAGGTTGATTAAAATTGGGGAAATTTATATAATATATAAATTTCGTGAACAAATATTTATTTTTGTTTTAATAATGGTCTCTATATCAAAGGCCGAAATAGTTATTAATCATAAATTTTATTATTGTTAAATTTTTTTCAAAAATTTTGTAAATCACTACAACAGTAACTATTATTTTTTGATAAAATTTACAAAACAGTGAATGTCAACGATTTGAACCATTAAAAAAAACTATTTTAAAAAAAAAAATAGTGTAAAATTTACAACTACTACAAATAGTATTATGGATTATTTTTTTCATATTATATTTGGGGAAATATATCATTAGTGCATTTTTATTATATATAAATTTTTTGAAATAGAATAACCAAAGCAATCATAAAAATAAATTAAATATGTAATAAAGAAAAGTGCAAAGTTACAACCAATACAATAAGTATAACTTCATTTCAACAAAAAGAGAAATATCACTTTATCTAAAAAAAACTTATGTTAAAAGACTATGAATGCAAATCTCCATACCCATTATTTTTATTCATAGCTCTTGAAAGATTGTGAACGTGAGACTCTCTGCCCATTACTATCTTAATGTTCGAAACTTTAAGGACTATGGTGTAGAAGACTTTACTTGAAAACATAAAAGCTTATGTTCAAAAGATAAAATGTATAACAGCCATTCAAAATTGTATACTAATTTTATTATGATTTGGGAAGCAATTACATGTCTAATAACAAATATACTTGATGATTTCTAAATTCATAGATATATATCTACAAGATAAGTAAATTGACAATCAAATATGTTCGTTGTAATTTAAATTCAGTATCTGTATTTAGATTTAATTTACATCTTAATTTGTATTTAAGATTCATTTCAGTATTTGATTATATAAATATTTAAACTCAATCTTTAATTTGTAACCGTTTTTATTTGAGAAAGTTTGTTATAGTCTCTCTCTTTTCTCTATTCTTTCATCTTCATCTTCCTCATCTTGTACTTCAATGAAGGTGTAAACTTCAATAAATTGGTATCAAGAGTTTCACTTCTGATCACCAGAAAGATCACAGGGAAACACGATTGTAAGTGAGGTGTGTGATTGATTTCGTTCCTCAAATTCACATTGAATTGAAATCAAAATCAAAGAAAAATAGCATTTCTTGATTCTGCGAGATTGGAAAACACGAGTGTTTGTGAGAATTGAGTGATTTGCACAAGATTGAATAAGAACGGAGGAAACAGTAGCTTAAACACAAAACTTCTAGTATTCGAAGGAAAGAATTGGAATATATGGTCGATTTAGATGTGTGTGTTGTTTGACACTCAAGATGTTCTTGATCTCGTCAACGACGGTTACACGATGCTTGCAGCAGATACAACGGAAGCGCAAAGAAATGTTCAACGTGAAAAAGGGAAAAGTATCTGAAGGTATTATTCTTTATCCATCAGTGTATGGATACGAGTGTGTTTGAGAAGATTGTTGTCGCTACGACGGCAAAGGCGACATGGGATACACTGTTGTGGTGTTATTGTGGTGTCGCCTGAGTGAAGAAGGTGAAGTTGCAGTCCCTACGCAAGCAATATGAGAATTTCAACATGAAGAAAAATGAGAAGATACCATATTACTTCTCTAGAATGATTGTGATCACAAATTAGATGAAGGTTTGTGGAGAAACGCTCTCTGAATAAGTAATCATTGAGAAGGTACTCAGATCCCTAACTCATCAGTTTGATTACATAGTTGTAGCCATGTAACATTCTAAAGACATTAGCACCATGAGAATTGAAGAACTTCAGAGTAATCTAGAGGCGTAAGAGTTACGTCTGAATGAAAGAAACTCTGGATGGGAGTCTCCACAGGCTCTGAAGGCTTCTTTGTTAAGAAGAACAAGAAGCAAGCATGGCTAGAAAACAAGAAAAAGAATGTTCAGAAGTCAAAACCTTCTTCTTCTGAAGAAAATAAACAGAAGAATGTTCATAAGGGAAAAGAGAAATTTGATAAGAGAAAGGTTTAGTGCTATAACTGTAATAGATTTGGCCACTGTGCCTCTGATTGTTGATGAAATAAAGAAAACAAGTGTGAATAAGCCAATATAGTCAGAGGAGATTAAGAGGATGACCCTATTCTATTGATGGCATCTGAGAATGAAGGTGAAAATATGGTAGATTAGTGGTATATGGACACTGGTTGCTCAATCACCTAACTAGAAACAAATAATGGCTTATTGATTTTGACTCTGGTAGAAAGACCAATATCATATGTGTTAATGATAAGTATCTTAATGCTAAAGGAATGGGAAATGTCAGAGTGAAGTTGTAGAATGGCAAAGATGCTTTGATCAAGGATGTATGGTATGTTCCTAGCATGAAAAGCAATTTGATGAGTGTTGATCAACTAATTGAAAGAGGTTTTTCAGTAACCATGAAGGACAATTTCTTGAAGTTGTATGCATGTAATCAAAAGTTGATTATGCAGTCTGAACTAGGAAGAAATAGGACATTCAAGGTGAATGTTGAAACAATAGATACTTAATTCCTTAGTGAAACAAGTGTTGCAACGGAGAGTGAGTTATGGAACAAGAGATTGGGGCATCTAAACTAAAGAAACTTAGGGAATCTGAGCTCAAAGAAGTTGATACTTGGAATTTATAAGACTGTGGCACCAGAGAAATCATGTGATATATGCATGAAGGGAAAGAAACCAAGATTTCCTTTCTCATAAAATTACCTCCAAGAGCAACTCGTACTTTGGGTGCTGTACATTTTGATGTATGTGGTCCATTTGAAGTACCTTCACTTTAATGAAACAAGTACTTTATGTCATTTGTGGATGAGTTCACAAGAATGACATGGGTAATGTGATCGGTGGAAATAGAACTGACTGTTTTTTAGCTGGTTTCGCGAAATGTCGCGGTAAGCAAGAGTCGCCACCGTCTTTTATGTTCTCCAACATGGAAAGGACAAAAGCACAGCAAAATTCCTTATTCGAGAATGTTTCTCGGTTCGGGAGGTAGATTTATAGAAAGGGAAGGTGTTAGCACCCTTTCTATCCGTGGTTATCCACGGGCTCTTAGGTACTTGCTCTTATGTTTTCAAAATTTGTTTGCTTTTCAAAGTGTGAGTGGGTTTGAAAAAGTTTCTTTGAAAGATTTCTGAATAACTCTTGTATCTGTCCTCAAGAGTGTTTGAAAAATTTGTTTTGAAAGCTTTTGAAAGTGTAAGGTGTGAAAAGTATTTTGTTTGTTTTTGAAAAGAGCAAGTACCCATGATTCATCTACCTACCCTAAGGAATTAAGCTGTGTAAGTGTCCTTTAGATAGTGCTATCCTACCATTGAGAGGTAGGTAGCACCATCGTTGGAGTTGGTCGGGTCAATTTGATTATAGGGACAGTGTGGTCACCGAAGAAATGGTAGGACACCTTAGAAGTAACCCTAATGTCCTAGATCCTTTTATCCGAGGCAACCGTTTCGAGGCAACTGGATCTTTAGACTAAGGGTGACCTCTAAAACGTCCTATACTTGATGACCACGTTTCGAAGGCAACAAGTGAGGCGTACCCTAGAAGTGGTGTGTGTATTGTGTGTTGTATTCAGTTAATGTTTTTGTACATGTTATTTGTGAGCTACGAGTTGTTTTTATTTACCATACATTCTTGCATGCATTTAACAGTTAAGGGGTGCAAAAAGTAAATTGCGGAAACATAAATCCTACGCTATTACAAGGCGCGGGTCTATACATCGCCAAAAATTACAAAGACCCGTTTTTCAGTAAATGAGTACGGAAAGTAAATAAAAACAGTAAAAGTCCTAATTACTATTACATGTCTTGGAAGCAATTACATAATAATAAATTGTGCGCGAATAAAAATTAAATCGGAATGTTCTAAGGGTGTTGACCCTTTTAAGAAAAGAAATTGATTTTTTTTTTGGTCTTTTTTGTAATTAAAATGAAATTAAAGCTAATTAATGGCTAATTAATTAATTTAATTAAAAGAAAATATATTTTTTTATTTTATGTTTTTTATGAAATAAAAGAAATGAAATGAAATTGAAAGTTAACTTTACCTAATTCTAGATCTATTTTAATTATTTAAGAAAAAAGAATTAAAATTGCCTAATTAAACTATTTTACTTAATGTTTATTTACAAAATAAAATAATAATAATAATAATGTTGTTAATTCTTTTTGGATTTTTTATGAAAATGTTAATTGATTAATTGTTAATAATAAAAATAAAAAGGTTAGAAATTAAATTGAAAAATAAAAAAAGGAAAGGAATAAACCAAATGGAAGGGGTATTGGGCCAGGAATGGGGGTGTAAGATTGAGATTAGGGCCCATTGACATCTCCAGCTCGTTTGACATTTTTGATAACCTATGCCCACGTTGACTCCAGAGTATGGTGTGCTAGCCTTCATGACCTTTGGATCTGCATGGAAGGACACATGGCTGCTTGGATCTGTGAGGTTTATTGTGAGTCCTCCTTGGAATGCTGCACAAGAACATTTAAGAAAAAATAGCATTGGAAATATGGGGGACCTGGGAATCGAACCCAGGTCCCAGTGGTGAACGAACACGTCTCCCACCACTCAGCCAACTGCAATTGTTTGTAAACAAAATAGAAAAGAGATATAATATAGAACAAGAGCATTATATGCTGGAAAATCACAAAAAGGCGCGCCACGTTTGAATCTGCCACTCACATGCTGCCACGACTTTGTCTTCAACCTTTTCTGCAAACATAAAAGCACATAGCGGGGGTTTTAAACCCCCACAAAATACAGGCTATATGAAAATAACGATTAGCTTCTCATACAATATAAAAAGGGCGCGAGTATCTCATTCCAATCGTCTCATCATGCTGAGTTTAACCATATGTGTGTGGAGTTTCAATTTTACAGCATGACAAAACCCCTAATTCGAAGCTCTAAAAAACCTAGAAATTGTCAATGGTGATTTGCGTTTTACGGCCTTATAATCAAATTAAAGTACACAGAATGCTTTGTAACAATGTCAGCAGTGTATAACCATGATCAAAATGAATTAAAAAGGCGTAGAAATGGGGTTTCGATTTTCAAATAATGGACAAACCGTGGGGTGGGGTGATGAGCGATTCTTTGAGGTTCTGCACTTGATTCTGATTGCCAAAGGTTGCTGATGATGCAAGGAGTGTATTGGAATCAAAATGGAAGCTTGAATTGCACTGTAACTAGGTTTTCAGTTTGTGGTTTTTCTCTTCAAAACTTGGAAATGGCTTATGCTGTCTATGTGTTTCTAGGTCGTGGATTCTGTAAGAGATGCTTGCACATGTGTTATGTAATGAATCTCAATCAGAATTATGGTCATTGAACCTTGGCATTCATGTTTGAGATTTTGCCATAAACTCCATTGAAACAACTTGCCATTTTTGTGTCAAATTTGAATTTTTATGCCCATAATAGGCCTTGTGTTGTACCCCAAAATTTGCCCTCCCATATTCTTCAAGAAATTGCCAAGCCAAGTCACAAAATTCCCCAAGGGTTGTGCAGTCCAACTGTCTCCTATACAGTCAAAACTAGGGTTTGAGTTCTGATCAAGAAAAGGAAGTTTTCAAAGGCCCAATCAAGTCTCACATGCCTACAAAGATGGTCAAGCATCCTCATATCAAGTTTCAAGGCATTCAGCTCAAAATTGCACAGTCAAAACCCTAAATTGCACTACAGTCAACTGTAGGGGCAAAATGGTCATTTGACAGTCAAAAGTTCAAATTTTTGGTCAACATATCATTTTGAAGCCACAAACATCATTTGATCAATGCTTGATCATGATTCTCAAAATTTGGCTCAGAAATCATCAAAGATGCAAAAGTTACTATATTTGGACAGTTGAAAAAGTCAACTGAAATTGACCAGGGCATAACTTTCACATGGATTATCAGAAAAATCCCATCCAAAGCTCATTTTGAAGAGAAAGACATTTCCTACAACTCATCTTCATACTTCAAGTCCAAGAAATGCTCTCACAAAAAGTTATCAATTTCAACATTATAGGTCATTTTCAAAAGTCAACAAAAAGGGACTTTAAGTCAAAGGCCATAACTTGAGATTGGTAAATCAAAATGACATGGGACCAAAGGCATTGGTTAGAGGACTCAAAGACCTTTCCAAAATTTCCAAGAACATGAGAAAAGATTAAAAATTGAGCAAGTTATGCCTTGTGGAAGTTGGGAAATTTTTGGATATTTTGAAAAGTCAACACTACTTCAAATGACCTAAAAATGCTAATGGGCCCATTTTTCTTCCATGATTCATCATTCTAAGCATGTGCACGACCACTTGGCCCAAAGGGAAGCATTTTCTCATTTTTTATTTATTTATTTGGATTTTTATTTATATTAATTCAATTAAATCAATTAAATATATGAAAAATGTTTAAATTAACCAAACCAATCTTTTTATACATGTTTTAAGGTCAATATTTCGTGTAAATGCAAACTAGGAAAGATTTGGGGTGATTGGATGCAAATTGATACAAAACCATGTGAAAAAGATTTGGAAAGATCTTAAGAAAATCAAATATGCAAAACCATTAATTCATTGGATTTTATTGAGTTTTCTTAACCTAATTGCTGCACTACAAAGGCCTGATCACAACCCTAATGTCCACACACTCTAAGCTGCGCAGAAGGATAAAGAACAAACTTGAAATTTTGTTGAAAAAAGTCTAAACTGAAATCATCATTCCAGGGCGATTCAAAGCCTAATTTTCATTCCAACAGCTTGCTCAAGCGTCCTTGAACGTGTTCCAATCAGAAACCAACCTTTATACACCCAGAATTGGTACCATGGATTCAAACGGTTTCAAGAAAAATGCATAATCGTATTTCATGTTTCAAGCATCTCCAGTGTTTTTTTTGATGCATTCATACTAATAAACGTGTTCTGAAGCTAACCATGTCGTCTAATTTTGTTTTCGTGCCATATATGGATGTTTGCCATTGATGCTTTTTTAGGGTTTCTGAACCTTCAAATTAGGGGTTTTCAGGTGCTGTAAAATTAGACCTCCTCAATACCATGGTTGGATTCAGCGCATAGAGACGAAGAAGAATCACTTATCGCGCCTAATTTATGAACGTTATAGGTCTATTCGCTATTTTCTGGTAGCTGGCCTAAGGGGATGCGTGCAAAACTGTTGCCTAATGCTTTATGTTACAGGGACGATGAAGAGGATGATGCGTTGGCAAAACATGATTAGCCTGTTTGAAAATTGGCGCGCTGGATCCACTAACGCGTTTATTTTTCTTTTTATTATTTATTTGTTATAATATGTTAACATATGTTGTTTGGTTCAGATGACAAACGATAGCGCTGGTATCACATATGACCTGGGTTCGATCCCAGGTCTTCATTCTTTCCATTTGTTTTTCCCAATTAAGCGTTCATGTGCAGGCTCAGTAACGTGGTCCACCATACACCTTCCAAATCCAATGACCACGCGTCCAATGAAACTCGGATCAAAGGTTAAGAATTGAGGCATATGGTAAATCCCAGTCAATGCACCAGCATGCTAGCAAAAAAGTCAAAGAAGGTCATACTAAATGGGCCAGAATTTCACAAATTTAACCTCACAATTGGGGCCTGAACCCCCTTGGTTTGCCTTCTCTATATTTTTATATTTTATTTTCAATTATTGTTTTATTTGTTTTATCAATTTAATTAATTATTTTCTACAAAATATAAAAACTTCATAAAAATTCAGAAAAGACAAAAAATGCAATAAATATTTTAGTTTAATATTTTCTTGTAAATAAATGCTTGGAATTTAATTAGTTTAAAATAGGTTTTTAATATTAATTCTTTTCACAATAAAAATCTAAAAAAATGAAGAATTAGGTTTAATAAATTTTATTCCTTTTTAATTTTCCTTTTTACCCTAATATTATTTATTTATTTATTTTCATAATTAATTGTACATAAATAATTTAGGTTTAAATTAGGTTAAATATTAATACTTTCATAATAAATTTAAAAGCCATTAGAATTAGGGTTTGCGTCGTACTTTGATTAAATCTATTAAATCTTAAAAAACATAAAAATACCAAAATACATTTTCTTTTAATTTTAATTTTAATTCCTTATTAATTTTAATTTTTGCAAAAGGGTCCAACGCCCATATTTTTAATTGTTTAATTTCGCGTATTTATTTTATTTCGCTTAAAATTATGTATCTCTCCCAAAGCGTTGTAACTTAAACTTTTCGCACTTTTTTCCTTTGCTTTATTTTTCTTTCCGTCAAATCGGGTCCGGTTTAATTTTGGTGATGTGGACCCGCGCCATTTGTAATAGTTTAGAATTTACTTTCCCCGCAAATATTAACTGTTAACAAAAGCATGAAAGAATGTATGGACTTAAATAAAATCAAGCGTAGAACACCATTAAACATGACAAGATAAATACAAATGAAAACAACACACGAATCGCACACACCACCCCTAGGGTACGCCTCACTGTTGCCTCGAAAGGTGATCGTCGAGTAGAGGATGTCTTAGTAAGTCCTCATGATCCGGGAACCTGGCATGAGGGTAGCTTCTAAGGTGTCTTCCCATTGCTCTGGTGATCACCATGTCCCGAACCTTCGAATTGACCCGAACACCTCCAACGGTGGTGCTACCTACCTCTCAATGGTGGGATGGCACTACTTTAAAGGACATTTACACAGACGAATTCCTTAGGGTAGGTAGGTTCTCGTAGATACTTGCTCTCTTTAAAAACAAAACAAATCAAAACCTTTTCACACCGACACTTTTCAAAAGCTTTCAAAACAATTTTTCAAACACTCTGACGCATGAGTCGATCTGAAACTTTCAAAGAAACTTTTTAAAACCCACAGTTGAAAAGCAAACAAACCATTTTGAAAACACATTGAGCAAGTATCTAAGAGCCCATGGGTAACCATGGATAGAAAGGGTGCTAACACCTTCCCTTTCTATAACCTACCTCCCGAACCGAGAGCAATCTCTTTAAGGAATTTTTCTGTGCTTTTGTCCTTTCCATTTGGAGAAAATAAAAGACGGTGGCGACTCTTGCTTCCGCGACATTTCGCGAACCAGCGTTAAACAGTCAGTTCCAGATCCACCGATCACACCTTGCACGAATTTGGAAGGTATTTCAAGGTGTATCAAAGCTAATCAACACAAAATATACCCCTCCATTAATTTCTTTGATTTTTATTTGAATTTTAAAGATTTAAAATGAATTAAATCAAATAAAATTAAATAAAAATGGAAAAATTAATTTTAAATCTTGAAATAAATTGTGGGACACGTGGGAGGCATGGACAAGCTGAATCAAGTGGAAAAAGTGGGCCCCTTTTGTCAAAAACGAAGTTTCAAGGATAATTGACTTTGGCCATTTCACAAAAATTTCCCAACTTCTCCAATGCATATCTTGCTCAATTTTAAAGCTATGAATATGTTCTTGGACATTTTGGAAAGGTCTTGAAGTCCTCTAACCAATGTCTTTGGTCCCATGTAATTTTGATTTACCAATCTCAAGTTATGGTCTTTGACTTAAAGTCCCTTTTTGTTGACTTTTGAAAATGACCTATAATGTTGAAATTGATAACTTTTTGTGAGAGCATGTCTTGGACTTGGAATGTGAAGATGAATTGTAGGAAATGTCCTCCCCTTCAAGATAAGCATTGGATGGGATTTTTCTGATGAACCATGAAAAAGTTATGCCTTGGTCAAGTTACAGTTGACTTTTCAACTGTCCAAAAATAGAAACTTTTGACACCTTGATGATTTTTGAGCCATTCTTGTGGAATCATGATCAAGACTTGATCAAATGATGATTGTGGCTTCAAAATAAGATGTTGACCAAAATTTTTGACTTTTGACTGCCAAATGACCATTTTGCCCCTGCAGTTGACTGTAGAGCAACTAGGGTTTTTGACTGTGCAATTTGACCTTGTGAGCCTTGAAACTTGACATGTAGGTGCTTGACAATGTGTATGAGCATATGGGACTTGATTGAGCCCTTGAAAACCTCAACTTCCTTGCCAGAACCAAAACCCTAATTTGACTGGCTTTAGGAGAGTGGTTGACTGTGTAGCCCTTGAGTAGACTTTGAACCATTTGAGGTGATGCTTGTCAAAACTTTGAAGAATATGGGAGGGCAAATTTTGGGGTACAACAGTTTCCCCTGTTCAATCTTCTTATACCTGAGGATGTAGATTGGCTTGTGTGCCTTTCGTGATCCGAGGGTGGAAGATGATTGAACACTAGAGTGCCCAGAAATTTGCACTCACATAGTAGAATATCAGCAGCGTGATGGAGGGAATGGGCTTATAGATGCCATTTGGAGAGATGATGGATAGGAGGATGGGCTTATAGATGCCATCTGGAGATGTGACAGAACCTTGTCGGGAATGGGCTTATAGATGCCATTTGGGACTGTAATGGTAGTTGTGGAGATGGGCTTATAGATGCCATCGGGAGGTTGTCGATCGCGTAAGAGATTCCTTAGCGAGAACTTGCGTACCTGAGAAAGAAAGATAATTACCTGGCCTGTTACAGGGGTTGATCTTCAAACTCTTCAGACATGCCCTGGCAGGATACAAGAATCGAGTCTGGAAAATAATCGTCAACAGATACACCCTGGCAGGATACAGGAATCGGATCTTCAAACTCTTCAGACGTGCCCTGGCAAGATACAGGAATCGAGTCTAGAAAATAGTCGTCAACAGATACACCCTGGCAGGATACAGGAATCGGATCTTCAAACCCTTCAGACGCGCCCTGGCAAGATACAGGAATCGAGTCTGAAAAATAGTCGTCAACAGATACACCCTGGCAGGATACAGAAATCGGATCTTCAAACTCTTCAGACGTGCCCTGGCAGGATACAGGAATCGAGTCCAGAAAAATAGTCGTCAACAGATACACCCTGGCAAGATACAGGAATCGGATCTTCAAACTCTTCAGACGTGCCCTGGCAAGATACAGGAATCGAGTCTGGAAAATAGTCGTCAATAGATACACCCTGGCGGGATACATGAATCAGATCTTCAAACTCTTCAGACGTGCCCTGGCAGGATACAGGAATCGAGTCCAGAAAATAGTCGTCAACAGATACACCCTGGCAAGATACAGGAATCGGATCTTCAAACTCTTCAGACGTGCCCTGGCAGGATACAAGAATCGAGTCCGGAAATAGTCGTCAACAGATACGTCTTGGCTGGATACAGGAATTGGATCTTCAAACTCTTCAGACGTGCCCTGGCAGGATACAGGAATTGAGTCCGGAAATAGTCGTCAACAGATACACCCTGGCAGGATACAGGAATCAGATCTTCAAACTCTCCAGACGTGCCCTGGCAAGATACAGGAATCGAGTCTGGAATTATAGTCGTCAACAGATACGCCCTGGCAGGATACAGGAATCGGATCTTCAAACTCTTCAGACGTGCCCTGGCAAGATACAGGAATCGAGTCTGGAAAATAGTCGTCAACAGATACACCCTGGCAAGATACAGGAATCGGATCTTCAAACTCTTCAGACGTGCCCTGGCAAGATACAGGAATTGAGTCTGGAATTGATCGCTCACAGATATGCCCTGGCTAGATACAGGTATCGAATCTGGAATTGCGACAGTTGATAGTAATCATCTTTGTATTGATTTTTTTCCTGAAAAGGTAAAAACATCAGTTGTATGCAATGTCATGATGTTCTCAGGGAGAAATGAGATTGTGTGATATGATGCGTATGTGCATGCATTGTGTATGTAAGTAGGATGTATGAAAATGTGATGTGTTTATGAATGTGTTTTTTGTCTAGGAAAATAAATCCTTGACGAATGCCGGGAGGTCGAATCCTGGGCTGATGTTGAAGAGTAGAGCTTCTTCGTTTCTGCTGGGGAGTGATGGTTGCAAGAATAATCCGGTAGGAGAAGATAACTCCGTTGGGGAATAAACTTGGCGGATAGATTACTCTGCGGGGAGTGAACTCTGTGGGAAAAGAGAGGTACTTTGCTGAGGTTGATGATAACTCCGCTGGGGATACCATTGTTGTGTTTTGTTGGAAGACTTGATGAACTCTGCTGGGGGATAGGAAGAACTTCGCCGAGGACGATCTTTCCGTGGTTTTTAGCTGAGGATAACCCAGTTATAAGCTCTGGTGGAGCATAACCTTTGAATAAATCCGGGTAGACGCGTTCGTGCTCTGTGGGGGTGAGCTTCCAGAATCTACTGGGGATAAGCTTCCTACTGGGGAGATTGATCCAACTCTCCTGGGGAGACTTTTGAGACTGTACTGGGGAGTGGCTCCACTGAAGTGTCTGGATTCCTCCGGGGAACAATCTTATATTAAGACTGTCGGGGATGCTTGTTAGGAATATCTATACTCCGCTGGGGAATGATAAGATTTTCTGGGGATACCCAACTTCCTTAAGGCTGACAGTGGTCTAACTCTGCTTGGGGAGAGTGTTGCTGACTTGCGGGGGATATTGTGCCTTTTCGGGCTGATGGGAGACCAACTCTGCTTGAGGAGAGTATTGCTGAATCTTGGCGACTTCACTGGGGAGTGGAGGTAACTTGGTTATGTTCTTCAGCCGAACCTACCTTGGTACCTTGGCAGACAGAGCAACTAGATCGCTCGGACAACTCATTACTGCCCCTGTTTCTGATGTCACCTGTAATTAATCCTTTGTTTCGCATGCAAATATTTATGAGTTAGCAATTAGTGTCAAATGCATATATCACAATTGAACATTGGACGTTCTTTACAAAAAAAAACAGAAAAAGGAAAAAAGCAATTGGCAATTGGTCTGAAAAGTGAATTTGTATTGATTTTTGAATTTGCCTGTAAATAGGCGTTGATGTACAAGAGGCTGACGTCCTAGTAAGAGAACGCCGCCGAACAACAGAGTTTATACAATTTTACGAAAAGGGAAAACAAAACAGCAATGTGAAAAGAATAATCCCACTGGGTTCCAACTCTGCTATCGCCTTTATATCTTCGAGCGTCTCATCACTTTGCTGCTCGGTTGAAGATGAAACTGATTGATCGATGCCGTCTGAACTTGATGGTTGATACCGGATTCTGGATGCCAGGTGATCCAATGAGACATAGTATTACGCCTTAATCCCTAACTTTTGCCTGGACCGCCCTTTCGGGTTTTCAGTCCATCGGGATACCCATTTTTGCCCAATCCGCCTTTTCAGGTTTTCAGCTTGCCGGGTGTACAGATTTTTTTCATTTCATCCCTTATTTTTGCCCGAACCCTTTTGGTTCGCCGGGAAGCCCTTATTTTTGCCTAGGTGTGTCAACCTAGCGGGTCTTTTGTTCATGCGTAGTATCTTTTTACTATGTCTGCATTGGCGGGGTGAGGAAGGTCGTCACCATCCATGGTGGTTAGAATCATGGCTCCTCCTGAGAAGACATGTTTAACCACAAATGGCCCTTCGTACGTAGGGGTCCATTTGCCCCTGGGATCACTTTGAGGAAGAATGATGCGCTTGATTACCAGGTCCCCAACTTGATACTCTTGTGGTCTGACTTTCTTGTTAAATGCCCTGATCATCCGCTTTTGATACGTTTGACCATGACAAATAGCAGTGAGTCTCTTTTCGTCGATTAGGTTTAATTGATCAAGTCGAGTCTGGATCCAGTCATCTTCGCTCAAACCTGCATCCTTCATTATCCGGAGAGAGGGTATCTGGACTTCAATCGGCAAGACTGCCTCCATGCCGTAGACCAAGGAAAAGGGAGTTGCCCCTGTTGACGTCCTTGCTGAGGTACGATACCCATGAAGAGCAAATGGTAACATCTCGTGCCAATCTTTGTAGGTCATTGTCATCTTCTGCACAATCTTCTTGATATTCTTATTCGCTGCTTCTACAGCCCCGTTCATCTTCGGCCGGTAAGGAGAAGAGTTGTGGTGCTGTATCTTGAATTGTTCGCAGAGCTCAGTGATCATCTTATTATTAATATTGGTACCATTGTCCGTAATGATCCTCTTAGGTACGCCGTATCGACAGATCAGGTTATGGCGAATGAACCGTGCCACGACGTTCTTGGTTACCGTAGCATAGGAAGCTGCTTCAACCCACTTCGTGAAGTAATCAATCGCTACCAGGATGAAGCGATGCCCGTTGGATGCCGTAGGTCTGATCTCGCCGATCATATCAATGCCCCACATTGCAAAAGGCCAAGGTGCTGTCAAGACATTCAGAGGGACTGGAGAAACGTGCACCTTATCAGCATAAATCTGGCATTTATGACATGTCCGAGAATGTTGGTAACAGTCAACTTCCATTGTGGACCAGAAATATCATGCCTGAAGGATCTTCTTTGCCATGGTATGTCCACTGGAATGCGTCCCGAAGGTACCTTCATGCAGCTCTGCCATGATCTTTTCTGCTTCAGTCTTATCCACACAACGCAGTAAAGTTGAATCATGGTTTCTCTTGTATAGAATGCCGTTGCTGAGGTGTTGTACCCCAAATTTTGACCTAAGATACCATCTCACATCTGCATCGTTACATTGCGAGCGTTTTGATCTTTTGATTTTTAAAATTCATAACTTTTTCGAGTCGAGAGCTGTTTATTTGTTGAACGCTAAATTTATTAACTGACCAAGACTTAAATGATGTTTATTAATTATTTATCATCTTAAATTTAAATAATTGGAATTTATTTTCAGTTATTATATAATTCAAAGATCTATAAATAATAAAGTAAATATTTGAAAAGAGGCATATTAATCGTTCAGACAGTGTTTATTTATTATTTATTATCTTAAATTTAAATAATTGGAATTTATTTTCAGTTATTATATAATTTAAAGATTTATAAATAATATAATAAATATTTGAAGGGAAATTCATTAATTGATCAACAATGTTATTTAATTATTTATTATCCTAAGTTTAATAGTTGAAATTTATTTTTTTCAGTTATTATAATTTAGAGAATTATAAATAATGGAATAGATTGAAGAGAAGTTTATTGATCAATGATGTTTATTTATTTATTTATTATTCTGAATTTAAGTAATTGAAATTGATTTTTAATTACTATATAATTGAAAGAATTATAAACGATAAATAAATAATTGGAAAGAAGAAAGAATTAATTGGTAAAATATTGGAATTTTATTTACTTTATTCTAATTATTACAATTGTTATTTAAATATTGTATTATTTACAAAATATTTACAATAACAATTATATAAAAGGCTTAAAGTAAAATAAAAAACTATTCTAATTTTGCCTAAATTCTAAATCTTCATCTTCTATCCAATGTCTTTTTGTCTGCTCATTTAATTTTACCTGCAAAACAATTAAAAGAAAAAGTTAGAAATAAATAAATAATTAAAAGCAGAAAATTATTTTTAGTGTTCATCATTAAAAGCAAATGGCTGGAATCAGTTTTTTACCCTTTTTGCAAATCGCGGGATTTCTCCCGGTTCACAAAAAGGGATGAATTTTATTTTCAAAAATAAACTGCACAAGTTAAAAGATGCACAAATTCATTTTGTTTTCATAAACTGCATAATTAAAAAATCAATTGCATTTTCAAAAGTCCACTGCATATTTCAAACAGCATATGCATAATCATATTACATATGCAAACAAAAGCCAACGTAAACATGCAACAATATAGGAGGGAATCAAAAACTTAGGCTCCCATGCAGTAGACAAAAGAAGTGTGCAGTTTTTAAATCAATTTGCAAGCATGAAATCTTTCTATTCTCATCATTTTCCAGCCTATGCAATTTCAGAACAAGTACAGCATACATCATTTTAATGTATCATTTGGTACTAAGAGAGAGAAGAGAGATAGAAGTATGGTTTTGCAGGTTTTGGTTTAGGCAGGAAGAGATACAAAACAAACTGCAGCAGCATTTCATAAGAAATAAGAAAGCATGAAATTAGAATACAAACAAACTGTTGGAGCAGTAGATGTGCAGAAGGCCAAGAGAATATAATAAAAGTATTCAAACCTGAGCCATAAAAAAGAAAAGAGATACCAAGCAAACGGATATAACATAACAAAAACCCCTTCAAGAAAAAAGAAGAGACCTGCCTTCAAGTTTTGAAAAACTATCAAAGCAAAACCTTTTTTTCCTCCAAGTCTCAAACAAGAAACCAGAGAATCTACTGTCAAACCAAATGCTAAACCTGCATATAACCATAAACAACAGTATGGCCTAAACCAGTTAAAACCTACTACATAGAACCATTTTCAAAACCTACTGCATAGAACCATTTCAAACCTGCTACCATAACCATTTTCACAACCATCATACCATATGGCCTAAAAACCATTAACCTGCTATCTCATAAACCATATCAGAACCATTTCAAACCTGCTACCATAACCATTTTCACAACCATCATACCATATGGCCTAAAAACCATTAACCTGCTATCTCATAAACCATATCAGAACCATTTCAAACCTGCTACCATAACCATTTTCACAACCATCATACCATATGGCCTAAAAACCTAAACCTGCCATCTGCATAAACCAAAAGCAGGGTCTAAAACCACAAACCTGTACCACCCTAAATCATAAACCAAAACCATAGAACCTACTGCATAAAACCAATAAAACCATCACCAAAAATCAAAACCATGTCAAATACCATCCAGCCTCAGAATTATATCATCACAGGCTATTACAAATTCAAGCAACAGTAGCAAGGCAAGAAGGAGAGGAGGGCAAGCTAATCAAAACAATAGCGTTTCAACATTAGCACCCAAGGCAACATTAGCATCAAGGCAACAAAAATCATAGAAAGAAGAAGAAAGAAGCTAGTCAAAACCACGTTTCAACATTAGCATCAAGTCAACATAAACGTTCAAGGTCAACAAAGCAAGGTAAAGGCAGAAGAGAAGAATTTTTGCACAAGCTTTCAGTTTACTCATCATCAAGCAAAGATAAGAACGAATATCGGTAATCCGAAGCAAGCATCACGCGCACTCCTCGCCGTCCCGGCCTCCTAGCTTTCCCCACCCTCCTTCCTCCTTCTCCAGGTAGTATTTCACCCTCTTTTTTCTTTCATAATACCTCAATAATCACATAAACACGAAGTAAGAATCAAAACAGAATCAAATCACAAACATGCAAATCGTAACAAAAACACCACGAAATAGAAAACGTTATACCATAAATCCTCGCCCCCTAGCGTCCATTGGAGGGAAGAAGAAAGTGGAGAATTTGTTGGCCGTGGCAGAGAATGCAGAATCGGGCGTGAGAAAGACGAAAGAAGACGAAGTGAGGATGAACAAGCGTCGTCCCTGTGCAACCCTAATCCCTTTTGCCCTAAACCAAATTACGTTTACCCTAAAACAAATTATGAAAATGTATGGGCCTTAACCTTGTTTATATCCCCTAAGCCCAACGAAACTGCTTATGCACCCCCCCCTGTTTTCAGTTTTGACTAGGCCCTTTACACCTTTAGCCCATAATTATTTATCATCCATTTTTTCTCTATATCTTTTCTATTTTTTTTCCTTTAGTTTTTTTCTTTTAGAATTTTATTAGTCTAGATAATTAGTAAGTGTAATCAAAACAAGAGATGTATTTAATTAAAACATTTTTATAATTTGATCATTTTATTAAGTTAACTTTAGGACTAATTTAATAATTTTTAGTATTTCTTTTAATTAGATTTAAGTTAATAACCTTTTAAGTTTTAATTTAGTAATTAATAAAATAATGCTTTAATAAAAACTATTAAAAAAAACATATAATAATAAACTTAAAAAACATTTTTACTTCTTTTAATTAATTCACTCGTTTTAGTTAATACTAATACAAAATATATAAAAAATAGAATTTAAGATTTAAAACATTTTATCTTTTCTTTAAGTTGACTCTCTTGCGTTATTAATATTAAACAAAAACGCATAAAAAATAAAAACTCTAAGAACATATAAAAATAGAAAACTTAAAAATATTTTATTAATTCCCTCGCTTTAATATTAGATAAAAAAAATATAAAAGTGCATATTTACACCACTTAATCTTTTATTTAAATTATTGTATATCATTTATTTATCATAATTTTCTGTTTACTTGATTATTCTATTTACGTTTAAATCCAAGGGAAAAAACGATTAAATTTGTTGACCTCATGTCCTCAAGTCCGATCACGCGAATGTTTTTGTGCATTTCATTAAAACTTAGGATAATTTTTCCTCAAATATTCAATCTTTTCAAAACTTATACCGTTCAAGCCAAAAACTTCGACATTAGGTCGTCGTATCTTCAAAAACCCGTCCGTACCCCTTTTCGGCCAAAACAATTTATTTCTTAATCAAACGGTCAATTTTAATAAATAGATACTTCAAAAGGTTCCTATAGAGTACTATAGATACATTGGGTGCTAATACCTTCCCATTGTATAACCAACCCCCGAACCATAGATCTCTTTTCAAAAACGCCTTGTATTTTTATTACTTTTAAAAGTATTATTTACATTGCATATTTAGGGTTTTATTTCGCTCTTTCCCCTTTTCCTTTGGAAACAATAAAGCGCGGTGGCGACTCTTGCTTTTGTAAGACGAATTAATCAATAATTCGATCTCCGATTTACCCCGCTACATTTTTTATCGCTGCAGATTGGCGACTCTGCTGGGGACAGATTGACCTCTTGCTGGTCCATCCCTAAGTGGGTTAAGCCTAATTTGTCTTATCTGTTTTATTATTATTTGATTTGTTTGATTATGTGTTTAAATTGGGGTGTTTGGGTTTTTGCGAAGGACGAATCCTATACCCGGATTAAGTTACACTTAAGAATAGGACGGGCGGTACAGTCATGTTAACTTTGAGGGAGTAATCCCGAAGAAGGAGGCATGAGATCCCCCACTCAATGGAAGGCCCTCTTGAACTTAATATTTGTTTACCGAGTAATCGGGAAGACATTATTATTTTCGACCTAGGAGCCCGAGAAGTTGAGGACCGTAGAACCCTAACCCATCTTGGCCTTTTTAGGTGTAGCGTGGAGACTATAACGGAGTAATTCGGAAGTAGTTGTTACGCGATGCTACGCTCGGACGAGTTTCTCTTGAGAATATTGCTAATTATTGAGTAATCAAGATGTTGGTAATATCCGAAGGAGGAATGTAGACTCTGGGAACTCTTAGAACCTTGTCTTACAGGTGTGATTGAACCATTAGTACATACCTTGGGGTGGGCTTTACCCTCGACTCCATGCTGAACGTTGAACCTTTGAACCCCATGTTTGCAAACTTGTGTGTAGCTGTTGCATTATCATTCATTCATGCATTCATCAACATTTTTTGTGAAAAACTTGTTTTTCAAGGAACTTCGGAATAATTTTTCCAGACATCTCAGGTTATTATGGAATTTGGAAGGAGAAACACTCGAAGCTTTAGTTTAAAGGAGCCCGAGATTGAAGAGCTGAAGAGTTTGATTCCGAAGATCGAGAACCCGACGGATTTTCAGAAGAAGTATGGGTCCATTATACCTCTCATGAAGCGCAAGATGAAGGAAGGCATTCTTAATACTTTGGTTCAATTCTACGATCCTTTGTACCGATGTTTCACCTTTCCGGATTACCAGTTGATGCCCACCTTAGAAGAGTACTCCTACATACTTGGTTTGCCGATCACCGACCGTGTTCCTTTTTCTGGCTTAGAAGAGGAACCCAAATCTTACGAGATAGCGACCATCACCCACTTGAAGAAGTCAGAGATAGAGGAGAACATGACTACAAAAGGGGGAATCTGAGGCTTGTCTGCGCAATTTTTGTTGAGGGAAGCTCGTCATTTCGCTGAGATAAAAGATACTATTGCCTTTGAAGACGTCTTTGCTTTACTTGCTTATGGTCTATTCTTGTTCCCTAACGTTGATAAGTTTGTGGATATCAACGCCATCAGAATTTTCTTGATTGGAAATCCGGTCCCTACGCTGCTCGGAGATACCTACTACTCCATCCATCTTCGAAACTCTTATCAAGGAGGGATGATTATTTGTTGTGCACCGTTGTTGTATCAGTGGTATGTTTCGCATCTACCTGGGTCTGATGTTTTCTGGGATCTCGAGAAGGAGCCGCGTTGGGCGCCAAAGATTATGGCTCTCACTCATTTCGACATTGATTGGTATAATCGAGTTTACTACGACGTGAAGATCATCGATAGCTGTGGTGCTTTTCCTAACGTGCCTCTTCTTGGTACGAGAGGTGGAATTAACTATAATCCTGTTCTCGCGTGCCGTCAGTTTGGGTACCTGATGAGAGATAAGCCAAACAACATCCATGTGAGTGGTTTCTTTCTACAGGAAGGACAAGATCATCAGGCAGCTAAGAGGGAGATCGAAGGAGCTTGGCGCCACATCCATACGAAAGGGAGAGATATGTTAGGACACAGAGGTGCCGTTTCTTTGGAACCTTACCTACAGTGGGTCCGTGCTAGGGCTTGTGCTCTCAAGATGCCCTATAAACTTGAGAAACCTTTATTCCCTACCGTCGCATCATCATCTGTTGTTATCCCTATCGCGAATATAGGAGAATACCAAGGAAATCTGGCCAGGATGAAGTCCGAGAGAGATGCTTGGAAAGAAAAGTATAATATGTCTGAATATGAGAATCGAGTCCTGACTCGACAGCTAAAGGAAAAGGAGGAGTTACTCTTTATTCAAGACGGCTGGTTTATTGATCACGATGAGAAGCTTCGTCAAAAGGATGCTTTACTGAAGAAGTATGCTAGTGAAAGGAAGAGAAAGAGGGAAGGTTCGGTAAGCGTTGCTCTTGTTCCTATTCCACAAAAGGAAATCGTTGATCGAATGGTAGCTGAGAAGAAAGAGATGGAAGACTTTTATGAAGAGAAGATCAGGAAGCTCCGGTTATAGTTGGTGTTTGGTCCTTCATCTGAGGATTCTGAGTGATCTTTAGTTCGTAGTTTTATTTTATTAATGTCATTTTGTAAAACCTTGTAAAAGGGCTTCATGTTTCAAAGTTGTAATTTAGTGCTTTATTATGGACTTCATGTTTCAAAGTTGTAATTTAGTGCTTTATTAAGGGCTTCATGCTCCGAAGTTGTAATTTATTGCCTTATTATGGACTTCATGTTTCAAAGTTGTAATTTAGTGCTTTATTATGGGCTTCATGTTCCAAAGTTATAATTTACTGCTTTTATTATTGGGTTGTTATCCCAAAGTTGTAATTTATTGTTTTGTTATTCCAAAATTGGAAGTTGTAATTTACTGTTTTTGATTAATGGATTGAGTTTTTGTTGTTCCAAATTCCTTTACCATTGATGTGTGCAAAATTATTGAAGGTCCTTGAAAAACTATTAAAATGAATCACCATTTGCATCGCACATCATGCATCATTCAACATTTCACTTCACACTTTTTTAGAGTCTTATCCTTGTTTCTTTTTCCACTCCAAAGGTTGTCAAGCTGTCTCACCGATACGACACTCGAGCCAATCGTCAGAGGAAAATGGAAGATCTGGAACAGGAAAATCATGAGCTTCGTGGGGAAGTTGCTACCCTTCGTATCGAGATGGAAAAATTAACTACGTTAGTGGAAAGTTTGGTGGCTGTTCAGAATCAGCCATCGACTACAGCTGCTGAGATTCAGACTTCAACTCCAGTGGTTTCCGAGATTGTCACCGTTCCAACATCTGTGACTCAAATCAACTCTCCGCTTCAACATCAGATGCCGAAAGGTTTTCCGTGGGGAATGCCTTACAAATTTATGCCAGAGGGGTATCAGCCTGCCGTACAGCCTTTGTTTCAACCTGCTTTGTCTCTTCCTCAACCAGAGACAACTGCCATGCCGCCAGTAATTCCGTCTGTAACACCTTTTCCGCAACCGGTAATAACAACTGTCGCTCCTGTGGTCCACTCCGTGCCATACTTGAATGAACCTACTTATCCTGCCGAGCCTGCTGAAAGTTTGGGTCCTTTTGATAGAATGGAAGAATTTCAAGATCAGTTCCAAGAAATGCAGAAGGAGCTTAGAGCGTTAAAGGGGAAGGATTTGTTTGGGAAGAACACGCATGACCTTTGTTTAGTTCCGAATGTCAAGATTCCAGCAAAATTCAAAGTGCCAGACTTTGAAAGATATAAGGGTGATTCGTGTCCTAGAAGTCATTTGACTATGTACGTGAGAAAGATGTCTACGTATTCCGATGATCATGACTTGTTGATTCATTATTTTCAAGATAGTTTGACGGGTGCTGCTCTAAAGTGGTATATGGGTTTAGACAGTATTCGGATCCGCAGTTCGATGCCATTCCTATGACTTATACTGAATTGTTCCCTGCTCTTATCAGAAAGAACCTCATAACGACAAAGCCTCCTCCTGTCGCACCAAACAGTACTTCTTCGTGGTATAAGGCGGATCAGTTTTGTGAATATCATCAAGGGTCGTCGGGGCACAACCTTGAGAATTGCTTTGCTCTGAAGGAGGACATGCAGAGATTGATTAAGAATGGTATCTTGTCTTTCAAAGATGTTAATCCGAATGTTAGAGATAATCCTTTGCCTCGACATGGGGCAGCTTCAGTGAATATGGTGGAAGGTTGTCCGGGAAAGTTTCGAGTTTTTCAAGTTGAACACATAAGAGAGTCATTGATCAGGTTACATCAGAGTTTGAGAAGACTTGCCTTTGTTAGGCATCAGCATGATTATGACGTTTGTGAATTTTGTTCAAGAGAGGTTGATTGCCCTATTGTGAAGGAGGATATTCAAAAGTTGTTAGACCAAAGAGTTATCACTATTACATATGACAGAGATCCGGAGGATGAAGTGAATGTTATAATACCGCAATTCAATTTGCCTGAATCAGTAGAGATCGTTTACGACAGTCAGACTGCACCTGTTGCTCCTTTGACCATTTATCCGCCTGGTCCTGTGCCTTACAACTCAGACCAAGCTGTACCGTACAAGTATAATGCCACAATGATTGAGAATGGGGTAGAAGTCCCTATACCGACAAGGCCATCTTTTGTTAACATTGCTGATGTGAGTAGAGTTAAGAGAAGTGGACGTGTTTTTGCAGTAGTACCTTTGAAGAGACCAGAAGTTCAAGTCAGGAGGCCCATACCGGCAGAAGTTCCAGCGAGAAATGTTGAACCAAGGGTTGAGATAGGCCGATCCAGTGAACCTATCCCTCGCCCTGAGGATGATGAGATCTTGAAGCTTATCAAGAGAAGTGAATATAAGATTGTGGACCAACTTTTGCAAACTCCTTCCAAGATTTCTTTGCTTGCTTTACTGAGAGATTCTGGTGCCCATAGAGAAGCTTTGATGAAGGTTTTAGACCAGGCGTTCGTGGATCATGATGTGACGGTTGACCAATTTGATGGAATTGTGGGAAATATTACTTCGTGTAACAACCTTGGTTTCAGTGATGAAGAACTCCCGAAGGAGGGGAGAAACCATAATATGGCTTTGCATATCTCAGTAAGTTGTGGAAATGATACCTTATCAAGTGTGTTGGTGGATACAGGTTCGTCGTTGAATGTAATGCCCAAAACTACATTATCTCGGCTCTCATATCCAGGTGCTCCCATGAGACCCAGTGGGGTAATTGTCAAAGCGTTCGATGGTTCTAGGAAGACAGTCATTGGTGAAGTGGATCTTCCTATAGTAATTGGTCCTCATACTTTTCAAATCACTTTCCAAGTAATGGATATTCGTGCTGCCTACAGTTGCTTATTGGGTCGTCCATGGATCCATGATGCGGGGGCAGTCACTTCCACGCTCCACCAGACACTGAAGTTTGTGAGGCATGGGAAGCTAGTGATGATTGGGGGAGAGCAGGCTATGGTGGTAAGCCATTTATCATCCTTCTCTTTTATTGATGCTGATGAGGATGTTGGAACCCAGTTCCAGGGTCTATCTGTTTCTAAGAGTGGAGTGAAGAAGCAAGGGGCATCCATTTCTTCTTTTGAGGATGCGCGACGAGTGGTGGAAAGTGGTTCGGCCGAAGGATGGGGCCAGGTGTTGACTTTGCCCGAGAACAAATCTGGGGAAGGCCTTGGTTTTCGTCCCGTGTCTGCGAGAGTCAAGCAAGAGGTGGTTGTTCGTCCGATTCAAGAGGTTTTCCGAAGTGCAGGTTTTATACATCCTGAGGTTGATGCTATCATAGAGGATGATTCCGAGGAGGATTTACCCGATTTTGTGACGCCTGGATTGGCTTGCCAAAACTGGATAGTTGTTGATGTTCCTATTGTTATGCACATTTCCGAGTAATGTTTTGTTTTGTTTTTCTTTGAAAAAATTCGCTCTGCCCAAGGCGAAAAGTATTTTGTGTCGGGCTATGAAAATAATTCCTTTTACTCTGCCCAAGGCAAAAGAGAAATGTCTGGGCTCCTTGTTTCAAGTATTTCCCTTCAATGAATAAAAATGTTATTTTGTCCACTACTGTTTTATTTTTTCACTTTTTCTGGGAAATGATAATGAAAATTAATTGGTAGTAATAGGAAATATAATAACCTTTTGTTTTATTTGCACAAATCGATTTCTAAGTTGAAGCATAATCATGTGTGCAGATTAATCCATGACTTAACCATCGAAAACAATGATCCTATGCCCTCTCCCAACTTTGAATTCCCTGTGTTCAGAGCCGAAGAAGAGGATGATGAAGAGATTCCTGTTGAAATTTCCCGTTTGCTTGAGCATGATGAAAAGATTATCCAGCCATTTGAAGAACCTGTAGAGTTGGTCAACTTGGGTGATGAAGAAGATAGAAAGGAAGTCAAAGTCGGAGCATTGCTTATCCCGGAAGTTAAAGAGAAAATGTTGGAGCTTCTCAAAGAGTATGTTGATGTGTTTGCTTGGTCTTACCAAGATATGCCGGGTTTGGACAACGATATTGTGGAGCATCGTTTACTGTTGAGACCTGAATGTCCGCCGATCAAGAAGAAGTTGAGAAGGACTCGTCCCGATATGGCTGACAAGATCAAAGAGGAAGTTCAGAAACAGATGAATGCAGGTTTCCTCGTTACATCGGTCTATCCTTAGTGGTTAGCCAATATAGTGCCTGTTGCAAAGAAAGATGGCAAGGTTCGGATGTGTGTAGACTATAGAGATCTGAATAGAGCTAGCCCAAAGGATGACTTCCCATTACCGCATATTGACGTATTGGTCGACAGTACTGCAAAGTTCAAAGTCTTTTCTTTCATGGACGGTTTCTCTGGTTACAATCAAATCAAGATGGCACCAGAAGATATGGAGAAGACAACTTTCATTACACCGTGGGGAACTTTTTGCTATCGGGTTATGCCGTTTGGTCTGAGGAATGCTGGTGCAACATACCAAAGGGCCATGACTGCTTTGTTCCATGACATGATGCATAAGGAGATCGAAGTGTATGTGGATGACATGATTGCCAAATCACAGACTGAGGAAGATCATTTGGAACACTTGTTGAAGTTATTCCAGCGCTTGAGGAAATATAAACTCCGTCTGAATCCCAACAAGTGCACTTTTGGTGTTCGTTCTGGAAGACTTCTGGGTTTCATTGTCAGTCAGAAAGGTATTGAGGTAGACCCTGATAAAGTCAAATCTATTTGGGAGATGCCCGCACCCAAGACGGAAAAACAAGTAAGAGGATTCCTTGGGAGACTGAACTATATCTCTAGATTTATATCTCATATGACTGCTACCTGTGGGCCGATTTTCAAGCTTCTCCGAAAGAACCAAGGATGTGTGTGGGCAGAAGATTGTCAGAGAGCTTTTGATAGCATCAAGGAATATTTGCTTGAACCTCCCATTTTGATTCCTCTGGTGGAAGGAAGACCTTTGATTATGTACCTGACTATATTGGAAGACTCTATGGGATGTGTGCTTGGTCAACAAGATGAGACTGGAAGAAAGGAACATGCTGTATATTATCTGAGTAAGAAATTCACAGACTGTGAGTCTCGGTACTCATTGCTTGAGAAAACCTGTTGTGCTTTAGCTTGGGCTGCTCGTCGTCTGCGCCAGTATATGATTAACCACACCACTTGGTTGATCTCCAAAATGGATCCGATCAAGTATATCTTTGAGAAGCTCGCCTTATCTGGAAGAATAGCCCGTTGGCAGATGTTGTTATCTGAATATGACATTGAGTATCACACTCAGAAAGCAATCAAAGGGAGTATTTTAGCCGATCATTTGGCTCACCAACCAATTGACGATTATCAATCCATCAAGTTTGATTTCCCAGATGAAGATGTTATGTACTTGAAAGCTAAAGATTGTGAAGAGCCGTTACCTGAAGAAGGACCTGATCCCGAATCGCATTGGGGTTTGATATTTGACGGAGCTGTGAATTCTTATGGAAATGGAATTGGGGCAATCATCGTCACTCCCCGAGGCACTCATATCCCGTTCACGGCGAGATTGAAGTTTGACTGCACGAACAACATGGCTGAATATGAGGCGTGTATTATGGGTCTCGAAGAAGCAGTGGATCTGAGGATTAAGATTCTTGATATTTATGGAGATTCGGCATTGGTAATTAATCAAATCAAAGGAGAATGGGAGACTCGTCATCCTGGTTTGATCCCTTACAGAGACTATGCTAGAAGGTTGTTAACTTTCTTCAACAAAGTGGAATTACATCATATCCCTAGAGATGAGAACCAAATGCCTAATGCTTTAGCTACTTTGTCTTCAATGTTTCAAGTGAATGGTCGGAACGATGTGCCTACGATCAGAGTTATGCGCCTCGATAGACCTGCTCATGTGTTCTCGGTGGAAGAGGTTACCGACGACAAACCGTGGTTCTATGACATTAAACGTGTTCTTCAGACTCAAGAGTACCCGCCTGGGGCATCCAATAAGGATAGGAAGACGTTGAGGAGATTAGCAAGCAGTTTCTTTCTCAATGAAGAAGTTTTATATAAGAGGAATTATGACATGGTCTTGCTCAGATGTGTAGACAGACGTGAAGCAGACATGCTGATGCAAGAAGTACATGAAGGATCCTTTGGCACTCATGCCAACGGACATGCGATGGCTAGAAAGATGTTGAGAGCTGGTTACTATTGGATGACAATGGAATCTGATTGCTGCAAGTATGTGAAGAAATGTCATAAATGTCAGATTTATGCAGACAAGATGCATGTGCCACCGACCCTCCTCAATGTTATCTCTTCACCTTGGCCTTTCTCTATGTGGGGCATTGATATGATTGGAATGATTGAACCCAAAGCTTCAAATGGTCATCGTTTCATCTTGGTAGCGATCGATTATTTTACTAAATGGGTGGAAGCAGCATCTTATGCTAATGTAACCAGACAAGTGGTAGTCAGATTTATCAAGAATCAGATCATTTATCGATACAGTATCCCGAGCAAGATCATCACGGATAATGGGTCGAATTTGAATAACAAGATGATGAGAGAGCTTTGTGAAGAGTTCAAGGTCGAACATCATAATTCTTCTCCTTACAGACCGAAGATGAATGGGGCTGTTGAAGCTGCTAACAAGAATATCAAAAAGATTGTCCAGAAGATGGTGGTAACTTATAAAGATTGGCATGAAATGCTTCCGTTTGCTCTGCATGGATATCGTACTTCAGTTCGAACTTTAACAGGCGCAACCCCTTTTTCCCTGGTTTATGGTATGGAAGCAGTACTCCCCGTGGAGGTTGAGATTCCGTCTCTGAGAGTGTTGATGGAAGCTAAACTTTCTGAGGCCGAATGGTGTCAAAGTAGATATGATCAGTTGAATTTAATTGAAGAGAAGAGATTGACAGCTTTGTGTCACGGTCAGTTGTATCAGCAGAGAATAAAGAAGGCTTTTGATAAGAAGGTTCGACCGCGCGAGTTCAGAGAAGGTGACCTTGTGCTCAAGAAGATATTATCTTTCCAACCTAATTCTAGGGGCAAGTGGGCTCCGAATTATGAAGGACCGTATGTCGTTAAGAGAGTTTTCTCTGGAGGTGCTTTGATTCTCACCAATATGGACGGTGAAGAGCTCCCGCGTCCCATGAACGCCGATGCAGTCAAGAAGTATTTCGCCTAGGTTTGAGTTGACAGTTCACTAAGTTGAAAACCTGAAGGGGCGGCTTAGGCAGGCTTTTGGTCAGACCAGTCTTGGCACTTGAGCACATTTCGGAATTCGAAGTTGTTAGGGAGAATAGTGATCATGGTTTTTTGTGTAACCTTTTTATTTCATGTACTATTTCCCAAACTTTTGTAGACCGTTGGAGTCGCATTGTTAGCGAACTACCATATTATTAATGAAATTTGAGCATTTACCTTTTGTGGGCAAAATTTTAATTTTATGGAAATACTTGAAACAAATTTACTTAAAGTATTCTTATTTTAAAAATGTGTCATGAATAACGAAAGTAATATTAACAGTTGTTCCGAGGATGGTCAAGCCATGAAATGCAACAGTACAATAGTTTATCCTTGCATGATGAGCATGTCTTATTTCAAAATCGTCATGAGGTGTTGGTTGTGTAAGCTTGTGTTTCTGGTGGTACTAAGTTTGGTGACTCCCTAACTGTTCCAGTTAAGATTTGTTTCAGTTATCTTTATTTGAGCAGATTTCGGAAGTGTGGTACGCTTTGTCTCTTGCCAGTGGTCTCTTGGTATTAGAAGTTTAGATTTGAATGCTTTTCTCCTCAGAAGACTTGGACCTTGTGGCGTGTTACGCTCCGACGTTGCTGTGTGGTTCCAGTTCCGGTTATCTTCCGTCTTTTTAAGATTGGCCGAGTATCTATCTTGTCGTGACATCTTATCGTCTTCAGGATATTCCTTCTGTTCGTTTTGTCAGCATAACATTCATTTATTCATTCACACTTATATCACGCACGCATATTCACATTTTCCATTTACTTTTGGGTTGTACTTTGTTTATTCAAATAACGTACATGTTTCTTTCCAAGTAGAAGGTTAGCTTAGGCAGAAAATGTGCTTCCTTTCTAAATTCGCCAACTGAGCTAATCCTCATGGATGATTTTTAATTTAGCTCACCTTGTCCATTTCTGGATAGGATGAATTCCCCAATCGAGTTGCTTTCTCATTGGGTGGAGTCTTGTTTGACTGTTTTCTCTCTAGTTATCCCTGGATGAAGTTGTTGTCTCTTGCGTAGGCTATCTCATGATTTTCCCCAGTGAAGTCGCGACCTAGACGAATGGTGCATTTATTTTGCACATTTAAGTATGATCTCCTCGAGAAGGATTGATTCATGTTTCTCTTTGACGAAGATTTTATTCTCTGCCAGTGTCATCGCAACTTCATTCTGAGTTACATCGTTGGAAAACGACAAGCGGCAGCTCTTCACGAGCAACTTGTGCGTTATTATTATTGGAAGACGACAAGCGGCAACTCTTCACGAGCAACTTGTGCGTTATTATTATTATTGGAAGACGACAAGCGGTAGCTCTTCACGAGCAACTTGTGCGTTATTATTATTATTGGAAGACGACAAGCGGCAACTCTTCACGAGCAACTTGTGTGTTATTATTATTTTCGGAAAATGACAAGCAGCAGCTCTTCACGAGCAACTTGTGCGTTATTATTATTTTCGGAAAACGACAAGCGGCAGCTCTTCACGAGCAACTTGTGCGTTATTATTATTTTCGGAAAACAACAAGCGGCAGCTCTTCACGAGCAACCTGTACGTTATTACTTTTCTGGAATACAGCAAGCGACAGCTTCTTTATTTGAGCAGCTTGTATGTTATTGGTATTTTCTTTGGACGACAACAAGTGGCAGCCTCTTTATTTGAGCAGCTTGTATGTTATTGGTATTTTCTTTGGACGACAGCAAGTGACAGCTTCTTTATTTGAACAGCTTACGTATCTACAATCATATTATCATCTCAGCAATAATTGGTATATCTCGAAAATCTCGCAGAGAAGTTTGTTATGAATCATTACCTTCCGAAGTCGGTAATCCATTATCAGCAAACTTGATACTTTCTGTCTATCTTTGACCTCGAGTTGTGAACTCACTATTTTGGGTCAGTAATCTGTTTTATGGCCTATGCAAGATGCCTTCTCCGTTAGGGTCAGAGGTCGTATTCCCTCAATTTTATTCGCTGTCAAGAGTACATTACTTGAAATCGATGGCTCGTTTCCCCAGTAGTGTATAATCCACGTCTCTGTGTTTTGTTGGCGTTTGATTCCTCCAGCATTGTCTTGTTTCATACAATATCTTTCTCTGTGAATTCAATCACTACATTCATATCAAGCATAATGGCGGTATCTTAGGGTAAAAATTTGCGTATTATGTATTTAAGTACCTTCAATCTCGTCGAAACGAAGATTTTAATCTTCATATCTCCGGATAGAAGAAACTTAAATAGGGGCAGCTGTTGTACCCCAAATTTTGACCTAAGATACCATCTCCCATCTGCATCGTTACATTGCGAGCGTTTTGATCTTTTGATTTTTAAAATTCATAACTTTTTCGAGTCGAGAGCTGTTTATTTGTTGAACGCTAAATTTATTAACTGACCAAGACTTAAATGATGTTTATTAATTATTTATCATCTTAAATTTAAATAATTGGAATTTATTTTCAGTTATTATATAATTCAAAGATCTATAAATAATAAAGTAAATATTTGAAAAGAGGCATATTAATCGTTCAGACAGTGTTTATTTATTATTTATTATCTTAAATTTAAATAATTGGAATTTATTTTCAGTTATTATATAATTTAAAGATTTATAAATAATATAATAAATATTTGAAGGGAAATTCATTAATTGATCAACAATGTTATTTAATTATTTATTATCCTAAGTTTAATAGTTGAAATTTATTTTTTTCAGTTATTATAATTTAGAGAATTAAAAATAATGGAATATATTGAAGAGAAGTTTATTGATCAATGATGTTTATTTATTTGTTTATTATTCTGAATTTAAGTAATTGAAATTGATTTTTAATTACTATATAATTTAAAGAATTATAAACGATAAATAAATAATTGGAAAGAAGAAAGAATTAAGTGGTAAAATATTGGAATTTTATTTACTTTATTCTAATTATTACAATTGTTATTTAAATATTGTATCATTTACAAAATATTTACAATAACAATTATATAAAAGGCTTAAAGTAAAATAAAAAACTATTCTAATTTTGCCTAAATTCTAAATCTTCATCTTCTATCCAATGCCTTTTTGTCTGCTCATTTAATTTTACCTGCAAAACAATTAAAAGAAAAAGTTAGAAATAAATAAATAATTAAAAGCAGAAAATTATTTTTAGTGTTCATCCTTAAAAGCAAACGGCTAGAATCAATTTTTTACCCTTTTTGCAAATCGCGGGATTTCTCCCGGTTCACAAAAAGGGATGAATTTTATTTTCAAAAATAAACTGCACAAGTTAAAAGATGCACAAATTCATTTTGTTTTCATAAACTGCATAATTAAAAAATCAATTACATTTTCAAAAGTCCACTGCATATTTCAAACAGCATATGCATAATCATATTACATATGCAAACGAAAGCCAACGTAAACATGCAACAATATAGGAGGGAGTCAAAAACTTAGGCTCCCATGCAGTAGACAAAAGAAGTGTGCAGTTTTTAAATCAATTTGCAAGCATGAAATCTTTCTATTCTCATCATTTTCCAGCCTATGCAATTTCAGAACAAGTACAACATACATCATTTTAATGTATCATTTGGTACTAAGAGAGAGAAGAGAGATAGAAGTATGGTTTTGCAGGTTTTGGTTTAGGCAGGAAGAAATACAAAACAAACTGCAGCAGCATTTCATAAGAAATAAGAAAGCATGAAATTAGAATACAAACAAACTGTTGGAGCAGTAGATGTGCAGAAGGCCAAGAGAATATAATAAAAGTATTCAAACCTGAGCCATAAAAAAGAAAAGAGATGCCAAGCAAACGGATATAACATAACAAAAACCCCTTCAAGAAAAAAGAAGAGACATGCCTTCAAGTTTTGAAAAACTATCAAAGCAAAACCTTTTTTTCCTCCAAGTCTCAAACAAGAAACCAGAGAATCTACTGTCAAACCAAATGCTAAACCTGCATATAACCATAAACAACAGTATGGCCTAAACCAGTTAAAACCTACTGCATAGAACTATTTTCAAAACCTACTGCATAGAACCATTTCAAACCTGCTACCATTACCATTTTCACAACCATCATACCATATGGCCTAAAAACCATTAACCTGCTATCTCATAAACCATATCAGAACCATTTCAAACCTGCTACCATAAACATTTTCACAACCATCATACCATATGGCCTAAAAACCATTAACCTGCTATCTCATAAACCATATCAGAACCATTTCAAACCTGCTACCATAACCATTTTCACAACCATCATACCATATGGCCTAAAAACCTAAACCCGCCATCTGCATAAACCAAAAGCAGGGTCTAAAACCACAAACCTGTACCACCCTAAATCATAAACCAAAACCATAGAACCTACTGCATAAAACTAGTAAAACCATCACTAAAAATCAAAACCATGTCAAATACCATCCAGCCTCAGAATTATATCATCACAGGCTATTACAAATTCAAGCAACAGTAGCAAGGCAAGAAGGAGAGGAGGGCAAGCTAATCAAAACAATAGCGTTTCAACATTATCACCCAAGGCAACATTAGCATCAAGGCAACAAAAATCATAGAAAGAAGAAGAAAGAAGCTAGTCAAAACCACGTTTCAACATTAGCATCAAGGCAACATAAACGTTCAAGGTCAACAAAGCAAGGTAAAGGTAGAAGAGAAGAATTTTTGCACAAGCTTTCAGTTTACTCATCATCAAGCAAAGATAAGAACGAATACCGGTAATCCGAAGCAAGCATCACGCGCACTCCTCGCCGTCCCGTCCTCCTAGCTTTCCCCACCCTCCTTCCTCCTTCTCCAGGTAGTATTTCACCCTCTTTTATCTTTCATAATACCTCAATAATCACATAAACAAAAGTAAGAATCAAAACAGAATCAAATCACAAACATGCAAATCGTAACAAAAACACCACGAAATAGAAAACGTTATACCATAAATCCTCGCCCCCTAGCGTCCATTGGAGGGAAGAAGAAAGTGGAGAAGCTGTTGGCCGTGGCAGAGAACGCAGAATCGGGTGTGAGAAAGACGAAAGAAGACGAAGTGAGGATGAACAAGCGCCGTCCCTGTGCAACCCTAATCCCTTTTGCCCTAAACCAAATTACGTTTACCCTAAAACAAATTATGAAAATGTATGGGCCTTAACCTTGTTTACCTCCCCTAAGCCCAACGAAACTGCTTATGCACCCCCCCCTGTTTTCAGTTTTGACTAGGCCCTTTACACCTTTAGCCCATAATTATTTATCATCCATTTTTTCTCTATATCTTTTCTATTTTTTTTCCTTTAGTTTTTTTCTTTTAGAATTTTATTAGTCTAGATAATTAGTAAGTGTAATCAAAACAAGAGATGTATTTAATTAAAACATTTTTATAATTTGATCATTTTATTAAGTTAACTTTAGGACTAATTTAATAATTTTTAGTATTTCTTTTAATTAGATTTAAGTTAATAACCTTTTAAGTTTTAATTTAGTAATTAATAAAATAATGCTTTAATAAAAACTATTAAAAAAAACATATAATAATAAACTTAAAAAACATTTTTACTTCTTTTAATTAATTCACTCGTTTTAGTTAATACTAATACAAAATATAAAAAAAAATAGAATTTAAGATTTAAAACATTTTATCTTTTCTTTAAGTTGACTCTCTTGCGTTATTAATATTAAACAAAAACGCATAAAAAATAAAAACTCTAAGAACATATAAAAATAGAAAACTTAAAAATATTTTATTAATTCCCTCGCTTTAATATTAGATAAAAAAAACATAAAAGTGCATATTTACACCACTTAATCTTTTATTTAAATTATTGTATATCATTTATTTATCATAATTTTCTGTTTACTTGATTATTCTGTTTACATTTAAATCCAAGGGAAAAAACGATTAAATTTGTTGACCTCATGTCCTCAAGTCCGATCACGCGAATGTTTTTGTGCATTTCATTAAAACTTAGGATAATTTTTCCTCAAATATTCAATCTTTTCAAAACTTATACCGTTCAAGCCAAAAACTTCGACATTAGGTCGTCGTATCTTCAAAAACCCGTCCGTACCCCTTTTCGGCCAAAACAATTTATTTCTTAATCAAACGGTCAATTTTAATAAACAGATACTTTAAAAGGTTCCTATAGAGTACTATAGATACATTGGGTGCTAATACCTTCCCATTGTATAACCAACCCCCGAACCATATATCTCTTTTCAAAAACGCCTTGTATTTTTATTACTTTTAAAAGTATTATTTACATTGCATATTTAGGGTTTTATTTCGCTCTTTCCCCTTTTCCTTTGGAAACAATAAAGCGCGGTGGCGATTCTTGCTTTTGTGAGACGAATTAATCAATAATTCGATCTCCGATTTACCCCGCTACAGTTTTTATCGCTACACTGAGCAAGAACTTCGCTGCGAACCTTCTCAAGAATTTCTTGTCGTTGACAGATGCACCTTCAGGGTATTCTTGAGCTTCCAAGTACCTCTTCACTTCATGATACCAAGGTTTCTCAGTTACCTCTTCAGCCTCAAGATCACAGCAATGTGCGGGTTCATCCAGTTTCCAGATGATGATCCGGGGAGCCTCGTTGTCCCATTTGACTTTGAACATAGAAGACATCGTAGCCAACGCGTCCGCCAACTGATTCTCCTCTCTTGGGAAATGTTCAAAAGTTATCTCTGTGAAATGGGGGATCAATGTCAACACTAACTCCTTGTAAGGACTAAGATTTGGGTGTTTCATATCCCACTCGCCTTTGATCTGGTTGATCACGAGAGCGGAATCTCCGAAGACACTCAGAAACTTGATCCTTAAGTCAATCGCAGCTTGAAGACCCATGATGCATGCCTCATACTCTGCCATGTTATTGGTGCAGTTGAAACATAGTCGGGCAGTAAGTGGAGTATGAATGCCTTGAGGGAATATGATCACAGTGCTGATACCGTTACCCAAAGCGTTGGAGGCTCCGTCAAAGTGCATAGACCATCGGGATCCTTCCTCAGGTCCTTCATCCGGTCCAGGTATTTCACAATCATTCACTATCATGATGCTCTCTGTTGTACCCCAAAATTTGCCCTCCCATATTCTCCAAGAAATTGCCAAGTCAAGCTGCAAAATTCCCCAAGGGTTGCACAGTGCAAAGGTCTCCTATACAGTCAAAACTAGGGTTTGTACTCTGATCAAGAAAATGAAGTTTTCAAAGGTCCAATCAAGTCTCACATGCCTACAAATATGGTCAAGTATCCTCATATCAAGTTTCAAGGCATTCAGCTCAAAATTGCACAGTCAAAATCCTAATTGCACTACAGTTAACTGTAGGGGCAAAATGGTCATTTGACAGTCCAAAGTTCAAATTTTTGGTCAGCATATCATTTTGAAGCCACAAACATCATTTGATCAATGCTTGATCATGATTCTCAAAATTTGGCTCAGAAATCATCAAAGATGCAAAAGTTTCCTTATTTGGACAGCTGAAAAAGTCAACTGAAATTGACCAGGGCATAACTTTCACATGGATTATCAGAAAAATTCCATCCAAAGCTCATTTTGAAGAGAAAGACATTTCCTACAACTCATCTTCATACTTCAAGTCCAAGAAATGCTCTTACAAAAAGTTATCAATTTCAACATTATAGGTCATTTTCAAAAGTCAACAAAAAGGGACTTTAAGTCAAAGGCCATAACTTGAGATTGGTAAATCAAAATGACATGGGACCAAAGGCATTGGTTAGGGGACTCAAAGACCTTTCCAAAATGTCCAAGAACATGAGAAAATCTTAAAAATTGAGCAAGTTATGCCTTGTGGAAGTTGGGAAATTTTTGGATATTTTGAAAAGTCAACACTACTTCAAATGACCTAAAATTGCTAATGGGCCCATTTTTCTTCCATGATTCATCATTCTAAGCATATGCACGACTACTTGGCCCAAAGGGAAGTATTTTCTCATTTTTTATTTATTTATTTGAATTATTAATTATATTAATTCATTTAAATCATTTAAATATATGAAAAATATTTAATTCACCCTAACCAATCTTTTTATACATGTTTTATGCTCAATATTTCGTGCTTAGCTAAATGTGGAAAGAATTGGAGCAATTGGATATGATTTGAATCAAATGCACATGGAAAAGATATGAAAAAGATCCTTAAAATCAAATTTCCAAAAACCATCAATGCCATGGATTTGATTGAGTTTTGTTGACCTAATGCCTTCACTACATATGCCTGATCATAAACCTAATCATAATAGACAAAAAAGCAGCGCAAGAGAGCTCTCCAAAAACTTGAAATTTTTCTCCATAAACTCAATTCTGAAAACAAGGTTAGAGGGCGATTAAAGACCTAATTTTCATTCCAATAGCTTCCTTGGAGATCACTGATCACATTCCAATCAAAAACATTCACCAAAGCTCAAGGAATTGGTAACGAGAACCTCCCCTGTACAGAGAAAAAGTCACGATCGTATTTTTAATTCTAGGCATTCTCATGGCATTCTAATTGTGGATTTATATTCCTTATGATATTCTGATGCTAACCAACATAATTAATTGCGTTTTTGTGCTGTATACTCGATTTCACCATTGTTGATATTTAGGGTTTACAGAGCTTCAAAATAGGGCTTTTGTAATGGGGAAAAATTAGCCCACGAATCCATGACCATTCAACTCAGGATGCTCTGACGGTCATAAGGGAACCCTCGCGATCAATTTATGAACCCCATAGCGCTATTCGCTATTTTCTCTAAAGCCACCTAACACAACGCATGAAAACCCGTTGCTTTTGTTTTTATGTTTCAGGGATAATGGAGAAGATGATGTGTTGTCAAAACGTGATACGCTGATTTGAATTTTCGCGCGTGGATCCACTAACGTTTCGCTTTTCTTTTATATTACTTATTTGTTACTTATATAATAAACGCGTTGTAGTGGCTCAGCTGGCAAAGTGTAATGTTGTTAACCCTCATGACCTGGGTTCAAGTCCCAGGTCTGTATAATTTCCATACTATTTTTCATTAATAATTCCCATGCAGCGCCCAAGGCCAAGACGTACCATACGCCCCATAATCTATCCTTCCACGCGTCCTGGGAGGTCAGATCAAAGGCTCAAGATTGATGAACACCCTGAGTCTGGTCAACGCATCAGCATGCTAGCAAAAAAAAGTCAAAAAAGGCTATGCTCAAGTGGGCCAGATTGCTGAGTCCATACCTCACAATTGGGGACTGATACCCCCTGGTTTGCAATTTTCTCAATTTTTCTTATTATTTTCTTTTAATTATTCTTTTAATCAATTTAATAGTTTTCATAAATTATAAAATGCATAAAAAATCAGAAAAAGATAAAAAATACTATAAATATTCTTGTTTTAATATTTTTATAAATAAATTCACATGTAATTATTTAGTTTTAATTAGGTTGTAATTTTAATTTCTTTTAATAACAAAATACAAAAAATATAGGATTAGGTTTAATTAATATTTTTATTCCCTTTCTTTTCTTTTTTTAATTTTCCTTTTTACCATAATATTATTTATTTCTTTATTTTTATAATTAAATTGTACATAAATAACTTAGGTTTAAATTAGGTTAAAAACTTCAACATTTTTCTTAATAAATTTAAAAATAAATAGAATTAGGGTTAGTAGTTAATTTTAATTAATTCCTTTTTATTAAATCTCAAAATACATAAAAATACCAAAAACTCGCATTCCTTTAATTTTAATTCCTCATTAATTTTAATATTTTGCAAAAGGGTCCAACGCCCACGTTATTAATTTCTTATTTCTTCGCATATTTATTCTATTTCGCTCAAATAATTATGTACCTCTCCCGAAGCCTTGTAACGTTTTAATTACTTCTCACACTTTACTTTATTTGCTTTATTTGTTTTCCGTCAAATCGGGTCCGGTTTAATTTGGCGATGTGGACCCGCGCCTTTTGTAATAGCTTAGAATTTACTTTTCCGCAAATATTTTAACTGTTAATTAAATCGCATGCAAGAATGAATGGACGAAAATAAAATCAAGCGTAGATCACCAATAAACATGACAAGACAAATACAAATGAAAACGGCACACAGTTCGCACACACCACCCCTAGGGTACGCCTCACTGTTGCCTTGCCTCGAAAGGTGATCGTCGAGTAGAGGATGTCTTAGTAAGTCCTCATGATCCGGGAACCTGGCATAAGGGTAGCTTCTAAGGTATCTTCCCATTGCTCTGGTGATCACCATGTCCCGAACCTTCGAATTGACCCGAACACCTCCAACGGTGGTGCTACCTACCTCTCAATGGTGGGATGGCACTACTTTAAAGGACATTTACACAGACGAATTCCTTAGGGTAGGTAGGTTCTCGTAGATACTTGCTCTCTTAAAAAAAAAACAAAAATCTTTTCACACCGACACTTTTCAAAAGCTTTCAAAGCAATTTTTCAAACACTCTGACACAAGAGTCGAACTGGAATTTTCAAAGAAACTTTTTAAAACCCACAGTTGAAAAGAAAACAAACCATTTTTGAAAACACAAGTGAGCAAGTATCTAAGAGCCCATGGATAACCATGGATAGAAAGGGTGCTAACACCTTCCCTTTCTATAACCTACCTCCCGAACCGAGAGCAATCTCTATAAGGAATTTTTCTGTGCTTTTGTCCTTTCCATTTGGAGAAAATAAAAGACGGTGGCGACTCTTGCTTCCGCGACATTTCGCGAACCAGCGTTAAACAGTCAGTTCCAGATCCACCGATCACACTCTCGTTAGGAAATTCAAAGTTCATTGACTGGTAGTCATCCACTGCCAGGTGTGCCAAATGGTCTGCCAATACACTTCCCTTGATTGCCTTCTGAGTCATGTACTGGATGTCGTATTCTGTCAAGATCATCTGCCATCTTGCTATTCTTCCAGATAGAGCAGGCTTTTCGAATATGTACTTTATTGGATCCATTTTTGAAATCAACAGAGTAGTGTGAGTCAGCATATACTGTCTCAGCCGGCGAGCAGCCCATACCAAAGCGCAACAAGTTTTCTCGAGCAGTGAGTATCGGGTCTCACAGTCGGTAAAATTTTTGCTAAGGTAATAAATGGCATGCTCTTTTCGGCCAGACTCGTCATGCTGCCCCAGCACACACCCCATTGAGTTGTCAAGTACTGTCAGGTATAGTATTAGAGGTCTCCCTTCAACCGGTGGCATAAGAATGGGTGGTTCTTGGAGATACTCTTTGATTCTGTCGAAAGCGGCCTGACATTCATTGTTCCAACGTACTACTTGATCTTTCTTCAGCAGCTTGAAGATTGGTTCACAGGTAGCAGTTAGGTGTGAGATGAATCGGGCAATGTAATTCAGACGTCCTAGAAAGCCTCTGACTTCTTTCTATGTCTTGGGAGTTGGCATCTCTTGTATGGCTTTCACTTTGGCAGGGTCCACTTGAATACCTTTGTCGCTTACGACGAAGCCTAGCAATTTTCCAGATCTTACCCCAAAGGTGCACTTGTTCGGGTTCAACCTCAGCTTGTACAACTTCAGACGGTCAAACAGCTTTTGTAGATGGTCAAGGTGTTCCTCCTCAGTTTGGGACCTTGCAATCATATCGTCGACGTATACTTCAATCTCATGGTGGATCATGTCATGAAATAAAGCGACCATGGCACGTTGGTAAGTTGCCCCAGCATTTTTCAACCCGAATGGAATGACCTTGTAGCAGAAGGTGCCCCACTGAGTAACAAAGGTAGTCTTTTCCATATCTTCAGGAGCCATCTTGATCTGATTATAACCTGAAAAGCCATCCATGAAGGAGAACACCTTGTGCTGAGCAGTATTGTCAACCAGAACGTCGATGTGAGGCAGGGGGAAGTCATCCTTGGGGCTCGCCCTATTCAGATCCCTGTAGTCAACACACATTCTAACCTTGCCATCTTTCTTCGGTACCGGAACCATGTTGGCAACCCACTGAGGGTAAGAATTTACTGCAAGAAAACCAGCATCAAATTGCTTCATAACCTCAGCCTTGATTTTCTCGGACATCTCTGGACGCATACGGCGGACCTTCTGTTTAACTGGAGGGCAGTCTTCCTTGGTAGGCAGGTGATGGACCACAATGTCGGTATCCAACCCAGGCATATCTTCGTAGGACCAGGCAAAGATTTCCATGTAATCATGCAGCATCTGGATCAACCGTTGTTTTACGCTGAGCTCTAGATTAGCACCAATCTTAACTTCCTTTCTATCTGTCTCAGTACCCAGATTTACCGTTTCCACTGGCTCTTCATGCGGATGAATGGCCCTCTCTTCCTGGAGTAGCAGTCTTGCAAGTTCACAAGGCACTTCGTAATCATCTTCACCTTCGTCTTCGGCTAAGTTGATCGGATTTTCGAAGTCATAACTGGAAGTAGCAGAGTTGTTACCAGTGAGATCCAGAGTGGATTGAAACCTGTATGAGTGAGTGTGTGTAAATATAGCTGTTTTGCAATATGTAAAGAAAGAAAGGGAGTGCAAGATTTGAAATGTAAAAAAACGTCCAATGCTTTTATTCATGATATATGAAAGTGACAAACAAAAGCCCTCACAAATAAAACCACGGTGCCCCGGGTAAGACATCGGGCCATAAAGTTTCAAATTTATTGTTTATTACAAATTCAAAAACAAAGAAGTTCATTACTGGGTGACAAAAGTAATAGGTGTAATGTCTTTCGCAGTCCAGTTGCTAGGTCCACCATTGGTTGTCGGGTAGATCCAGCTGTCGAATTCAGATTCGTCCGCTTCGTCCTCAATAGCATTCACTCCCGGGTTGGTGATGAACACAGGAGGTCTTCCAATCCTCGCCTTGCGCACAACCTTTTGAGCTTCTGCAGTGAAACCCAGCCCAAACTTGTCAATTTTTGGAGTAAAATCAGGAATCCTGCCCTAGTTTGCGCACTCACCCTTCTCGATCACAGCCCGGGCGTCCTTTAAGGAGGCCATCTTCAAAGGAGAACCCTCTTCAGTCACTGTTTCTGCTGCTGCCAATGTTTGTGGCACCTCTTCAAAATGTTGAAAGGGGGTCTCAATGAACTCCCCATCCATTTCCACGTACCTGAAGGAGTTGAGGTGGCTGACCATGTATTCCTCTTCCCCTTGCACTGTTACAATCTTCCCCCTGACCGGGTATTTGAGCTTCTGATGTAAAGTTGAAGTCACAGCTCCAGCCTTGTGGATCCACGGGCGACCCAGCAAACAAGAATAGGATGGACGGATGTCCATCACATAGAATTTTGAATCAAATACCTGCGAACCAACCCTGATCGGGATGTCAACCTCACCATGTACCATCCTTTTGGACCCGTCAAAGGCCCGAACAACAATGTTACTTGGTTTGAGCTCTAAACCTTCACAGTCCAGCATGTCTAGAGCCTTCTTGGGTAGTACGTTCAGTGAAGAACCCGTGTCAACCAGCACATGAGCAAGAGTAGTGCCCCTGCATTCAATAGAGACATGCATGGCATCATTATGGTTCTTCCCCTTGGCCGTCAGATCAGCATCAGAGAAACCCAGACCATTATCAGCGGTTAAGTTGGCCACACAGTCGGTGAATTGATCTGTAGACATTTCTTGGGGCACGTGGGCCGTCTTCAGGAAAGCAATCAGGGCCTTGGCATGGGCCTCTGAACACAGCAACAGTGATAACATGGAGATTTTAGAGGGGGTATGCCCCAACTGTTCAACGACGTTGAAATCACTTTTCTTTATAATTTTGAGGATCTCTTCCATCTCTTGCTTGGAAGCCTCAACAGTGGTCTTTGGTGCCTCCATCCGGGCAGGCACATCAGTGGCAATTCCCTTACCCCGAGCGTCAGATGACTCGGCAGCAGGGGTAGGAACTTGATCAGGGGGGGGGGGGGGGGAACAGGCACACTGGCAGGTGTGATGACAAGAGGCCTCTGAATGGCTGGAGGTGCAATGTCTGGTGAGAACAGTCTTCCACTACGAGTGACCTTAGTAGGCCCTGTGATGTTAGCGAAACGGGTACCAGTGTTGAACTCTTGTTTCACTCCCAGAACATAAACATCTGCCCCATAGTGCCACGGGACAGCTTTATCAGACTTGTAGGGGATGGGCCCCGGAACAGTAATGATTATAGGAGTAACCTTGTGAACAGGCAAAATTTGGACAGGCTTCTTTGAAGGAGCCTTGGAAGGGTTGTTGAAAATGGTCACAATTGAAACTTCTTCAACAGGGGCAGCAGGAACAACAGTCTTTTTGAACAAAATCTCCTTGTTATCCATCAGGTTTTGGACGCCCGATTTCAGCAAAGAACAACCAGCAGGGGAATCAACACACAGATGGAAACCTTTACTACATCCCAGAAATAAACCGGCTAGCAATAGGTTCCTCTTGACGGTCAGCAGCGGAGTAGCAACATCATCCATAGAAGCTACATACAGATCCTCCTCAACAGCGTTTATTCCATGCTGGGGCATGGGAGCGGTCACAACATTTGGCCTTTCGGGCGCCTCGAACTGTATCTCCTTGGCATCAATAAGGTCCTGAACTTTATTCCTTAGGGCCCAACAATCATTAGTAGAATGTCCCGGGCTATCAGAGTGATAAGCGCAACGGGCGTTGGGGTTGTACTTCGGAGATGCTGTGTTTACCATCTTCGGAGCTTCCTTGACTGTTACCAGGCTGGTTGACAGCAGTTGCGGCAGGATCTGAGAGAGAGTCATGCTGAGCCGAGTATACTTCCTTTTGGGCCTCTCAGCTCTTGGCTGGTTGTATTGCTGAGGAGCAGCAGCAGACTTAAAAATAAACACCGTGTTGACAACTTGGCGGCGTTCCGGTTTGTTCTGTCTTCTAGGACCATACACAACACTGGCCTCCTTCTTGAAGGGCTTCTTTTCAGCATTTGAGGAGGCACCCTTCTGTATCTTCCCCGATTTTATACCAGCTTCGATCCTTTCCCCAGTCAGGACCAGGTCCGTAAACCCAGCATAGGAATTACCAATGAGATGGTTGAAGAATGGACCAGATATGGTCCCCAAGAACATGTCCACTAGCTCCCGGTCAGTCAATGGTGGCTGCACCCTGCCAGCCAGGTCTCTCCACTTCTGCACGTACTCTTTAAAACCTTCTCCCGATCCTAGCGACATACCCTGGAGTTGGGTACGTGTAGGAGTGAGGTCGGAATTATATTGATACTGCTTGTAAAAAGCAGTGGCCAAATCCTCCCAGTTACGAATGTTGGTTCCATCCAGCTGATAGAACCATTCGAGATGAGTCCCTGAAAGACTCTCCTGGAAGAAGTGGATCCATAAGTTCTTGTCTGCTGTGTAAGGCTGGATCTTCCTTACATAAGAGCGGAGGTGCATCTTAGGACAGGAGGCCCCGTCATACTTCACAAAGGCAGGCGCCTTGAACTTGTACGGGATCACCACCCCAGAAGATAACCCCAAGTCTCCGAAATCTAACCCAGGCACATGTTGAATCTCCATAGCATTTAACATGTCCTCCAGTTGTTTGTACCGGTCCTCAGCAGGAGGGTATTGTTCATCGTTGAAGTCTGTCTCAGTGTTAAAGACCACAGGACTAGGGACCTCTCTCCTTGGGTGACTGCCTTCCCCCACAGACAGAGTAGTCCTCTCAGCTTCATTCTGTAACGTATTCCCGAGTCTGCGCCCAGTGTTGAATAGCACAGTCCTCTTCTTCTTCTTATTCTTCTTCAGGAGCAAAGCCTTCAGCTCTTGTTGTCCCTGGGCCAAGTTCATGACCATCTCCTAAAATTGGGCGTTCTGGGCCTGAAGGGCCTTGATAGCTTGCTCGGTAGTGAGTTCAGGATTCATGATGCTTGAGTGCTGAAATAAACAGCGAAGAAGATTAAGCAACCTGTAGAAAAGGGGTACCTGTTATGCACATGATGCATGATATGCTATTTATGAAATGCATTCAAGGGTTCGAAAGTTCAAATTTGTTGTAGCCAAAAAAGAACACACTTTTTATTAGGAAATAAATTGTTCAGTACATCAAGGCCTCATGGGCAAAACATTACAAGATAATTAATCCCAAAAGACACTGCGCATCCTCTTTGGAGCAATGTAAGTGTTGAGAGTCTTTTCCTCGTGCAGTAGACGCGTGAGCTCCAAGACCTTCTTCTCACTGGCATGTAGACTGGTTTCAAGAGAATTCCGTTATTCCTTGAGTTGGATCCAACTTTTCTGCATTTCTTCCCAGGATGTAGGCATGTCAGGATGTTGAATGGTGTAGGGCACCTCTCCTTCCAAGACTGGCTCTTTGATCACAGGGAGAACATGAGGATATGGCATCACCAGCTTCTGGGAGCGGGCTCGTACCCACTTGAGATAAGGCTCCAGGGGGATGGAGTTCTTGTGCCCCAGTGTCTTGCTGTCTACCCTGTTTGGCATCCTCCAAGCTCTGATAAATCTCTGGCGAAGTCCTTGTGCATCGTTGTCGAAGTCAAAAACTATGTCAGGAATCAACATATCATGAGGGCCATCCCTCCGAGCATATCCAAACTGTCTCAAGGCCAGACATGGGTTGTAAGTAATACCTCCTCTGATTCCAAGTAAAGGAACATTAGGAAACTCCCCGCAACGATCAATGATAGTGACGTCTTCTCTGGATCGAGAACACCAATGTATATCAGCATGCGTAAGAGTCATTAATCATTGTGACCATCTCAAACCCCGCTCATTCTTCAAAACTGATTGTGGAAGGTGCGAAATAAACCACCTTCCCAAGAGAGGAGTGCAGCACATGAGAACACCTCTTTTTCTCATGGTTCGAGTGTAACATGAGTGAAGGATGTCCCCAAGCAACGTAGGTATAGGATTCCTGGACATAAAGATCTTGACAGCAATGATATATATAAGCTGATCTGGCTTAGGGAACAGCACCAACCCATAGACAAGGAGGGCTACAACTTCTTCAAAGGCTTGTAGGTCAAGGGAATTCCAACACTCTTGGGCCTTCTCAAACAGAAACTTTGCCAAGAACCCTTTGATACCACTTCTAGCTTCCCAATGTCCCTTAATGTCAGATGGTTGTAGGCATAATGCTTTAGCAACCTCTTCAAGTTTTGGTTCCCTTTCCGTACCGTTGTAGGGTAGTTGACTGAGGATAGGGATCTTCAGAAGCTGGGAGAACTCTTCCAATGTAGGCACCAGTTGATAATCCAGGAAAGTAAAGCAGTGGTGCAGAGGGTGAAAGAACTGGAAGAGGACCTTTATCATATCTTCCTCAATGTTGGTGTTGACCAAGCTGATGAGTCTTCCATGCCTTTCACTGAATGAAGAGTTCTAGGGGATTCTGGATGTAAGTTCCTTAAGCTGAGGAGGGACCCTTACAAGGTTGACCTGAATTGTCTTTCTGCGGATAGTTTCCATGTCCTACAAAATAAGAACAAAGATGAAGATTCGAACCCCTGAAATGGTTAGTGGATGCATATGATGCTGTATGATGTTATGATGTTATGATAAAACACACCACAGGTATTCATAAAAGCAAACATGGTAGGCCACACAAGTCACACCATAACCCTTAGAGTTAGGCCAGCATGAAGTTTGGGGTACTACCCTCTTGAAGTTGGTGGGCTCAAACCTGTCCTATCAAAGTAACCGGGTTCTAAGGAGCTCAATATCATTGGATTGTTTTCTGTGTTCATCGTTTCGATTTAGCCACTGAACTGGCGATCAAAATATTCCAAGAAAACAACCCTCAATGAGTGTAGTATCGAGTATCAACCGACTTCGGACTGCACCAAAGTCAGTTATCTCACTACCCCTAAAGAGGCCAGGATGGTTCAATTAAGGTCCCTAAGGTCAGTTGATGCTTCACGACACCATGCGGCGGCCCCGTACTCTCCTTGACTGGACTCAAGGGTTACCGGTACTCACCAAAGTGCCACATCAACGTAGGAGACTGCTTCAACCATGTCGGTATACCCCACACAGTTCCCTCACAGTCTTGTTGCTACTTTCTAAGAAGGTATCCCCCAGATCCGGGTTAGGATCTATGGAACTCCCAAAACAGGCCTAATAATTTTAAAGCACACAAATCAAGCAATTGAAAACATAAGTGATCTTAGTCCTAAGGTACACCTCACTTTTAATTTTCCCCAGCAGAGTCGCCAGTTCTGTGATCAGTGGATTTAGAACTGACTGTTTTTTAGCTGGTTTTGCGAAATGTCGCGATAAGTAAGAGTCGCCACCGTCTTTTATGTTCTCCAATATGGAAAGGACAAAAGCACAGCAAAATTCCTTATTCGAGAATGTTTCTCGGTTCGGGAGGTAGATTTATAGAAAGGGAAGGTGTTAGCACCCTTTCTATCCGTGGTTATCCACGGGCTCTTAGGTACTTGCTCTTATGTTTTCAAAATTTGTTTGCTTTTCAAAGTGTGAGTGGGTTTGAAAAAGTTTCTTTGAAAGATTTCTGAATAACTCTTGTATCTGTCCTCAAGAGTGTTTGAAAAATTTGTTTTGAAAGCTTTTGAAAGTGTAAGGTGTGAAAAGTATTTTGTTTGTTTTTGAAAAGAGCAAGTACCCATGAGTCATCTACCTACCCTAAGGAATTAAGCTGTGTAAGTGTCCTTTAGATAGTGCTATCCCACCATTGAGAGGTAGGTAGCACCATCGTTGGAGTTGGTCGGGTCAATTCGATTATAGGGACAGTGTGGTCACCGAAGCAATGGTAGGACACCTTAGAAGTAACCCTAATGTCCTAGATCCTTTTATCCGAGGTAACCGTTTCGAGGAAACTGGATCTTTAGACTAAGGGTGACCTCTAAAACGTCCTATACTTGATGACCATGTTTCAAAGGCAACAAGTGAGGCGTACCCTAGAAGTGGTGTGTGTATTGTGTGTTGTATTCAGTTAATGTTTTTGTACATGTTATTTGTGAGCTACGAGTTGTTTTTATTTACCATACATTCTTGCATGCATTTAACAGTTAAGGGGTGCAGAAAGTAAATTGCGGAAACATAAATCCTACGCTATTACAAGGCGCGGGTCTATACATCGCCAAAAATTATAAAGACCCATTTTTCAGTAAATGAGTACGGAAAGTAAATAAAAACAGTAAAAGTCCTAATTACTATTACATGTCTTGGAAGCAATTACATAATAATAAACTGTGCGCGAATAAAAATTAAATCGGAATGTTCTAAGGGTGTTGACCCTTTTAAGAAAAGAAATTGATTTTTTTTGGTCTTTTTTGTAATTAAAATGAAATTAAAGCTAATTAATGGCTAATTAATTAATTTAATTAAAAGAAAATATATATTTTTATTTTATGTTTTTTATGAAATAAAAGAAATGAAATAAAATTGAAAGTTAACTTTACCTAATTCTAGATCTATTTTAATTATTTAAGAAAAAGGAATTAAAATTGCCTAATTAAACTATTTTAGTTAATGTTTATTTACAAAATAAAATAATAATAATAATAATGTTGTTAATTCTTTTTGGATTTTTTATGAAAATGTTAATTGATTAATTGTTAATAATAAAAATAAAAAGGTTAGAAATTAAATTGAAAAATAAAAAAAGGAAAGGAATAAACTAAATGGAGGGGGTATTGGGCCAGGAATGGGGGTGTAAGATTGAGATTAGGGCCCATTGACATCTCCAGCTCGTTTGACCTTTTTGATAACCTATGCCCACGTTGACTCCAGAGTATGGTGTTCTAGCCTTCATGACCTTTGGATCTGCATGGAAGGACACATGGCTGCTTGGATCTGTGAGGTTTATTATGAGTCCTCCTTGGAATGCTGCACAAGAACATTTAAGAAAAAATAGCATTGGAAATATGGGGGACCTGGGAATCGAACCCAGGTCCCAGTGGTGAACGAACACGTCTCCCACCACTCAGCCAACTGCAATTGTTTGTAAACAAAATAGAAAAGAGATATAATATAGAATAAGAGCATTATATGCTGGAAAATCACAAAAAGGCGCGCCACGTTTGAATCTGCCACTCACATGCTGCCACGACTTTGTCTTCAACCTTTTCTGCAAACATAAAAGCACATAGCGGGGGTTTTAAACCCCCACAAAATACAGGCTATATGAAAATAGCGATTAGCTTCTCATACAATATAAAAAGGGCGCGAGTATCTCATTCCAATCGTCTCATCATGCTGAGTTTAACCATATGTGTGTGGAGTTTCAATTTTACAGCATGACAAAACCCCTAATTCGAAGCTCTAAAAAACCTAGAAATTGTCAATGGTGATTTGCGTTTTACGGCTTATAATCAAATTAAAGTACACAGAATGCTTTGTAACAATGTCAACAGTGTATAACCATGATCAAAATGAATTAAAAAGGCGTAGAAATGGGGTTTCGATTTTCAAATAATGGACAAACCGTGGGGTGGGGTGATGAGCGATTCTTTGAGGTTCTGCGCTTGATTCTGATTGCCAAAGGTTGCTGATGATGCAAGGAGTGTATTGGAATCAAAATGGAAGCTTGAATTGCACTGTGTTGTACCCCAAAATTTGCCCTCCCATATTCTTCAAGAAATTGCCAAGTCATGCTTCAAAGTTCCCCAAGGGTTGCACAGTTCAAGGGCCTCCTAACAGTCAAATTAGGGTTTTGGTTCTGATCAAGAAAATGAAGTTTCCAAGGGTCCAATCAAGTCTCATATGCCTACAAATATGGTCAAGCATCCTCATACAAAGTTTCAAGACTTTCAGCACAAAATTGCACAGTCAAAACCCTAATTGCACTACAGTCAACTTTAGGGGCAAAATGGTCATTTGACAGTCAAAAGTTCAAATTTTTGGTCAACATCTCATTTTGAAGCCACAAACATCATTTGATCAATGTTTGATCATGATTCTCAAAGCTAGGCTCAAAAATCATCAAGATGCAAAAGTTTCCTTATTTGGACTGCTGAAAAAGTCAACTGTAAATTGACCAGGGCATAACTTTCACATGGATTATCAGAAAAATTCCATCCAAAGCTCATTTTGAATAGAAAGACATTTCCTACAACTCATCTTCATACTTCAAGTCCAAGAAATGCTCTCACAAAAAGTTATCAATTTCAACATTATAGGTCATTTTCAAAAGTCAACAAAAAGGGACTTTAAGTCAAAGGCCATAACTTTAGATTGGTAAATCAAAATGACATGGGACCAAAGGAATTGGTTAGAGGACTCAAAGACCTTTCCAAAATGTCCAAGAACATGAGGAAAGCTTAAAAATTGAGCAAGTTATGCCTTGTGGAAGTTGGGAAATTTTTGGATATTTTGAAAAGTCAACATTGATTCAAATGACCTAAAAATGCTAATGGGCCTCTTTTTCCTCCACAATTCATTATCCAAGGCATGTGCACGACCATTTGGCCCAAAGGGAAGTTTTTTTCATTTTTTATTTATTTATTTGGATTTTTATTATTAATAATTCATTTAAATTAATTAAATACATGAAAAATACTAAACCTAATTTATCAAATCTTTTTGTACATGTAATAGGTTCAAAAATTCGTGCATGATCAATTAGGGAAGGATTGGATATGATTGAGAGCAAATGTGCATGAAAAGATTTGAAAATATTTTGCCATAAAAAATCAAATATCCATACATCAATTCTTTGATTCCTTGGACAAGAAACAACCCTAAATCATTCATACATATACAAACAAGCAAGACCTAATGCTAAGAACCAAAAAGCTGCGCCAGAAATCCTTACACAAACTTGAAATTTTTGCTTGAAAATCCAAATCTGAAAACCTAGTTCTTGGACGATTCAAGGCCAAGTAATTGTTCCATTAGCTTCCTGAGGCGTCAAGGGAAGTTTTCCAATCAAAATCAATCATCCCAACACCCAGAATTCGTATACAGAAATCAAGTTTTCTCACTTTTTTCCCACAATCGTGTTTTACAATTCAGACATATTCATTGCATTTTATTTGTGGATTCATGCTAATTAAACCTTTCTGAAGCTAACCATCTACTTTAATTGCGTTTTTATACATTGTATGCGAATCTACCATTGTTGCTTTTTAGGGTTTATGAAGCTTTGAATTGGGGGTTTTAAAATATGGAAAAATTGGAGCTTGAAACCTAGACCATTCAAATCAGTGCGCTTGGACGAAAAGAATGAGACTATCGCGCCTAATTTATGAAGCCCCAGGGGCTAATCGCTATTTTCTAATAGGTTGTCTATAGGAACGGTGTAAAACCGTTGCTGATTGCTTTCTTGTTTCAGGAAAAATAAAGCTAAGGAGGAAGATGACCATGTGGCTAACAGCGGTTGGTTGATTCAAACTTCGTGCGAAAAGCGCCCCACTAACGTTGTTTATTTTATATTTTTTCTTAGGTATAATATAATCAGAACGCGTTGAGTGCTTCAGTGGCAAGGCTTGCAAGTGGTAATGTTCAGGGCCTGGGTTCGAGCCCCGGGTCCTCACCCCCTTTCATATTATTTTCTATTTAATGTTCCTATGCAGGTTCAACGCTGAAGGTTCACTATGTTCATCACATCTGGCCATCCACGTGCCTATGGAGATGGATCAAATGGCCACAATCTGAAGCGCACCATAGACTTGAGTCAAAGAAGCCACATGCCAGCGCAAAAGTCAACCAGGCCAAAGAGTAGTTGGGCCCAGATTGCTAAAAGAAAACCCTCCAAATTAGGGGCAGACCCCCTAGGTTTGCAAATTTTTTTACTTTCTTTATTTTTCATTATTTTTACTTTCTTTTAATTATTGTTTTATTAATTAATTTAATGTTTTCATAATATATAAAAAACACATAAAAAAAATCAGAAAAGATGAAAAAATAATAAATGTTTTATTTAACTAGTATTTTTTGTAAATAAATTATATTAATTAACTTTAGTTATTAAATTAGGTTTAATTGCAATATTTTCATAATAAAAATCTAAAATTGGTAGAATTAGGGTTTAATTAATTTTTTATCCTTTTTTATGTTCTTTCATAATAATTAAATATTTACTATTACTTATTTTTGTAATTAAATTGCATGTAAAATAATTAGGGTTAATTTTAGGTTAAACTTTAATATGTTTTCATAATAAAATAAAAATTGTAGAATTAGGTTTAATTGCATTAAATTCTCCTAAATACCAAAAAAATACCAAAAACAATTTCTTTTCTTTTTTAATTAATTAATTTCATCATTTAATTTAATTTTGCAAAAAGGGTCCAACGCCCTCGTTTGAATTCTTATTTAATTCGCATGTTTATTTCTTTTCCGTATAATTTTTATGTACCTCTCCCAAAGCCTTGTAAGTTTATCTTTCGCATTTTTAATTCTTTATTTTCTGTCAAATCGGGTTCAAGAAATTTTGGCGATGTGGACCCGCGCCTTTTGTAATAGTTTAGAACTTTACCTTTTCGCAATGTTTAACTGCTAAATCAATGCATGCAAGAATGAATGGACAAAAATAAAAATAAGCGCATAGATCACTCATAACATGACAAGATAAAATAATTGAAAACGGCACACAAATCACACACCACCCCTAGGGTACGCCTCACTGTTGCCTTGCCTCGAAAGGTGATCGTCGAGTAGAGGATGTCTTAGTAAGTCCTCATGATCCGGGAACCTGGCATGAGGGTAGCTTCTAAGGTGTCTTCCTATTGCTCCGGTGATCACCATGTCCCGAACCTCGAATTGACCCGAACACCTCCAACGGTGGTGCTACCTACCTCTCAATGGTGGGATGGCACTACTTTAAAGGACATTTACACAGACGAATTCCTTAGGGTAGGTGGATGACTCGTAGATACTTGCTCTAATTTCAAAACAAATCAAAAACTCTTTTCACACCGACACTTTTCAAAAAGCTTTCGAAAGCAATTTTTCAAACACTCTTGAGGACCGATACAAGAGTCGAACTGGAATTTTCAAAGAAACTTTTTAAAACCCGCAGTTGAAAAGCAAACAAAACTTTTTTTGAAAACACAAATGAGCAAGTATCTAAGAGCCCATGGATAACCATGGATAGAAAGGGTGCTAACACCTTCCCTTTCTATAACCTACCTCCCGAACCGAGAGCAATCTCTATAAGGAATTTTTCTGTGCTTTTGTCCTTTCCATTTGGAGAAAATAAAAGACGGTGGCGACTCTTGCTTACCGCGACATTTCACGAACCAGCGTTAAACAGTCAGTTCCAGATCCACCGATCACAGAACTGGCGACTCTGCTGGGGACTTAAACTTAAAGTGAGGTGTACCTTAGGATTAAGATCACTGTGTTTTCAATTGTTTTCTTTGCTTGCTTTAAATTGTGGGTTGCTTGGGAGTTCTATAGATCCTAACCCGGATCTGGGGATACCTTTCTTAGAAAGTAGCAACAAGGCTGTGAGGGAACTGTGCGGGGTATACCGACATGGTTGAAACAGTCTGCTACGTTGATGTGGCACTTTGGTGTGTACCAGTAACCCTTGAGTTCAGTCAAGGAGAGTACGGGGCCTCCACGTGGTGTCATGAAGCATCAACAGACCTTAGGAACCTTAATTGAACTATCTTGGCCTCTTTAGGGTAGTGAGATAACTGACTTTGGTGCAGTCCGAGGTTGGTTGATACTCGATACTACACTCAATTGAGGGTTGCTTTCCTGGAATATTTCGGTTGCCAGTTCAGTGGCTAAATCGAAACGATGAACAATGAAAGCAATCCCGTGATATTGGGACCCTTAGAACCCGGTTACTTCTAATAGGACAGGTTGAACCCACCAACTTCAAGAGGGTACTACCCAGACCCCATGCTGGCCTTAAACCCTAAGGGCTTGTCTTGTGTGCCTTGTGTGCCTTACATGTTTGTCTTTGTAAATATCTGTGGTGTGTTTAATCATAGCATCATGACATCATCCAGCATCATATGCATTGACTAACCATTTCAGGGGTTCGAATCTTCATCTTTGTTCTTGTTTTGTAGGACATGGAAACTGTTCGTAGAAAGACAATTCAAATCAGTCTTGTAAGGATCCCTCCTCAGCTTAAGGAGCTTATATCCAGGATTCCCGAGAACTCTTCATTCAGTGAAAGACATGGAAGTCTCATCAGCTTGGTCAATACCAACATTGAGGAAGATATGATAAAGGTCCTGTTCCAGTTCTTTGATCCTCTGCATCACTGTTTCACCTTCTTGGACTATCAGCTGGTACCTACATTGGAGGAGTTCTCCCGGCTCCTGAAGATCCCTATCCTTGATCAACTACCCTACAACGGTACGGAAAAGGAACCCAAGCTTGAAGAGATTGCTAAAACCTTACACCTACAATCATCTGATCTCAAGGGACATTGGGAAGTTAGAAGTGGTATCAAAGGGTTCTTAGCCAGGTTTCTGTTTGAAAAGGCCCATGAATGTTGGAACTCCCTTGACTTACAAGCTTTTGAAGAAGTGGTGGCCCTCCTTGTCTATGGTTTGGTGTTGTTCCCTAACCCAGATCAGCTTGTAGACATCAGTGTTGTCCAGATCTTTATGTCCAGGAATCCTATACCTACGTTGCTGGGAGACATCCTTCACTCATGTTACACTCGAACCATGAGAAAAAGAGGTGTCCTTATGTGTTGCACTCCCCTCCTGGGAAGGTGGTTTATTTCGCACCTTCCACAATCAATCTTGAAGAATGAGCGGGGTTTGAGATGGTCACAACGGTTGATGACTCTCACACATGCAGATATACATTGGTGCCCTCGGTCCAGAGAAGATGTCACTATCATTGATCGTTGCGGGGAGTACCCTAATGTTCCTTTACTTGGAATCAGAGGAGGTATTACTTACAACCCATGCCTGGCTTGGAGACAGTTTGGTTATGCTCGGAGGGATGGTCCTCATGACATGTTAATTCCTGACATAGTTTTTAACTTCGACAACGATACTCAAGGACTTCGCCAGAGATTTATCAGAGCTTGGAGGATGCCCAGTAGGATAGACAGCAAGACACTGGGGCACAGGAACTCCATCCCGTTGGAACCTTATCTCAAGTGGGTACGAGCCCGCTCCCAGAAGCTAGTGATGCCTTATCCCTATATGCTCCCTGTGATCAAAGAGCCAGTCTTGGAAGGAGAAGTGTCCTACATTATTCAGCATCCTGATATGCCCACATCCTGGGAAGAGATGCAGAAGAGCTGGATCCAGCTTAAGGAAGAACGGAATTCTCTTGAGACCAGTCTACATGCTAGTGAAAAGAAGGTCTTGGAGCTCACCCGCTTATTGCATGAGGAGAGGAATCTCAACACCTACATAGCTCCAAAGAGGATGCGAAGTGTCTTTTGGGATTGATTTGCTTTTGTAATTTGTGCCCATGAGGCTTTGATGTACTAAACAATTATTTCCTTAATGATAACGTGTGTTCCTTTTTGTCTACAACAAATTTGAACTTTCGAACCCTTGAATGCATTGCATAAACACATATCATTCATCATGTGCATAGCAGGTTTTTCCTCTTTTCAGGTTGCTTACAGTTCTTCGCTGTTTATTTCAGCATCATGAATCCCGACTCGTCATCAACTGAGACATCCATCAAAGCTCTTCAGGCGCAGAATGCGCAATTTCAGGAATTAATCAAGGGTTTGGCTCAAGGCCAAGAAGAGTTGAAGGCTCTGCTCCTGAAGAAGGAGAAGAAGAAGAAGAGAAGGACTGTTTTGTTCAGCTCGGGCCGAAGGTTTGGCAATACTCTGCAAAATGAAGAGGCTGGTTCTTCCATTGGCAAGAGTACTCCTCAGGCAGAAAAAGGTCCTAGTCTGGTAGTCTCCGACAACGAGACTGATTTTGATGAAGAGCAGTATCCTCCGGCAGAAGACCGTTACAAGCAGTTGGAAGACAGGTTGAATGCTATGGAGATACAACAGGTACCTGGGCTGGATTTCGGAGATTTGGGTTTGTCCACTGGTGTAATCATTCCTCGTAAGTTCAAAGCACCATCTTTCACTAAGTACGACGGGGCGTCTTGTCCCAAGCTACATCTCAGGTCCTATGTTCGGAAGATTCAACCGTACTCAGCGGATAAGAATTTGTGGATCCACTTCTTTCAGGAGAGTCTTTCAGGGACTCATCTCGAATGGTTCTATCAGCTGGATGGGACCAAGGTTCGTAACTGGGAGGAGTTGGCTACTGCTTTCTATAAGCAGTATCAATATAATGCCGACCTTGCCCCTACACGTACCCAACTCCAGGGTATGTCGTTAGGTTCAAGTGAAGGTTTTAAGGAGTACGCTCAGAAGTGGAGGGATCTGGCTGGCAGGGTGCAGCCTCCGTTGACTGATCGGGAGTTGGTAGACATGTTCTTGGGGACCCTATCTGGGCCATTTTTCAACCATCTTATCGGGAATTCGTCTGCAGGGTTTACTGATCTTATCTTGACTGGAGAGAGAATTGAGGCTGGGTTGAAGTCTGGTAAGATTCCAAAGGGTGCATCTACAGGTTCAGAGAAGAAACCCTTCAAAAAAGAGGCCAGTGTGGTGTATGGGCCTAGAAGGCAAGACAAACCAGAGCGCCGCCAATCTGTCAACGCATTGGTGATTACAAAGCCTGCCGCCGCTCCTCGGCAAGCTAACCAACCAAGGGCTGAGAGACCCAGAAGGGAATTCACCCGTTTGAGTATGACCTTGTCGCAGATCTTACCACAATTGCTATCAACCAACTTAGTAACCGTCAGAGAGGCTCCGAAGTTTGCAAATACTACATCTCCTAAGTACAATCCAAATGCCCGCTGTGCTTACCATTCTGATAGCCCGGGGCATTCCACTGATGACTGTTGGGCATTAAGGAACAAGCTGCAGGACCTTATTGACACCAAGGAGGTATAGTTTGAGGCATCTGAGAAGCCTAATGTAGTGACAGCTCCCCTGCCTGCTCATGGAGTGAATGCTATTGGGGACAAGGATGAAGTAGATGAAGCTGAGTTTGATAGCTGGATTTACCCGGCAACCGACAGTGGACCTAACAATTGGAGTGCAAAGGACAATCTATCTGTTTCTCTTGTTACTAAGTAATGAATTCCTATGTTTTTGGTATTTGTAATAAACAATAAATTGAACTATATGGCCCGGTGTCTTACCCGAGGCACCGTGGTTTCATTTGTGAGGGCATATAAATTGTCATTTCATATATCATAAATGAAAATCTTAGACGTTTCTCGCATTGCAAATCTTATGCTCCTTTCTTGTCTTTCTTTCCTTTACATATATTTCAAAACAGCTGTATTTACACACACACTCACTCATACAGGTTTCAATCCACTCTGGATCTCACTGGTAACGACTCTGCTACTGCCAGTTATGACTTCGAAAATCCGATCAACTTAGCCGAAGACGAAGGTGAAGATGATTGCGAAGTGCCTGGCGAGCTTGCAAGACTGTTACTTCAGGAAGAGAGGGCAATTCAACCCCATGAAGAGCCAGTGGAAACAATAAACTTGGGTACTGAGGCGGACAGGAAAGAGGTAAAGATTGGTGCCAACCTAGAGCTCAGCGTGAAGCAACGGTTGACTCAAATGCTGCATGATTATATGGAGATCTTTGCCTGGTCCTACAAAGACATGCCCGGGTTGGATACTGATATTGTGGTCCATCACTTGCCGACTAAGGAAGAATGCCCCCCGGTTAAGCAAAAGGTCCGCCGTATGCGTCCAGAGATGTCTGAGAAAATCAAAGCCGAGGTTATGAAGCAGTTTGATGCTGGGTTCCTTGCAGTGACATCTTACCCTCAGTGGGTTGCTAATGTGGTGCCAGTACCTAAGAAGGACGGTAAGGTCAGAATGTGTGTCGACTACAGGGATCTGAACAGGGCCAGCCCCAAAGATGACTTCCCTCTACCTCACATTGACGTCCTTGTCAACAATACAGCTCAGCACAAGGTATTCTCTTTCATGGATGGCTTTTCAGGTTACAATCAGATCAAGATGGCACCTGAAGACATGGAAAAGACTACATTTGTTACTCAGTGGGGCACCTTCTGCTACAAGGTCATGCCTTTTGGACTAAAGAACGCTGGGGCAACCTACCAACGTGCCATGGTTGCTTTATTTCATGATATGATCCATCACGAGATAGAAGTGTATGTTGACGACATGATCGCAAGGTCCCAGACTGAGGAAGAGCACCTAGATCATCTGCAGAAATTGTTTGACCGGTTGAAACTATACAAACTGAGACTGAACCCGAACAAGTGCACCTTCGGGGTAAGATCGGGAAAGTTGCTAGGCTTCGTGGTAAGTGACAAGGGCATTCAAGTGGACCCTGCCAAGGTTAAAGCTATTCAAGAGATGCCGGTTCCTAAGACAGAGAAGGAAGTCAGAGGCTTTTTAGGACGCCTGGATTACATTGCTCGATTCATCTCACATCTGACTGTTACCTGTGAGCCAATCTTCAAGCTGCTGAAGAAAGATCAGGTAGTACGTTGGAACGATGAATGTCAGGCTGCTTTCGACAGAATCAAAGAGTATCTCCAAGAACCACCTATCCTTATGCCACCGGTTGAAGGGAGACCTCTGATATTATACCTGACAGTGCTTGACAACTCAATGGGGTGTGTGCTGGGGCAGCATGACGAGTCTGGCCGAAAAGAACATGTCATTTATTACCTTAGCAAAAAGTTTACCGACTGTGAGACCCGATACTCACTGCTTGAGAAAACTTGTTGCGCTTTGGTATGGGCTGCTCGCCGGCTGAGACAGTATATGCTGACTCACACTACCTTGTTGATCTCAAAGATGGATCCTATAAAGTACATATTTGAAAAGCCTGCTCTGTCTGGGAGAATAGCAAGATGGCAAATGATCTTGACAGAATACGACATCCAGTACACGACCCAGAAAGCCATCAAGGGAAGTGTATTGGCAGACCACTTGGCACATCAGGCAGTAGACGACTATCAGTCAATGAACTTTGAATTTCCCGACGAAAGCATCATGATAGTGACTGATTGTGAAGTACCTGGACCGGATGAAGGACCTGAGGAAGGATCCCGATGGTCTATGCACTTTGACGGAGCCTCCAACGCTTTGGGAAACGGTATCGGCGCCATAATCATATCTCCTCAAGGCACCCATACTCCACTCACTGCCCGGCTATGTTTCAACTGTACCAACAACATGGCGGAGTATGAGGCGTGCATCATGGGTCTTCAAGCTGCGATCGACTTAAGGATCAAGTTTCTGAGTGTCTTCGGAGATTCCGCTCTCGTGATCAATCAGATCAAAGGAGAGTGGGATACGAAACATCCAAATCTTATTCCTTACAGAGAATGTGTGTTGACCATGATCCCCCACTTCACGAAGATAACCTTTGAACACTTTCCAAGAGAAGAGAATCAGTTGGCGGATGCGTTAGCTACAATGTCTTCTATGTTCAAGGTCAAATGGGATAATGAGGCTCCCCGGATCATCATCTGGAAACTGGACGAACCAGCATACTGTTGCGATCTCGAGACTGAATTGGTGACTGAGAAGCCTTGGTACCATGAGGTAAAGAGATATTTGGAAGCTCAGGAATACCCTGAAGGTGCATCTGTCAACGATAAGAAGTTTCTGAGAAGATTCCCAGCGAAGTTCTTCCTTAGCAACGGCATCTTGTACAAGCGAAACCATGATTCAACCTTACTGCGTTGTGTGGATAAGAATGAAGCAGAAAGGATCATGGAAGAGCTACATGAAGGGACCTTTGGTACACATTCCAGTGGGCATACAATGGAAAAGAAGATCCTTCGGGCAGGGTATTACTGGTCCACAATGGAAGCTGACTGCTACCAACATTCCAGGACATGCCATAAGTGCCAGATTTATGCAGACAAAGTGCATGTTCCTCCAGTTCCCCTGAATGTTCTGACTGCGCCTTGGCCGTTTGCAATGTGGGGCATAGACATGATCGGTGAGATTAAACCTACGGCATCTAATGGGCATCGCTTCATCCTAGTGGCGATTGATTATTTTACAAAGTGGGTCGAGGCAGCTTCCTATGCTACGGTAACCAAGACTGTTGTGGCACGGTTCATTCGACATAATCTGATCTGTCGGTACGGCGTCCCAGAAAGGATCATTACAGACAACGGTACCAATCTGAATAATAAGATGATCACTGAGCTCTGCGAGCAGTTCAAGATACAGCACCATAATTCTTCTCCTTACAGACCGAAGATGAATGGGGCTGTAGAAGCAGCAAATAAGAATATCAAGAAAATCGTGCAGAAGATGACAGTGACTTATAAGGATTGGCACGAGATGTTACCGTTCGCTCTACATGGGTACCGTACCTCAGCTAGGACGTCAACCGGGGCAACTCCTTTCTCTTTGGTTTATGGTATGGAGGCAGTCTTACCGATCGAAGTGCAGGTACCCTCTCTCCGGATGATGAAGGATGCAAATCTGAATGAAGATGATTGGATCCAGACACGACTTGATCAGTTAAACTTAATTGATGAAAAGAGACTTGCTGCTATCTGCCATGGTCAGACGTACCAGAAACGAATGATCAGGGCATTTAACAAAAAGGTCAGACCACAGGAATATCAAGTTGGGGATCTGGTAATCAAGCGAATCATTCTTCCTCAGAGTGATCCAAGGGGCAAATGGACCCCTACGTACGAAGGGCCATTTGTGGTTAAGCATGTGTTCTCAGGAGGAGCCATGATTCTAACCAACATGTATGGTGACGACCTTCCTCACCCCGCCAATGCAGACATAGTAAAAAGATACTACGCATAAAAAAGACCCGCTAGGCTGACATGCCTAGGCAAAAATTAGGGCTTCCCGTCGAACCAAAAGGGTTCGGGCAAAATGAAGGGATGAAATGAAAAAAATCTATACACCCGGCAAGTCGAAAACCTGAAAAGGCGGCTTGAGCAAAAATGGGTATCCTGGTGGACTGAAAACCCGAAAGGGCGGTCCAGGCAAAAATTAGGGATAAAAGCGTAATACTATGTCTCATTGGATCACTTTGCATCCAGAATCTGGTATCTACATCAAGTTCAGACGGCATCGATCAGTCAGCTTCATCTTCGTTTAGGTCATCAAGTGATGAGACGCTCGGAGATATAACGGCAATAGCAGAGTTGAAACCCAGTGGGATCATTCATTTCACACAGCTGTTTTATTTTCTTTTGTACAAAACTTGTATAAACTCTTTTGTTCGGCGGCGTTCTCTTACTAGGACGTCAGCCTCTTGTACATAAACGCCTATTTGCAGGCCATTCAAAAATCAATACAAATATATTTTTCAGTTAAAAGTGCCAATTGTTTTCTTTTTTTGTTTTGTTTTGCGAAGAACGTCCAAGGTTCAATTTGTGATATATGCATTGACAATAATTTGCTAACTCATAAATACTTGCATACGAAACAAAGGATTAATTACAGGTAACATTAGAAACAGGGGAAATAAAAGAGTTGTCTAAACAATCTAATTGTTCTGTCCTCCAAGGTACCAAGGTAGGTTCAGCTAAAGAACGTAACCAGACACCTTAATTCCCCAGAGAGTGAGCCAGCAGGTCAGTGCACTCTTCTCCAAGCAAAGCTATTATCAAATCTTAAGGAAGTTGAGTGTCTTCCAGCAGATCTCAACATTCCCCAGCAGCAATGTACATATTCTTAACAAGCATCCCCGACAATCTTGGTCTAAAGATTGTTCCCCGGCGGCATACCAACATTCAAAGGAATCACTTCCCCTGCAGTTCAAAACTTCCCCAGGAGAGTCCAATCCAGTTTCACCAGGAAAATTGGAATCCATCTCCCCAAGAAGTAAGCTTATCCCCAGTAGATTCTGGAAGCTTATCCTCGCAGAGCACGAACGCGCCGCCCGGCTTTATTCAGAGAGTTATTCCCTTACCAGGATATAACTGGGTTATCCTCAGCCAAAATCCACGGAAAGGTCGTCGTCAACACAGTTCTTTCTTATCCCCAGCGAAGTCTATCAACATTTCCAACACAGCAAAGGATATCCCCAGCAAGTTATTATCAACAACTCATTAAAGTATCTCTCTCCCACAGAGTATTGCTTCCCAACAAGATCGTTAGAGTACTTTCCTCCCCGCAGAGTTATTCCATTCGCCAAGTTTATTCCCCAACGAAGTCATCTTCTCCTACCGGTATTCTTGCAACTCTCATCCCCAGCGGAAGCAAAATCCATTCTTCAAACATCAGCCCAGGAGTGACTTCCCGGCACCCGTCAAGGATTTATTTTCCTAGACGAAAAATACATTCATAAACATCTTCATACATTATAGCATGCATATATGCATCATGAACATACAATCTCACGTATTCAGAGGGCATCTCGTATGTCATACCACATGACATCGCATACAACTAACGCTTGTCTTTTCAGGACAAAAGTACAAAATTGATTACCATCAATGGTCGCAACTAAAGGTCCGATACCTGAATCTTGCCAGGGTGTATCTGTTGACGACCAATTACCAGACTCGATTTCTGTATCTTGCCAGGGTGTGTCTGAAGAATTCGAAGATCCGATTCCTGTATCTTGCCAGGGTGTGTCTGAAGAGTTCGAGGATCCGATACCTGAATTTTGCCAGGGTGTATCCGTTGAAGACTAACATTACCAGATCCGATTCCTGTATCTTGCCAGGGTGTGTCTGAAGAGTTCGAGGATCCGATACCTGAATCTTGCCAGGGTGTATCCGTTGAAGACTAGCATTACCAGATCCAATTCCTGTATCTTGCCAGGGTGTGTCTGAAGAGTTCGAGGATCCGATACCTGAATCTTGCCAGGGTGTATCCGTTGAAGACTAGCATTACCAGATCCGATTCCTGTATCTTGCCAGGGTGTGTCTGAAGAGTTTGAGGATCCGATACCTGAATCTTGCCAGGGTGTATCCGTTGAAGACTAGCATTACCAGATCCGATTCCTGTATCTTGCCAGGGTGTGTCTGAAGAGTTCGAGGATCCGATACCTGAATCTTGCCAGGGTGTATCCGTTGAAGACTAACATTACCAGATCCGATTCCTGTATCTTGCCAGGGTGTGTCTGAAGAGTTCGAGGATCCGATACCTGAATCTTGCCAGGGTGTATCCGTTGAAGACTAACATTACCAGATTCGATTCTTGTATCTTGCCAGGGTGTGTCTGAAGAGTTCGAGGATCCGATACCTGAATCTTGCCAGGGTGTATCCGTTGAAGACTAACATTACCAGATCCGATTCCTGTATCTTGCCAGGGTGTGTCTGAAGAGTTCGAGGATTCGATACCTGAATCTTGCCAGGGTGTATCCGTTTAAGACTAGCATTACCATATCCGATTCTTGTATCTTGCCAGGGTGTGTCTGAAGAGTTCGAGGATCCGATACCTGAATCTTGCCAAGGTGTATCCGTTGAAGACTAGCATTACCAGATCCGATTCCTGTATCTTGCCAGGGTGTGTCTGAAGAGTTCGAGGATCCGATACCTGAATCTTGCCAGGGTGTATTCGTTGAAGACTAACATTACCAGACTCGATTCCTGTATCTCGCCAGGGCACGTCTGAAGAATTCGAAGATCCAATTCCTGTAACCAGTCAGGACATATCTACACAAAGCATCTGAAGACCAGCTCCTGCAACATGTCAGGTACTCATTTTTTCTTTTGCAGGTACGCAAGTTCTCGCTAAGGAATCTCTTACGCGATCAACATCCAGATGGCATCTATAAGCCCATCATCATGTTCATCAACCTATAAATGGCATCTATAATCCCATTCCATCATCACACTGCTACTATGTGAGCGCAAATTTCTGGGCACTCTAGTGTTCAATCATCTTCTACCCTCGGATTACGAAAGGCACGTCAGCCAATCTGCATCCTCAGGTCTAAGAAGATTGAACAGGGGCAACTGTTGTACCCCAAAATTTTCCCTCCCATATTCTTCAAGAAATTGCCAAGTCATGCTTCAAAGTTCCCCAAGGGTTGCACAGTTCAAGGGCCTCCTAACAGTCAAATTAGGGTTTTGGTTCTGATCAAGAAAATGAAGTTTCCAAGGGTCCAATCAAGTCTCATATGCCTACAAATATGGTCAAGCATCCTCATACAAAGTTTCAAGACTTTCAGCACAAAATTGCACAGTCAAAACCCTAATTACACTACAGTCAACTGTAGGGGCAAAATGGTCATTTGACAGTCAAAAGTTCAAATTTTTGGTCAACATCTCATTTTGAAGCCACAAACATCATTTGATCAATGTTTGATCATGATTCTCAAAGCTAGGCTCAAAAATCATCAAGATGCAAAAGTTTCCTTATTTGGACAGTTGAAAAAGTCAACTGTAAATTGACCAGGGCATAACTTTCACATGGATTATCAGAAAAATTCCATCCAAAGCTCATTTTGAATAGAAAGACATTTCATACAACTCATCTTCATACTTCAAGTCCAAGAAATGCTCTCACAAAAAGTTATCAATTTCAACATTATAGGTCATTTTCAAAAGTCAACAAAAAGGGACTTTAAGTCAAAGGCCATAACTTGAGATTGGTAAATCAAAATGACATGGGACCAAAGGCATTGGTTAGGGGACTCAAAGTCCTTTCCAAAATGTCCAAGAACATGAGCAAAGCTTAAAAATTGAACAAGTTATGCCTTGTGGAAGTTGGGAAATGTTTGGATATTTTGAAAAGTCAACATTGATTCAAATGACCTAAAAATGCTAATGGGCCTCTTTTTCCTCCACAATTCATTATCCAAGGCATGTGCACGACCATTTGGCCCAAAGGGAAGTTTTTTTCATTTTTTATTTATTTATTTGGATTTTTATTATTAATAATTCATTTAAATTAATTAAATACAGGAAAAATACTAAACCTAATTTATCAAATCTTTTTGTACATGTAATAGGTTCAAAAATTCGTGCATGATCAATTAGGGAAGGATTGGATATGATTGAGAGCAAATGTGCATGAAAAGATTTGAAAATATTTTGCCATAAAAAATCAAATATCCATACATCAATTCTTTGATTCCTTGGACAAGAAACAACCCTAAATCATTCATACATATACAAACAAGCAAGACCTAATGCTAAGAACCAAAAAGCTGCGCCAGAAATCCTTACACAAACTTGAAATTTTTGCTTGAAAATCCAAATCTGAAAACCTAGTTCTAGGACGATTCAAGGCCAAGTAATTGTTCCATTAGCTTCCTGAGGCGTCAAGGGAAGTTTTCCAATCAAAATCAATCATCCCAACACCCAGAATTGGTATACAGAAATCAAGTTTTCTCACTTTTTTCCCACAATCGTGTTTTACAATTCAGACATATTCATTGCATTTTATTTGTGGATTCATGCTAATTAAACCTTTCTGAAGCTAACCATCTACTTTAATTGCGTTTTTATACACTGTATGCGAATCTACCATTGTTGCTTTTTAGGGTTTATGAAGCTTTGAATTGGGGGTTTTAAAATATGGAAAAATTGGAGCTTGAAACCTAGGCCATTCAACTCAGTGCGCTTGGACGAAAAGAATGAGACTATCGCGCCTAATTTATGAAGCCCCAGGGGCTAATCGCTATTTTCTAATAGGTTGTCTATAGGAACGGTGTAAAACCGTTGCTGATTGCTTTCTTGTTTCAGGAAAAATAAAGCTAAGGAGGAAGATGACCATGTGGCTAACAGCGGTTGGTTGATTCAAACTTCGTGCGAAAAGCGCCCCACTAACGTTGTTTATTTTATATTTTTTCTTAGGTATAATATAATCAGAACACGTTGAGTGCTTCAGTGGCAAGGCTTGCAAGTGGTAATGTTCAGGGCCTGGGTTTGAGCCCCAGGTCCTCACCCCCTTTCATATTATTTTCTATTTAATGTTCCTATGCAGGTTCAACGCTGAAGGTTCACTATGTTCATCACATCTGGCCATCCACGTGCCTATGGAGATGGATCAAATGGCCACAATCTGAAGCGCACCATAGACTTGAGTCAAAGAAGCCACATGCCAGCGCAAAAGTCAACCAGGCCAAAGAGTAGTTGGGCCCAGATTGCTAAAAGAAAAGCCTCCAAATTAGGGGCAGACCCCCTAGGTTTGCAAATTTTTTTACTTTCTTTATTTTTCATTATTTTTACTTTCTTTTAATTATTGTTTTATTAATTAATTTAATGTTTTCATAATATATAAAAAACACATAAAAAAAATCAGAAAAGATGAAAAAATAATAAATATTTTATTTAACTAGTATTTTTTGTAAATAAATTATATTAATTAACTTTAGTTATTAAATTAGGTTTAATTGCAATATTTTCATAATAAAAATCTAAAATTGGTAGAATTAGGGTTTAATTAATTTTTTATCCTTTTTTATGTTCTTTCATAATAATTAAATATTTACTATTACTTATTTTTGTAATTAAATTGCATGTAAAATAATTAGGGTTAATTTTAGGTTAAACTTTAATATGTTTTCATAATAAAATAAAAATTGTAGAATTAGGTTTAATTGCATTAAATTCTCCTAAATACCAAAAAAATACCAAAAACAATTTCTTTTCTTTTTTAATTAATTAATTTCATCATTTAATTTAATTTTGCAAAAAGGGTCCAACGCCCTCGTTTGAATTCTTATTTAATTCGCATGTTTATTTCTTTTCCGTATAATTTTTATGTACCTCTCCCAAAGCCTTGTAAGTTTATCTTTCGCATTTTTAATTCTTTATTTTCTGTCAAATCAGGTTCAAGAAATTTTGGCGATGTGGACCCGCGCCTTTTGTAATAGTTTAGAACTTTACCTTTTCGCAATGTTTAACTGCTAAATCAATGCATGCAAGAATGAATGGAAAAAAATAAAAATAAGCGCATAGATCACTCATAACATGACAAGATAAAATAATTGAAAACGGCACACAAATCACACACCACCCTTAGGGTACGCCTCACTGTTGCCTTGCCTCGAAAGGTGATCGTCGAGTAGAGGATGTCTTAGTAAGTCCTCATGATCCGGGAACCTGGCATGAGGGTAGCTTCTAAGGTGTCTTCCTATTGCTCCGGTGATCACCATGTCCCGAACCTCGAATTGACCCGAACACCTCCAACGGTGGTGCTACCTACCTCTCAATGGTGGGATGGCACTACTTTAAAGGACATTTACACAGACGAATTCCTTAGGGTAGGTGGATGACTCGTAGATACTTGCTCTAATTTCAAAACAAATCAAAAACTCTTTTCACACCGACACTTTTCAAAAAGCTTTCGAAAGCAATTTTTCAAACACTCTTGAGGACCGATACAAGAGTCGAACTGGAATTTTCAAAGAAACTTTTTAAAACCCGCAGTTGAAAAGCAAACAAAACTTTTTTTGAAAACACAAATGAGCAAGTATCTAAGAGCCCATGGATAACCACGGATAGAAAGGGTGCTAACACCTTCCCTTTCTATAACCTACCTCCCGAACCGAGAGCAATCTCTATAAGGAATTTTTCTGTGCTTTTGTCCTTTCCATTTGGAGAAAATAAAAGACGGTGGTGACTCTTGCTTACCGCGACATTTCGCGAACCAGCGTTAAACAGTCAGTTCCAGATCCACCGATCACACACTGTAACTAGGTTTTCAGTTTGTGGTTTTTCTCTTCAAAACTTGGAAATGGCTTATGCTGTCTATGTGTTTCTAGGTCGTGGATTTTGTAAGGGATGCTTGCACATGTGTTATGTAATGAATCTCAATCAGAATTATGGTCATTGAACCTTTGCATTCATCATTGAGATTTTGCCATAAACTCCATTGAAACAAATTGCAATTTTTGTGTCAAATTTGAATTTTTATGCCCATAATAGGCCTTGCACGAATTTGGAAGGTATTTCAAGGTGTATCAAAGCTAATCAACACAAAATATACCCCTCCATTAATTTCTTTGATTTTTATTTGAATTTTAAAGATTTAAAATGAATTAAATCAAATAAAAATGGAAAAATTAATTTTAAATCTTGAAATAAATTGTGGGACACGTGGGAGGCATGGCCAAGCTGAATCAAGTGGAAAAAGTGAGCCCCTTTTTTCAAAAATGAAGTTTCAAGGATAATTGACTTTGGCCATTTCACAAAAATTTCCCAACTTCTCCAATGCATATCTTGCTCAATTTTAAAGTTATGAACATGTTCATTGACATTTTGGAAAGGTCTTGAAGTCCTCTAATCAATGTCTTCGGTCCCATGTAATTTTGATTTACCAATCTCAAGTTATGGTCTTTGACTTAAAGTCCCTTTTTGTTGACTTTTGAAAATGACCTATAATGTTGAAATTGATAACTTTTTGTGAGAGCATTTCTTGGACTTGGAATGTGAAGATGAATTGTAGGAAATGTCCTCCCCTTCAAGATGAGCATTGGATGGGATTTTTCTGATGAACCATGAAAAAGTTATGCCTTGGTCAAGTTACAGTTGACTTTTCAGCTGTCCAAAAATAGAAACTTTTGACACCTTGATGATTTTTGAGCCATTCTTGTGGAATCATGATCAAGACTTGATCAAATGATGATTGTGGCTTCAAAATAAGATGTTGACCAAATTTTTTGACTTTTGACTGCCAAATGACCATTTTGCCCCTGCAGTTGACTGTAGAGCAACTAGGGTTTTTGACTGTGCAATTTGACCTTGTGAGCCTTGAAACTTGACATGTAGGTGCTTGACAATGTGTATGAGCATATGGGACTTGATTGAGCCCTTTAAAACCTCAACTTCCTTGCCAGAACCAAAACCCTAATTTGACTGGCTTTAGGAGAGTGGTTGACTGTGTAGCCCTTGAGTAGACTTTGAACCATTTGAGGTGATGCTTGTCAAAACTTTGAAGAATATGGGAGGGAAAATTTTGGGGTACAACAGGTAACACTCATAAATTTTAAACATGAGGTGTTTTCTAAGTTTAAGAAGTTCAAAGTGAAGGTTGAAAATCAAAGTGGACAAAGGTTGAAGATTCTTAGAACTGATGGTGGAGGAGAGTTCAACTCTAGAGATTTCAAGAAGTTCTTTAAGGAGAATGGTATTGAGCATGAGGTTATTTTCCATACACTTCACATCATAATGGTATTGGTGAAAAAAGAAACATAACTTTGCTTGACATGACCAGAAGCATGTTGAAAGAAAAGAATTTGCCTCACACATTCTGGGGTGAAGTTGTTGCTCTGCAGCTTATGTGCTCAACATATGTCCAACTAAACAGTTAAAGAAAATAGTTTATTTGGAGGAGTGGATTGGAAGAAAGCAAAGTGTGAGTCACCTGAAGGTGTTTGGTTCTGTTTGTTATAAACATGTAACATATGCTACTAGAAGGAAATTGGATGATAAAAGCAATGCCATGTTGCTTATAGGTTACAGCTCTACTGGTGCTTAGAAACTCTATTTCCAAGTTACCAATAGGGTTTCTGTCAACATAGATGTGATAGTGAAAGAGTCATAAACATGGGATTTGAACAATTTTGATCCTGACTTTGGAGTTGAAGGTGTTTCTTAAGGTGACTTTGAAGGAGATTCTGAGTCTGAAGGAGAATCAGAATCTAAAGGAGATTCCCTCTCTAAAGATGACTATGAATCTGAAGGTATGTGTGACTCTGAAGATAATTATGAGTTTGAAGGAGACTCTAACTCTAATCTAGACACTGACGGTAATCTAGACTCTGATGGTAATCCAGACTCTGGTGGTAATCCGGAATCTGGAGGTGGGGCCTTTGAAGGTGGTCCTAAATTTGAAGGTGGTCCTAAACTTGAAGGTGATCCTTGTAACACCCCGATTTTATTTACTAGTTATTTTATTAGTTAGTTATTTTATCAATTATTTATTTTATTAATTATTAGGTGATATAGTAATTAATTAATTTGTGTGATTTTGTGAATATATGAATTATTGGAACTAATTGTGAATATGTGTTATATGAGTAATTAAGTTAGTAAGTGTGAAAATAGAATTGTTAAGTAATTTAGCTTTGGTGATGGTTTAGTGTGATAATGAGATAAGCCCGTTAGTGAAATAAGAGTTAGTAAGACTTTATCAAAAGAAAGAGAAATAGAATTAGAATTGTCAAAACAAGAGAAGAGAAGAAAAGAGGAAAAGAGGAGAAAAGGGAGAAAAGAGAAGAGAAGATGGAAGAACCCTAGAAAGTATCTACATCCAAGGTAAGGTTGGGTAATTTGCTTATTATGGGGTTATATAAAAGTATGTAATGGATAGTTCCATGATTTAGGGATTTTGTTCTTCAAATTCTAGGTTTTTGACATGTTTAGGTTGAAATGAGATTCATGAAATTGATGTTGGAAAACATATCTTGATGTTTAGGATTGAAGATATATGTTAGATATAGGTTGTAATGTATTTAATTGGTAAAACATATGTGTTTTAATGGTATTTGGATGAACAAATTCGTAGGAGGCAGAAGCTGTCTGTAGCAGAATTTTTATGCATTTCGCAGAGGTCGCTTAGGGCCGTGGTCGCGCTTAGTGTAGTCTGGGATAAAAAAATTATATTTTGATTAATTTTTTAGGGGTATTGTATGCTTATGATTTATAAAGTATTTTCATGAATTTTAATAATTTATTGGATGTTTATTGGATAGATTTTGGATGACTTTTTGATGAAAATATAACACTTAATTTTGTGCATATGTATGTTGTGAGTTGATGATGATTGTGAATAACATGGTTTAACATTGTTTCTATGTGTTATTATGATGTTTTAAAGTGATGAATGTTATGGAAATACATTATATGTGACTGATAACATGAAATATGTATGTTTGTGCAAAGGTGGGATAATTCAAATATGTTGAATTATGTAATGTATGCTTGTATGATTAAGATTGAGGGATGGTCTTAATTGCATATGATTGTTGAGATTGCACATGCATCATTTCTTATCAATAGGTAATGTTTTCTAGCTTTTGTGAGAGTTAGTGACTTGTCTCAAACCTAGGGGATTAGTTTGAAAACTTGAGGGATAGGCTTTTGGTGGTTATCTGCCTGAGGGATGGATGCAGTTTAAACGTAAAAACCGTTAAGGATAACAATTGGTACCACATGCGTATTGTATTGAGTTGAATTAGAGTCATATGTGTTGATGTGAAATGTTTAATTGGTGTGCATTGTATGGTATTGGTGTGAATTCTATATTTTGTGGTATTATGATTGACTTTCTTTAAACCATGAAATATTGAGCTATGTCGTATATGTAAATAGGTGGATTGGATTGGATAATATTGAATACATGAATATGTGAGGTGTGATGAATTCATTTGATGTATGTATGTCTTACATTACTTATTATTATATATTTTTATAATTATGTGAATTCTCACCCTTCTGTTGGAATGATGTTTCTACGATATTACTCAGGTACCGAAGATAGTGGTGTTTCTTGTGAGGATTAGTTAGAGGGGATAGTTTCTTGTTTTTACGTGTTAGACTAAAACACCGGATCTAGAGGGGGAGGGTGAATAGATCCCCAAATAAAAACTACCTTTCAAAATGTTTATTTAAAACTTATTTGAAAAACAATATTGAGAGTAAGGTTTTTGGCCTAGATCAATATAGTAGTCTAAACGAACCTAATTATTGGAAAATTATATATGCACGAGGCATATGGAATTAACATAATGATAAAATAAATCAACATAATAATATATCAATTAACCATTTGATATCCAACACAACAGTTTCCTATTTCCAATGAAATCATATTTAAAACATAACTCGACAACTTATCGAACATGTGGCGCACAATCAATTTTTCAGAATTTTCTTTGACCTTTATTGATATGAAAATCCTCTTACAAGAAAATTTATTTTAAGATAATAAACAAATCAATTTAAGCTTTAACAATATAAGAGAAATTCTATACGAATTAATTGATCAAACAACACTTTCAACAAATTGCATATATAGAGTAAATGAGAGTAAGAGATAGAACATTGTAATTTTCCTTTGAGTTGAACAAGCTAAACAATTTCTCAAACACTTGGCATGCAATCAAGGTTTCAGAATTTTCCTTTGTGTTGTCTTGATATGAAAAAACACTTATACTCAAAAGTGATTATAAGCAACTCAACATATAATTTAAAACAAAAACAATTTCGGAAAATTCCTACGCGTCGATAAATTACTCAATGCTATTTGACAAAATTATTGAAGAATATTAAATCAAGTAAAAGTGATAAAAGAAACGAGACACAAGTATTTGTCTACACAGTTCCCCACTTTCGTCCTCGCATGTGGGTACGTCTGCACCCAATTCCAATGTGGAATTGAGATATTTTCTTACTTTGCAAAAGTATGAATACAAGAGAAGTGTTCAAGAGAAACTATAAAAAATATAACTATTTGATGTCGATTCAACCCTTTCTCTTATTTTAATCTTCAACAAGACCAAGACCGATAGATGCAACCTACTTGCCGCTTAAGTTACTTCCTTGAAAATATTTCAAACACTCCAAGGTTCCTTGCAAATATTTCAAACACTCCAAGAGATTTTTCACTCGAGTAAATCCGATTGTACACTATCAACACAAGATCACCGATTCTATAATTCAATTTTTGCCACTTCCTTAAAACGATTTCAAACACTCTAAGGTTCCTTGAAAAGATTTCAAACACTCCAATAGATTTTTTACATGGATGATTCCTTCTCACACGATCTTTCACGAAAACCCCCAATTCAACAAATGATTTTGGAGGAGAAACCCAATGGTTTTTCCCGGATGAAGACTCCTACGAATCTCAACCCAAACTAATTGGAAATCCATAATTCTTCATCTTGATGGCACCCCGACGAAACATCATCACAATGTAATGTTGGTGTGTATGCATAGATTGGAAGGTTGAAGAAGAAGAGGAAATGTAGGCTAATTTTATGGTATCATCAAGTTGGAATGATGCATGAATGATATATTTATAATTTGACTCTTTTTAGGTAAAAGAGGATAATTTCGGAATGAAAAAATAATGAGAAAATTACCTACAAAACAGTATGTGTGGACCTGAAAAAGTTATGTGTCGACACATGCAAAACAATAGCTACGAGCTTTAAAAATGCAGTACATGTGTCGACCTGTGTGATCGATGGGAATGAGAACTGATTGTTTTGGAATGCTGGTTCGCGTTTGCGTTTGTTTTTGCAAAATGTCGCGGTAAGCAAGAGTCGCCACCGTCTTTTATTTTATCCAACAAGGAAAGGACAAAAGCACAGAAAAATTCCTTTTTGAGATATTTCTCGAGTTCGGGAGGTAGATTATAGAAAGGGAAGGTGTTAGCACCCTTTCTATCCGTGGTTATCCACAGGCTCTTAGGTACTTGCTCATTATGTTTTCAAAATTTTGCTTTTCTTTGTGATTGTGGATTTGAAAGAAGTTTTTGCTTGAAAGTTGTGTAAGTGCGAAAAGTTTTATTTTGTTTTAAAAGGAGCAAGTACTTAAAAACCATCTACCTACTCAAAAAGGAATTAATCTGTACAAGTGTCCTTTAGACAATGATATCCCACTATTGAGGAGTAGGAAGCATCGTCGTTGGAGTTTTCGGGTCAATTCGATTAAGGGACGTGTGGTCACTAAAGCAATGTTAGAATGCCTTAGCGGTAACCTTAATGTCTTAGATCATTTTTCCGAGGCAACCGTTTCGAGGCAACTATGATCTTTAGACAAGAGGGCGACCTCTAAGACTTCCTATACTCAATGACCACGTTCGAAGGCAACCAAGTGAGGTGTACCCTAAGAGTGGCATGTGCGAATGTATTGTTTTTCAGTTATATTATCTTTGTACATGTTATGGTGAGCTACTGTTGATTTTAAGTTAAAATTGATCTTGTCATGCATAGCCTATTATTCAAACATCTAACAGTTAATGGTGAAGATGTGAAAAACACAAGAAGGGGGGTTGAATTGTTAAAATTTGAAATCAAATGCAGACAACACGTTATTTTTATCCTGGTTCGTTTGATCTCAAACTACTCCAGTCCAGCCGTCAAGGTGATTTCGCCTCTCTCCAACGAGGTCTTAATCCACTATATTCAACTGAATACAAAACTGCTTTGACAACTGCTAAAGCCTTCTTGAGTCTAAACCACAGACCGGTTTCTCAAGGAAATTCTTTTACAGAAAAATGAACAATATGTGTGTTGAATGTTTTCTACAAAAACTATATATCACAACTGTGATAATACACAATATAAAGCTTATGTGAAACTAGAGTGCTAGAACTATAGAGTAAGCAATTTGAGAACTTTAGCAAACTGAATGAGTGAGGACGAAGATGAATGGCTTATGCGTGTAGGAGAATTGTAGAGTATTAGCCATTTCACTTCTCACTGATTTGTTTAAATACTTCTTGGAATAGATACGTTGATGCCAATAATTCCATTTCAATGCTCATTACGTTCTTTCCATTTTGAGGAGATCTTTGTCTTGGAATAAGGTCATTGGTAATTAATCTGCCTTGAATGCAGTAACGTTAACTCTTCAGAATGTTCTGCTTGATTAAGATCAGAGTGTTCTTTGGCTTTAGCTTATTCTGATTGCTTCTGAGTGCTGATGACATTGATAAGATCCTGATCAGAGTCAGAGTGTGTTGAGCGCAGATTCTGTTCATCAGACTTCAGCGTAGCGCATGCATTAATCTTCTGATGCTGATGTTGATACTGATGTTCTGCTGCTGATTGCATCAGAGTTTCCTGTAAACACACAACATAATTTTAAGTAGCATCTATGTCATATATAAATCTCATATTTCATTTAATCTTGTATTTTGTTATCATCAAAACTCTAACTGAGGGTTGTAGAATCAAACTATGTTCTAACATTCTCCCCCTTTTTGATGATGACAAAAACTAGATTTTTCAATTAAAATAAAGTGATGAAAGTATCAGAGTTTAAGAATAGAGAGGAAACAGTATCAGTGCTAATCAGATAGTGAGAAAAAGTTATCAGAGCGGAGAGGGTAAGAAATAAAAAGTAACAGAGTAAAGATGAGAAAGACTCCCCTTGAGTTGATTATTTCCTTTTGATTCCTTGAGTATCAGAACTTTATTGAACCTTTCTTTAAGCATCAGAATTTTGCTTTATCAGAGTTCTTCAGATTCTTGTACCTGTAAGCTTTTCAGAACAAATAACTTCAAATATATAAGAATGTTAGAATGTTTGAGACTTTTGTCTCAGTAAACCGTTATTGAAAAATATCGTTTCTTTCTCCCCCTTTTTGTCAGCGATCAAAAAGCATATATAATTAGAGTTAAAAGATTAGAGCAAAACACGTTTGTATTGAAACAGAAGCAATGATAGTTTAGAACAAGTAGGAATATTACAGATAAACATGTAAAGAAAACAAGTAAAACACAAGAGAAATCTAAGAAGAAGGAGGAAGTCGTGTGAACAGCGCTTCCAACATGCTCTTGATTTGTTCGCTGGTTTCGTTTTGCTTTGCTACCATGTTTGCAATAGATTCAATCTTGATATCCTACTTGTCCATCCGTTCATTCATCAGTATGTCTGATCTCTTCAGATCCTCCAGAGTCTGCCTATCAACAGAGGAAGATTGAGGATCTTCAGATACAGGCTGCTTCTCAGAGCATTCTGTAGCTTCTTCTGCTTGACCCAAGTCTTCATCTTGAATAACCTGTTCTTCTGCAGCTTGAACTTGAGATGCTGGACGCTTTTCAGACCAAGGCTCACTGTCCAGATGCAGAACTTCTTCCTTCAACAACTTGCTCAGAACTGAACCTTCCATTTCCTTCAGCAGATTGCTGAAGTTCTACTGAACCTGTCCATAGCTCTAGTCTTGTAGCTTGAAGGTTTCAGCGCATACCCATCTTCTAAATTGAGTCCAGAGATGATCTGATACAGCAGGATCAACAACTTCCAGAGTTACTTGTTTCAAAGAAGATATCCATTTCTGCATATCTGTTTCAAAATTCAAAATGCTGCTACCAACATCTGGTTGTTTCGATTTGGGAATAGTAGTTTTCTGGTTTATTGCAGCAAGGCGTTCAAGGATTGTTAAGTCAATGACTGTCTTGCTGTGGCTTTTTGTATTTTTCTTGGGTGAGGGAGTAGGAGAATCAGAAATAACGATTGGACTATGTGGAGTATTTGGAGGAGTTGTTTCTGGTGAGGATGGTAGTTGAGACATGTTAACAGTTGTACCACAAGGCAATTGAATGGCCAAGGGTTGTGGTTCAGGAGACTCAGAGGTTTGAGCCTCAGAGTTTTGAGTCTCAGGTTGTGGTGATTGTGCATGTGGAGGAGATGGTGGATTAAAATCTGGTTGAGGAGAGGGTGGTTGTGGAATTTCTGGTTCTGGTATTGGAGTGAGGGGAGTTTCTGGAATGGGTGAAAGTGGGATGTCAGGTTGTGGAGAAATGGGAATATCAGAGTTTGGATTTGGATTGTTTGTTTCAAGAGCGGAAGTATGTTGGTCTATGTCAGATAGAACTTGTGCAAGTTCTGGTTCTGGTATGGTTGTGGTGTTTGGATTTTGTGGTTTGGAGCGGGATCTTCTGAGGGTTAATGACTCAGAAGGGTCAAAGTCTTCAAAATCTTCAAAGGTTTGGGGAGTTGGGATATCAGATGGAATTGGAGTTGGAGTATGAATGGATGTGGAAACAGATGAGGAAACAACACTTGAACTTAAAATAGATACAGAAACAGGATTACCTCTTTTCTTTGGAGTCTGTTGTGATGATCCTTCTGGAGCAGCTTTTCTCTTCTTGGTCTTCTTTAGAGAAACCTCTGGTGCCTTCTGCTGAAGATCTTGAATGTTAAGATTGGGTGTTGTTCCATCAGCCTTGCACGCATCCAAGTATCTCAGAACTATTTGAGGCTTGAAGTCAATCTCTGAGAACAGAGGGAATTCGTCCAGAGGAATTCTTCTGCTGGAGATTTCAGCAAAAGGAGTAACACTGGGCTCCTTCTTAATGTTCTCTATCAGCTTCATCTTCTTGAGATTCTTGGCATTCAGCTGCTTGCCAACAGATGGTTCCAGGGTGCTGATCTCTTGTGCCTCTATCAAGTGCTCAATCAACCTATTCTCAGTCAGAATATCTGATATCAATCTTCCCAGGGGTATCCAATCCATTTTAGTGCGTTCTTCTTCTCTAGTCTCCTTGATGCTGGTTCTCAGATGGTTGAACAGAAGATGAGCTAGATTAATCTTTACCTTCTGATTGATAAAATAGATCAGAAACTGCTGATCTATGTTTATGTAATCAGGAGAGCTTGTGGGCTTCCTGTGGTTGAAACAACCCAGAATAATCTTTGCCCAAATTTTGTGCTTATCTTTCAGATCCCTTATCTTGCTGGAGGGAAGCCCCAGCGTGAAAATATGCCTTGCTATAACAGCAACATCTGAGCACCTTTCAGCCATGTCTATACAGCGTATACCACCACCATTGTAGCCAATCAAACGAGCAATCAAATCTTCAGTTATCACAATTTTCTTCCCCATTATATAATAAGTGACTTGGTGATTTGAGGAAGAGGCGTGAATCCAGAATTCCTTAACCAAAATAGGGAAAGTTGGACCCACCAACCTGTCAAAGTATCTCTCCCATCCTTGAGCTTGAATCTCTTATGATAAATCAAAACCACTTTCCTTCAAACTGTTGAAATCCACTATAATCTCTGACAGAACTTCAAGATTCTTGACTGGAGTGAGTAGTGTTCTGAGAGGAACCTCATATTGCTCAGTTGATGTGTCTTTCTGGGAACCTGGAGAGATATTGCTGGAAGACGCCATTGTTCACACGAGGTTTTGAGAGAAAAAATGAAAGGGTTTTCTTGAGCAGTAAGAACACAAACACAGATATCAGAAAAATTGATTGAAAACGAAAGTAAGGGTAAACATTATGAATAGTGTGAATGGTGTTTAAATAGATTTTGAAAAAGTTTTTGAAAACATAAACGCTTAAGAGAGAGAAATAAATCATGATTAGTAGCATTAATTGATTGCTGATTTTAGGGGATTTCAAAAAGACACTTAAACGGTTACCAGTGACATGTGTCTCAATGCAACCAATCAACGCTTTGCCTTTTCAAAAGCGTGAACGCGTGTTCAGCCTCAGGAAACAGCTGATGACTGGATGACACTTGTTTGCTTTGAGTGAACATCACTTCTATCCTTGAACTGAAGAGCTCAGAGCTTCATGGATAGATCTGATACAATCCGTATTTCTAAAATCTCTGAAAGAAGATTGATCAGAAGTTCACAGAGTAATAAACATAATTCTGAAGGTTAATATATAAAATTAAAACAGTTTTATTCTGGACAGAGCTTCATGCTGAGATGATTCAGAATGAAGTTGAACCTATCTTCAGAAAGTGGTTTTGTGAAGATATCAGCCCATTGATGGTCTGTATCAATAAATTTTAAGTTTAAAATGCCTTTCTGAATATAGTCCCTAATAAAATGATGTTTTATTTCTATATGCTTAGCCCTAGAATGCAAAATTGGATTTCTACTTAAGCAAATGGCAGAGGTATTATCACAGAGTATATGAATGTTACTCTCATAAATCTGGAAGTCTTCAAGTTGACTTTTCATCCAGAGCATTTGTGTGCTGCATCCAGCTGATGCTATGTATTCAGCTTCTGTTGTTGATAGAGCAATCGTGGATTGTTTTTTGCTGGACCATGAGATCAGATTTTCTCCCAGAAACTGGCAGCTTCCAGAAGTGCTTTTGCGTTCTACTCTGTCTCCAGCAAAGTTAGCATCACAGTAACCTACTAAGCTGTAATCACCAGATTTTATATAAAACAAACCCAGATTAGTAGTACCTTTCAGATACTTGAAAACTCGCTTAACAGCTGTTAAGTGAGACTCTCTAGGATCTGATTGGAATCTTGCACAAATGCATACACTGAATAAAATATCAGGCCTTGAAGCAGTCAGATAAAGAAGAGAACCAATCATACCTCTGTAGACTTTCTGTTCTACCTTTTTGCTTACCTCTTCTCTTTCCAGAATGCACGTGGGATGCATTGGAATCTTTGATGGCTTACATTCTGAGAGATCAAATTTCTTCAAAAGTTCTCTGACATATTTGCTCTGATGAATGTAAGTTCCTTCTGGGGTTTGATTGATCTGGATGCCCAGAAAGAATTTTAGTTCCCCCACCAGGCTCATCTCAAATTCTGCCTGCATACACTTAGCAAATTCTCTTCCCAGAGAGGGTTTAGTAGATCCAAATATTATATCATAAACATAAATCTGACAGACTAAAATGTCATTCTTAATTGTTTTACAGAATAAGGTTGTGTCCACCTTCCCTCTGGTGAATTCCTTTTCTAATAGGAAGTTACTTAGTCTTTCATACCAAGCTCTGGGAGCTTGTTTCAGACCATATAGTGACTTCTTTAGTTTGAAAACATATTCTGGATTTTTTGAGCTTTCAAAACCAAGGGGTTGGTGCACATATACCTCTTCTTCTATATAGCCATTTAAGAATGCACTTTTGACATCCATCTGATACAGAGTGATGCCTTTATTAACAGCAAAAGAAATTAAAAGTCTGATAGATTCTAACCTGGCGACTGGAGCCAAGGTTTCTGTATAGTCTATCCCCTCTTGCTGACTATAACCTTGTGCTACCAATCGTGCCTTGTTTCTGATGACTTCACCTTGTTCATTCAGCTTGTTTCTGAACACCCATTTAGTTCCAATGACATTGAATCCTTTTGGTTTAGGAACCAGATCCCATACGTCATTCCTGGTGAATTGATTCAGCTCCTCTTGCATTGCTAGAATCCATTCGTTGTCAAGAAGTTCTTCATCAATTGAAGATGGTTCAATCAGAGAAACAAGTCCCATGAGGGATTCTTCAGAGTTTCTGAAGCTGGCTCTTTTTCTGATTGGATCTTCCTTTCTTCCTAAGATAGTTTCTTCAGGGTGATCCATGCTGCTTCTGGATGGTCTTTTCTGAGGTGGATCAACAGAAGATGCTGGATTGCTTGCAGTGCCTCTTTCTGATGTTGAGGGAGTGTCTCTGTTAAGAGCTTCTGATGACTTGTCTTCAGTACCTATGAATTCAATTTCCATACCTGCAAATAATTCATTCTGCTTTGACTTTTCAGAGTCAAGCTTGTCATCAAAATGAACACTGATTGATTCTTCCATAATCTGTGTTTCTGTATTGTATATTATGTACCCTCTTAAGCGTTCAGAGTATCCTAACATAATACACTTCTGTGCTTTAGAGTCAAACTTGTTCAAATAATTTTTAGTATTCAAAATAAAGCAAGTACATCCAAATGGATGAAAATATGAAATGTTGGGCTTTCTGTTCTTCCACAATTCATATGGAGTCTTTTCCAGAATAGGTCTTATGGAGATTCTATTCTGAATGTAGCACGCTGTGTTTATTGCCTCTGCCCAGAAGATCTTAGCAACGTTAGTCTCGTTGATCATGGTTCTGGCCATTTCTTGCAATGTTTTGTTCTTTCGTTCTATAACTCCATTTTGTTGGGGAGTTCTAGGACAAGAGAAATCATGCAGAATGCCTTTGTCATTAAAAAATGATTCAAAATATTTGTTTTCAAACTCTCCACCATGATCACTTCTGACTTTGACGATTCTAAGATCCTTTTCATTCTGAACTTGGTTACAGAAGGTGACAAACACAGAGTGTGACTCGTCCTTGTGTCTTAAGAACTTTACCCATGTCCATCTGCTATAGTCATCTATGATTACTAACCCATACTTCTTGCCACTGACTGAAGCAGTTTTAACTGGTCCAAATAAGTCAATGTGCAGAAGTTCTAATGGCTTAGAGGTAGAAACAACGTTTTTAGATTTGAAAGTAGGTTTTGAAAACTTTCCTTTCTGACATGCTTCATACAGAGCATCTGAATTGAACTTCAGGTTAGGAAGTCCTCTGACCAGATTGAGTTTGTTAATCTGAGATATTCTTCTCATACTAACATGCCCCAATCTTCTGTGCCAGATCCATTGCTCGTTGTTAACAAACAGAAGACACTTTACATTCTGACTTTTCAGTTCATAAAGTTTGATTTTGTAAATGTTGTTTCTCCTCTTTCCATTAAACAGGATAGTCCCATCTTTCTGACTAACAGCTTTACATGAATTTTGATTAAAGATTATATCATAACTGTTATCACTTAATTGACTTATGGATAACAGGTTATGCATTAATCCATCTACTAATAATACATTACTGATAGAGGGAAGATTTCTGTTACCTACTGTTCCAGAGCCAATGATCTTTCCCCTCTGATTGCCTCCAAAGCCTACATGGCCTCCAGGCTTAAGTTCCAGGCTTTGGAACATATGCCTTCTTCCTGTCATGTGTCGTGAGCATCCAGAGTCCAGGTACCATGACTGGTGTTTCTGCTTTGCTGCTAAAGATATCTGCAACATGTATTATTTTATCCTTAGGTACCCATATTTTCTTGGGTCCTGATTTGTTAGTTTTACCAAAACTCTGGTTGAATTTTGGTTTGACAGAATAATGACTACTGGTGTATTTGGTGTCATGTGTGTGCCCATATACAAAGTGTGACTTAAGAGGAGTGCGTTTTATCACTAAATCCATGGCATTCTTAGGTGTAGGAACCTTACCTTGGTATCCTATTCCCTTTCTTCCATTTCTGCTAACTCCATAGATCATTGAAGCCATCTTGCTTCTATCTATGCTCTTAGCTAGAAACTTCTGAAAGCTGTGATCATACTCCTTGATGATCTCATCAGCACTACTGGGAGTTTCAGGAATTGTTTCCTTCTAAGAGTTTTGTAATAGATTTTCTAATTTTGAAAGTTTATTTTTCAACTCAGAATTCTCCAATTTGAGACTCTCAGTTTTATCAGAGTCAGAAGCAAGATCCCTTTTCAGATTTCTGAATTTGACTCTGATTTGCTGATATCGTTCCAGAATCTCATTGAGGCTTTCAGCTAGTTCAGCCTTAGTAAAATTAATAGCAAAGTCAGGAAATACCTCTTCTGTGTCTGATTCAGAGTCTGATTCAGAAGCTTCACTGTCTTCTGCTATGTTCGCCATGAGAGCTATGTTTGCTCTCTCATCATCTGATTCCGAGTCAGCTTCAGATGTGTCAGAGTCATCCCATGTAGCCATGAGACTTTTCTTCTTTTCCTTGCCAAACTTTCTTCTGGGCTTTTCCTTCTGAAGCTTTGGGCATTCACTCTTGTAGTGTCCTTGCTCATTACACTCATAACAGATGATGTCTTTTTTGTTTGGCTTTCTGCTTCCTGAAGAGCCTTCAGATCTTCTGTGTCCAGAGGATGATTCTGACCTTCTGTATCTGGAGGAGGATTCGTTCTGGTTCTCAGATCTTCTGGGATTCCTGAACTTTCTTTGCCTCTGCTTCCACAGTTGGTTCACCCTTCTGGAGAGGAGAGATAGTTCGTCTTCTTCTGATGAGGACCCATCAGAGGTTTCTTCAACAGCCTGCAAAACCTTGGAGTCAGATTTTCTATTAGATTTTAAAGCTAATGGCTTACCTTGCTTTTGAGGTTCATCAGCTTCTAGCTCTATCTCGTGACTTCTGAGGGAGCTGACAAGTTCCTCCAGAGTGATTTTGTTGAGATCTTTAGCTAGCTTCAACGTTGTGACCATTGGCCTCCACTATTTTGGCAAGCTTCTGATGATCTTCTTGACATGATCAGCAGTAGAATACCCTTTGTCCAGAACTTTGAGACCAGCAACCAGAATCTGAAATCTTGAGAACATTTTTTCAATAGATTCACTTTCTTCCATCTTGAATGCCTCATACTTCTGAATGAGCGCAAGAGCTTTAGTTTCTTTCACTTGAAGGTTCCCTTCATGCGTCATTCTGAGAGAATCAAACATGTTCTTGGCAGTGTCTCTGTTTGATATCTTTTCATATTCAGAGTAAGAGATAGCACTGAGAAGAATGGTTCTGGCCTTGTGATGATTCTTGAAATCACGCTTTTGTTGATCAGACATTGCTTTCCTGTCAATCTTCTGACCACTTGCATTCACTGGGTGCGTGTATCTATTTGTCACCATATCCCACAGATCAGCATCATGGGCTAGAAAGAAGCTTTCAATTTTGTCTTTCCAGTAATCAAAGTTCTCTCCATCAAAAACTGGAGGCTTTCCACTGAATCTGTCTCTTTCTTTGTTGTTGTCATTGCTGATGTTGTGATGAGTTCCTGCCATAGTGTTTTTCAACGCTGGATCTTGTACTGACACGGTTAAGTGTTATGAACTCAGAACCAGGCGCTCTGATGCCAATTGAATATGTGAATAACACAAGAAGGGGGGTTGAATTGTTAAAACTTGAAATCAAATGCAGACAACACGTTATTTTTATCCTGGTTCATTTGATCTCAAACTACTTCAGTCTACCCGTCAAGGTGATTTCGCCTCTCTCCAACGAGGTCTTAATCCAATATATTCAACTGACTACAAAACTGCTTTAACAACTTCTAAAGCCTTCTTGAGTCTAAACCACAGACCGGTTTCTCAAGGAAATTCTTTTACAGAAAAATGAACAATATGTGTGTTGAATGTTTTCTACAAAAACTATATATCACAACTGTGATAATACACAATATAAAGCTTATGTGAAACTAGAGTGCTAGAACTATAGAGTAAGCAATTTGAGAGCTTTAGCAAACTGAATGAGTGAGGACGAAGATGATTGGCTTATGCGTGTAGGAGAATTGTAGAGTATTAGCCATTTCACTTCTCACTGATTTGTTTAAATACTTCTTGGAATAGATACGTTGATGCCAATAATTCCATTTCAATGCTCATTACGTTCTTTCCATTTTGAGGAGATCTTTGTCTTGGAATAAGGCCGTTGGTAATTATCTGCCTTGAATGTAGTAACGTTAACTCTTCAGAATGTTCTGCTTGATTAAGACCAGAGCGTTCTTTGGCTTTAGCTTATTCTGATTGCTTCTGAGTGCTGATGACATTGATAAGATCCTGATCAGAGTCAGAGTGTATTGAGCGCAGATTCTGTTCATCAGACTTCAGCGTAGCGCATGCATTGATCTTCTGATGCTGATGTTGATACTGATGTTCTGCTGCTGATTGCATTAGAGTTTCCTGTAAACACACAACATAATTTTAAGTAGCATCTATGTCATATATAAATCTCATATTTCATTTAATCTTGTATTTTGTTATCATCAAAACTCTAACTGAGGGTTGTAGAATCGAACTATGTTCTAACAAATGGTTGCGGAAATTAAATTGCAGAAAATAAATCTAAGCTATTACAAGGCGTCGGGTATTTACATCGCCAAAAACAAACCCTTAAAATTAAATTGCGGAAAGTAAATAAAACGATAAAATAAAATCCTAAGTTAAGACTATTACATCCTCGGAGCAATTACAATATATGGATCAAAAATAAATTGCACGAGAAAAATTGAATCGAAACGTCCTAGGGTTTTGACCCTTTTTCATTAAATAAAGCATATTTTGTTATTTTTTGAATTAAAAATTAAGTCTAAATTAATAATTAAATTAATTAATAAAAAGAAAATAATTTTGAGTTTTTATGTTAATTAGGGAAATAAAATAAGAATGGTTAAAAAGTATTAAAAACCTAATTCTAAATTAATTTTAATTTAATGCAAAACATGTTAAATTTAAACCTAATTAAAAACTAAATTAATTAGTTACAATTTATTTACAAAAATAATAAAATAGTGAAATTAAAAAAATATTATTTTTGGTTATTTTCTGATTTCATAAAAAAAAATTATTGATTGGTTAATTAACAAAAATAATAAAACAAATTAAATAAAATAAATATAGAAAAGTAAAAGAATAAACCAAAGGGGTTTTGGGCCTAGAAGGGAGGTTGATTCAGCAGAATTCCAGGCCAAAACGCAAGCAGCCTTTGTTGACTTTCTTCATTCAATGTGCATCTTTGACTAGGGAATGTGATGGTCCCTCACTCCTAGCCACTGGATTAGATCTGAAGCTACTTGGCCACCATCTGGATGAGGGCGTATGATAGGCCCTACTTTGAGTGTTGCATGGAATTGCCTGAAACAAAATAATACAAATGCTTTGGGGGACCTGGGATTCGAACCCAGGTCCCAAGGGACAATTCAACTAGCGCGCTACCAACTGAGCCATGATGTTAACCTGTTAGTGGAATGAGACGCAAATAATATATTCAAAACCAACAATTATTCCCTGCAAAAAATAAAAAAACGCGCTATGATTCAAATTGGCCAATCACGCCCAGCCACGTGATCATCTTCTTCATATCATCCTGGTTCGTTTACCTGCGGATTTTGTTCCGCAGGAAGATTCGTAGCATCTCTCAAAAATCCATCCTAGGTCACAAAAATACAAGCTATGACCATCATTGGATTCGTCTCTCTCCCCTGAACTCATCCATGGCCATTATTGGCCTTAATTTAACATGTATGAAGAGTGCCCAAAAACAAGAACAAGAACCCTAGGTTCTGGATATGTGGTTAGAGGTCACGAAAATAAAATCAAACAATGCAGTTTGCTTAGGAATTTAATGGTCAGTATGAATATGCAAGAAATTTGGCACAAGGATGCAGGAAAACTGAGTTACGATTCCATGTGCAGAGCAATGTTCATGGAGACTTACAGTGCGCTATAGGCGATGAAAAGGCTTCCTTTTGATTGGTATAGCTCCACTGGATGTCAAGGAAGAGAGCTACGTTTTGCTTTTGGTCTGAATTCGCCTCTAAACCAAAATTTGATCACCACTTTTTCAAGGTTTTTTGCAAACTTGTTCTGGCCGTTTCCATAGAGTTTTGTGTGTGTTCTAGGTTTGTGAGGCTTGCTAGCATATAATAGAATGATTCTAGGTCAAAATATGGGCCAATATCCATGTGCATTGAAGAATTAGGATTTGATTTTGATCACCTTAACCATATTTCCAAATATAGGCAAGATCTGATTTTTTATGCTTGAATGAGCCATGATGTGATTTTATTGAGTGAATAATGATAATTGCAAGTTGTACAAATCACAAAGATCCCTTTACATCAAATTTTAGATTTTATTTGATTTAATATTGATTTAAAATGAATTAAATCAATAAAAATAAAATAAAATAGAAAAATAAATGAATGGTCATGAAATTAAAGATGGGACACGTGTGTGGCATGACAAGACCATATCAAGTGGGAAAAAGTGGGCCCTTTTGTCAAAAATTGGAGTTTTGAGGATAGTTGACTTTTGGCAATTTTGGAAAAATGCCCAACTTCAACAATGCATAACTTCTTCAATTTTGAACTTTTGGAGGTGTTCTTGGACTTTTTAGAAACCTTGAGATGTCCTCTAATCAACTCTTTTTGTATCACTTCATTTTGATGCTCCATTCTCAAGTTATAAGCTTTGACAAAAAAGGTGTTTTTGTTGACTTTCAAAAATGACCTATAATGTCCAAATTTGTAACTTTTTGTGAGAGAATTTATTGATCTTGGGGTGTGAGGATGTATTGTAGGAAATTGCATCCTCTTCAAAATGAGCTTTTGATGGGTCATTTCTCATAAATTATGAGAAAGTTATGCTTGGTCAAAGTTGAGTTGACTTTTCCTACAAAACCCTAATTTAGCAACTTTTGAATTTTGATGAATCTTGAGCAATCCTTGATGAATCATGATCAACCCTTGATCAAATGATGAATTAACCTTAAAAATGAGAATGTTAACAAAAAATCTTGAGGTTTGACTGTATTTGGAACACAGTTGACTTTTGCCCTAGCACAGTCGATTTTTGGGCCTCTTGAGCAATTGACTGACCAAACTTCCTCTGCAAGGCTTGAACTTTGACATGGATGAACTTAAGAACATATTAGTACATTGGGGAAAACTTGAGGTCATTTGGATGTGAGTACCTTGATGCAACACAAAACCCTAATTTTGACTTGACTACCTTAGGAGGTGATTTAACTGTCCAAACCTTGAGCCAACTTGAGCAACTTGAAGCTTCTTCTTGACATATCTTGAGGAATATGGGAGGGAAAATTTTGGGGTACAACAGTTGCCCCTGTTCAATTTTCTTAGACCTGAGGATATAGATTGGCTTTCGAGCCTTTCGTGATTCGAAGGTGGAAGATAATTGAACACTAGAGTGCCCAGAAATTTGCACTCGCATGGTGTAGTATCAGCATTGTGATGTTAGGAATGGGCTTACAGATGCCATTTGGAGATTGCTGGTTGGAGGATGGGCTTACAGATGCCATCTGCAGGAGTGTTGATCGCATAAGAGATTCCTTAGCGAGAACTCGCATACCTGTTGTTGTAGAAGATTCCGCTGGGGAAGCCTAACTTTTGTGGAGATTTAGGAACTTGCATGTACTTCAACTGAGAGAATCCCTCGGATGAGTCTTAAGAACCTATCCATAATTCAACTGGGGGGAAACATCTTCATCAATATCAAGGAATTGTCTCGTGCTCAACGTAGTATACCGCTGAGGTTATAAAACTTGTCCATACTATGACGAAGGAGAACATCAAGATCTAGGAACTGACTCGTGCTCAATGGAGTATACCGTTGAGGTTATAGTACTCGTCCACACTATGACATAGGGAAACATCTTCATCAATATCTAGGAACTGTCTCGTGCTCACCGGGAGTATACCGTTGAGGTTATAGAACGTATCCACACTATGACGGAGGAAAACATCAAGATCTAGGAACTGACTCGTGCTCACCGGGAGTATACCGTTGAGGTTATAGTACTCGCCCACACTATGACATAGGGAAGCATCTTCATCAAGATCTAGGAACTGTCTCGTGCTCACTGGGAGTATACCGTTGAGGTTATAGAACTTATCCACACTATGACGGAGGAAAACATCAAGATCTAGGAACTGACTCGTGCTCACCGGGAGTATAACATTGAGGTTATAGTACTCGTCCACACTATGACATAGGGAAGCATCTTTATCAAGATCTAGGAACTGTCTCGTACTCACCGGGAGTATACCGTTGAGGTTATATAACTTGTCCACACTACGACGGAGGAAAACATCAAGATCTAGGAATTGACTCGTGCTCACCGGGAGTATACCGTTGAGGTTATAGTACTCGTCCACACTATGACGTAGGGAAGCATCTTCATCAAGATCTAGGAATTGTCTCGTGCTCACCGGGAGTATACCGCTGAGGTTATAGAACTTGTCCACACTATGACATAGGGAAGCATCTTCATCAAGATCTAGGAACTGTCTCATGCTCACTGGGAGTACACCGTTGAGGTTATAGAACTTATCCACACTATGACGGAGGAAAACATCAAGATCTAGGAACTGACTCGTGCTCACCGGGAGTATACCGTTGAGGTTATAGTACTCGTTCACACTATGACATAGGGAAGCATCTTCATCAAGATCTAGGAACTGTCTCGTGCTCACCGGGAGTATACCGTTGAGGTTATAGAACTTGTCCACACTATGACGGAGGAAAACATCAAGATCTAGGAACTGACTCGTGCTCACCGGGAGTATACCGTTGAGGTTATAGTACTCGTCCATACTATGACGTAGAGAAACTGTCGAGATTGAGAACCTTATCTGAAATTCAACCGAGGATAATTCAATTGAGATTTAAGAACTGGTCAGATCTTCGACTAAGCTGAGAACTTAACTGCATTTTTCCTAAAAGGTAAAGGTCAGTCACATGCAATGCATGAGATGAATCAAGCAATGATGTTCTCAACATATATGAGATTGTATGGCATGATGCGTACATGAATGTATTATGATGTATGGAAATGTGATGTTCTAGCTAGGGAAAATAAATCCTGGAGCCACTGGAGAATAGAGTTGAGTTCTTCGTTTCCGCTGGGGATGATGAACGAAGATGATTATGAGAAGAAGCCTGCAAGAGAAGAGAACTCTGTTGGGGAATAAGCTGATGAAGAGATTACTCTGCGAGGAATTACTCTGTGGGGAAGAGATACTTTTATGAGATTTTAACGATAAACTCCGTTGGGGATTCCGTTGATAAGCTCTGTTGGGGATTTTAATGATGAACTCCGCTGGGGATAGAGAGAATTTCGCTGGGGATGATCCTTCAGTTGCAACCTGCTGAGGATAACCCAGTTAGACTCTTGTGAGGATAACCTTATGAATTTGGCTGGGGAGACTTATTTTTGCTTCGCAGGGGATAAGCTTCCAGAGTCTACTGGGGAAGATGATTCAACTCCATCGGGGAAGCTTTTTTAGACTACGCTGGGGAAATGACTCCACTGTGGTACCTTGTATTCTGCCAGGGAATATTCTTATATTCTGTTGAGGAATATTAAGACTGTCGGGGATGCTCTTATGCTTTCTAGAGAATATCTTTATACTCTGTTGGGGAATATTAAGACCTTCTGGGGATACCCAACCTTTTTAGGGCTGATGGTAGATCAACTCTGCTTGGGAAGAGTATTGCTGATTTGTTCATAGTTGTAAGTCTCAGTGGGGAGAGCTACCATTACTGTTTTACTCTATGGGGAGTGACGGTATCTTGGTCATTTTCTTCAGTTGAACCTCCCTTGGGACCTTGGTGGACAGAGTAACTACACAGTTTGGACATTTCTTATGCCCCTGTTTCTGATATCACCCGTAATTCGTCCTTTGTTTCGCATGTAAATTTTTATGAGCAGCAATTAATGTCAAATGCATATATCAAAAATGAACATTGGACATTCTTTGCAAAACAAAACGGATAAAGGAAAAACAATTTGAAATTTCTTTGAAAATGAATTTGTATTGATTTTGAAGTTTGGCCTGTAAATAGGCATTTTTGTACAAGAGGTTGACGTCCTAGTAAGAGAACGCCGCCGAACAAATAGAATTTATACAACTTGTGAAAAGAAAACAAAACAGCTATGTGAATAATCCCACTGGGTTCCAACTCTGCTATTGCCTTTATATCTTCAAGCGTCTCATCACTTTGCTGCTTAGTTGAATATGAATCTGATTGATTGGTGCCGTCCGAGCCTGATAGTTGATACCGAAGTCTGGATGCGAGGTGATCCAATGAGACATAGCGTACGCTTTAATCCCTAAATTTTTCCTGGACCGCCCTTTCGGGTTTTCAGTCCACCGGGATACCCATTTTTGCCCAAGCTGCCTTTTCAAGTTTTCGACTTGCCGGGTGTACAGATTTTTTATTTTCATCCCTTATTTTTTCCCGAACCCTTTTGGTTCTCCGGGAAGCCCTTATTTTTCCCTAGGCCAATCGACCTAGAGGGTCTTTGATTATGCGTAGTATCTTTTCACTATGTCTGCATTGACGGGGTGAGGAAGGTCGTCACCATCCATGGTGGTTAGAATCATCGCTCCTCCGGAGAAAATGTTCTTAACCACAAATGGCCCTTCGTAAGTAGGGGTCCATTTTCCCCAAGGATCACCTTGAGGTAAGATAATGCGATTGATTACCAGGTCCCCAACTTGATACTCTTGTCGTCTAACTTTCTTGTTAAATGCCTTGATCATCCGTATTTGGTATGTCTGACCGTGACAAACAGCAGTAAGTATTTTCTAGTCGATTAGATTCAGTTGATCAAGTTGGGTCTGAATCTAGTCATCTTTGCTCAAACCTACATCCTTCATGATCCGAAGAGAGGGTATCTGAACTTCAATCGGCAAGACTGCCTCCATGCCATAAACCAAGGAATAGGGTGTTTCCCCTGTTGACGTCCGTGATGAGGTACGGTACCCGTGAAGAGCGAATGGTAACATCTCATGCCAGTCTTTGTATGTCACTGTCATATTCTGTACAATCTTCTTAATGTTCTTATTTGCTGCTTCGACAGCCCCATTCATCTTCGGCCGGTAGGGAGAAGAGTTATGATGTTGTACCTTGAATTGCTCGTAGAGCTCAGTGATCATCTTGTTGTTGAGATTGGTACCATTGTCCGTAATGATCCTCTCTGGTACACCGTATCAACAGATCAGGTCATGCTGAATGAACCGTGCCACGACGTTCTTGGTTACCGTAGCAAAGGAAGCTGCTTCAACCCACTTTGTAAAGTAATCAATCGCTACCAGGATGAAACGATGCCCGTTAGATGTCGTAGGTCTGATCTCACCAATCATATCAATGCCCCACATTGCAAAAGGCCAAGGTGCCGTCAAAATGTTCAGAGGAACTGGAGGTATGTGCACCTTATCAGCATAGACTTGGCACTTGTGACATGTCCGAGAATGCTGATAATAGTTAGCTTCCATTGTGGACCAGTAATATCCTACCCGAAGGATTTTCTTTGCCATGGTATGTCCACTAGAATGAGTTCCGAAAGTACCTTCATGCAGCTCCGCCATGATCCGTTCTGCTTCAATCTTATCCACACAATGCAGTAAGGTTGAATCATGGTTACGTTTGTAAAGAATGCCATTGCTGATGAAGAACTTTGCTGCGAACCTTCTCAAAAACTTCTTGTCATTAATAGATGCACCCTTGGGGTACTCCTGAGCTTCAAGGTATCTCTTCACCTCATGATACCAGGGCTTTTCTGTTACCTCTTCAGTCTCAAGATCACAGCAATGTGCAGGTTCATCAAATTTCCAAATAATGATCTGGGGGGCCTCGTTGTCCCATTTGACTTTGAACATAGAAGACATCGTAGCTAACGCGTCCGCCAACTGATTCTCTTCTCTAGGGAAATGTTCAAAGGTTATCTCCTCAAAGTGGGGAAGCAACGTCAACACATACTCCTTGTAAGGAATAAGATTTGGGTGTTTCGTATCCCACTCGCCTTTGATCTGACTGATCACTAGAGCGGAATCTCCAAAGACACTTAGAAACTGAATCCTTAGGTCAATTGCAGCTCGAAGACCCATGATGCATGCTTCATACTCCGGCATGTTGTTGGTGCAGTTGAAACATAGTCGGACGATAAACAGAGTATGAGAGCCTTTAGGAGATATGATCACGGCGCCAATGCCATTACCCAAAGCGTTCGAAGCTCCATCAAAGTGCATAGACCATCGGGATCCTTCCTCAGGTCCTTCATCCGGTCCAGGTGTCTCACAATCAGTTATCAACATGATATTCTCGTTCGGGAATTCAAAGTTCATAGACTGGTAATCATCCACTGCCTGATGTGCCAAATGGTCTGCCAATACATTTCCCTTTATTGCTTTTTGAGTTGTGTACTGGATGTCATACTCAGTAAAGATCATCTGCCATCTTGCTATTCTTCCGGACAAGGCAGGCTTTTCGAAGATATACTTGATTGGATCCATCTTTGAAATTAATAGAGTAGTGTGAGTCAGCATATACTGTCTCAGCCGGCGAGTAGCCCATGCCAAAGTGCAGCAAGTTTTCTCAAGCAGTGAGTATCGGGTCTCACAGTCGGTAAACTTTTTGCTAAGGTAATAAATAGCAGCTCTTTTCGGCCAGACTCGTCATGCTGCCCCAGCACACACCCCATTGAGTTGTCAAGTACTGTTAAGTATAAAATCAAAGGTCTCCCTTTAATTGGTGGCATTAGGATGGGTGGCTCCTGGAGATACTCTTTGATTCTTTTGATAGCGGCCTGACATTCATCGTTCCAACGTACTACCTGATCTTTCTTCAGCAGTTTGAAGATTGGCTCACAAGTAGCAGTTAGGTGTGAGATGAATCGGGCAATGTAGTTCAGTCGTCCCAGAAAGCCTCTGACCTCTTTCTCTGTCTTGGGAACTGGCATCTCTTGTATGGCTTTCACTTTGGCAGGATCCACTTGAATACCTTTGTCGCTCACGACGAAACCCAGTAGTTTACTAGACCTCACCCCGAAGGTGCATTTGTTTGGGTTCAATCTCAGTTTGTACAACTTCAACCTGTCAAACAGCTTCTGTAGATGGTCAAGGTGTTCCTCCTTAGTCTGGGACCTCGCAATCATATCTTCGACGTATACTTCAATCTCATGATGGATCATATCATGAAATAAAGCAACCATGGCACGCTGATATGTTGCCCCAGCATTTTTCAGTCCAAAAGGCATGACCTTGTAACAAAAGGTGCCCCACTGGGTAATAAAGGTCGTCTTCTCCATGTCTTCGGGAGCCATCTTAATTTGATTATAACCGGAGAAACCATCCATAAAGGAGAACACCTTGTGCTGAGCAGTATTGTCAACCAGAACGTCGATATGTGGTAGAGGGAAGTCATCCTTAGGGCTTGCCCTGTTCAAATCCATGTAGTCAACACACATTCGAACCTTGCCATCCTTCTTCGGCACAGGAACCACATTGGCGACCCACTGAGGGTAAGAAGTAACTGCTAGAAAACTGGTGTCAAACTGTTTCATAACCTCGGCCTTGATTTTCTCAGACATCTCTGGGTGCATGCGGCGAACCTTCTGTTTCACGGGAGGGCAGTCTTCCTTGGTAGGCAGGCGATGAACCACAATGTCAGTATCTAACCCAGGCATATCTTTGTAAGACCAGGCAAAGATCTCAACATAGTCGTGCAGCATCTGAGTCAACCGCTGCTTCACACTAAGCTCCAAATTTGCACCGATCATGACTTCCTTCTTATCTGTTTCAGTACCCAGATTCACTGTTTCCACTGGCTCTTCATGTGGCTGAATGGCCCTCTCTTCCTGGAGTAGTAGTCTTGCAAGTTCACCAGGCACCTCGCAATCATCTTCACCTTCGTCTTCGGCTAAGTTGATCGGATTTTCGAAGTTATAACTGGCAGTAGCAGAGTCGTTACCAGTGAGATCCAGAATTGATGTGGACCTGTATATGTGAGTGTGTGTAAAATAGTTGTTTTGCAATATATAATAAAGAAAAACAAGGAGCACAAAATTTGAAATGCAAGAAACGTCCAATGCTTTTATTAATGATATATGAAAATGACACACAAAAGCCCTCACAAATGAAGCCACGGTGCCCCGGGTAAGACACCGGGCCATGAAGTTTCATAACATTGTCTGTTACAAATTCAAAACAAAGAGTTCATTACTGGGTAATAAAAGTAATAGGGATGAAGTCCTTTGCTGTCCAGTTACTTGGTCCACCGTTGGTCGTAGGATAGATCCAGCTGTCGAATTCAGACTCTTCCATGTCATCTTCAATGGCATTTACTCCCGAGTTGCTGATGAACACGGGGGGTCTTCCAATCCTTGCACTTCGAACAGCCCTTTGAGCTTCTGCAGTGAAACCCAAACCAAACTTGTTAGTCTTCTGTGTAAAATCAGGAAGTCGGCCCTAATTTGCACACTCACCCTTCTCAATAACAGCCCGGTCGTCCTTTAAGGAAGTCATCTTCATAGGAGGATCTTCAACCACAGTCTCAGCTAATGCCAGTGTCTGAGGAACCTCTTCAAAGTGCTGAAATAGGGTCTCAATGAATTCCCCATCCATCTCTACGTATCTGAATGAATTGAGGTGGTTGACCATGTACTCCTCCTCCCCTTGAACTGTCACAATCTTCCCTCTGACCGGGTATTTCAGCTTTTGATGAAGTGTTGAGGTTACGGCTCCAGCTTTGTGGATCCATGGACGACCCAGCAAACAAGAATAGGATGGCCGAATGTCCATCACGTAGAATGTAGAATTGAAGACATGAGAACCAACTTTAATTGGGATATCAACCTCACCATGTACCATCCTTTTAGACCCGTCAAAGGCCCTGACAACGATGTTACTTGGCTTTAGCTCCAACCCTTCGCAATCCAACCGGTATAGAGCTTTCTTGGGCAAGACGTTCAATGAGGAACCAGTGTCAACCAATACATGTGCAAGAGTAGTTCCCCTGCATTCAATGGAGACATGTAGGGCATCATTATGATTTTTCCCCTTGGCGGTCAAATCAGTGTTGGAGAAACCCAAACCATTATCAGCAGTTAAATTAGCCACACAATCAGTAAACTGATCAGCTGATGTCTCTTGTGGCACGTGGGCAGTTTTCAGGAAGGTAATCAGAGCCTTGGCGTGGGCCTCTGAACACAACAACAGTGATAACATAGAAATCTTGGATGGGGTTTGCCCCAGCTGCTCAACTACGTTAAAATCACTCTTCTTAATAATCTTCAGAATCTCTTCTATCTCCTGTTTGGAAGCTTCAACAGTAATGGTCTTCGGTGCCTCCGTCTAGGCAGGCCCATCAGTGGCGATCCCTTTGCCCCGAGCGTCAGATGACTCGGCGACAGGGGTAAAAATAGGGACTTGATCAGGAATAGTGACAGGTGCACTTGCAGGCTTAATGACAACAGGTCTTCGGACAGCTGGTGGAGCAATATCAGGTGAGAAAAGTCTACCGCTGCGGGGGACATTAGTAGGTCCAGTAATGTTGCTGACGCCGGTATCAGCATTCAACTCTTGCTTAACTCCAAGAACATAAACATCTTCCCCATAGTGCCAAGGGACAACCTTGTCAGAGGTGTAGGGGATGGGCCCCGGAACAGTGATGATTACAGGTGCGATCTTCGGAACAGATGTAATCCTAACAGGCTTCCTCGAGGGAGCCTTGGAAGAATTGTTGAAAATGGTAATAATGGAGACTTCTTCAGTAGGAATGGAAGGAACAACAATCTTCTCAAACAGGATCTCCTTATTATCCATCAGGTTTTGGATACCTGACTTCAGCAATGGGCAACCAGTAGGTAAAACAGAACACATATGGCAACCTTCACCACAGCCCGAAAATAAACCGGCTAGCAACGGGTTCTTCTTGACAGTCATCAGAGGGGTAACAATATCATCCACGGAAACTACAAACAAGTCTTCCTCTACAGCATTTACTCCATGCTTGGGCATGGGAGCAGTCACAACATTAGGCCTCTCGGGCGCCTCAAACTCAATCTCCTTTGCATCAATTAAGTCTTGGACCTTGTTCTTCAAAGCCTAACAATCATCCGTATTATGCCCCAGTCTCTCAGAGTGATAAGCGCAGCGGGCGTTAGGGTTATACCTTGGTGACGTTGTATTTGAATTCTTTGGAGCTTCTTTTAGAGTCACTAGATTGGTCTTCAGCAACTGTGGCTGAATCTGGGACAAAGTCATGCTGAGACGAGTGAATTGCCTTCGAGGTCTTTCGTCCTTTTGTTGATTGTGATGCTGAGGAGCACCAGCAGGTTTTGAGATAACAACCGCATTGACAGCTTGGCGGTGTTCAGGTCTATTCTGTCTTCTCAAACTGTAGACAGCACTGGACTCTTTCTTAAACGATTTCTTCTCGGTGCGCGATGAGGCACCCTTCTGTATCTTCCCAGCCTTAATACCAGCTTCAATCCTCTCACCAGTAAAAATAAGATCTGTAAACCCAGCTGAAGAGCTTCCAATTAGATGGTTAAAGAATGGACCAGACAGGGTCCCCAAAAACATGTTAACAAGTTCACGATCAGCCAAAGGTGGTTGCACCCTTCCGGCAAGGTCTCTCCACTTTTGAGCATATTCTTTAAATCCTTCACCCGTTCCTATTGACATACCCTGGAGTTGGGTATGCGTAGGAGCGAGGTCGGAGTTATACTGATACTGCCTGTAAAATGCAGTAGCCAAATCTTCCCAGCTGCAGATACTGGCTCCGTCCAACTGATAGAACCACTCAAGCTGAGTCCCTGAGAGACTGTCTTGAAAGAAATGGATCCACAAGTTCTTATCAGCAGTGTAAGGCTGAATCTTCCTCACATATGACCGGAGGTGTAGCTCTGAACAGGAAACTTCATCATACTTGGCAAAGGCAGGTGCCTTGAATTTATGGGGAATCACCACCCCAAATGATAGACCCAGATCTCTGAAGTCCAGACCGGGCACCTTCTGTATTTCCATAGCACTCAAACGGTCTTCCAGCTGTTTGTACTTATCCTCAGCAGGAGGATACTGTTCTTCGTCATAGTCCGTCTCATTGTCTGAGACCATAAGGCTAGGTGCCCTCCTTTCTTGTGGACTATCTTTCCCTCCATATGAGGTGGTCAGATCAACTTCATTCTGTAGCCCGTTTCCAAACCTGCATCCAGTATTGAACAGGATGGTCCTCTTCTTCTTCTTCTTCTTCTTCTCTTTCAGGATCAAAGTCTTCAGGTCCTGCTGACCCTTATCCAGATTCATGAACAGCTCTTGAAATTGGGCATTTTGGGCCTGGAGGGCCTTGATAGCTTGCTCAGTGGAAGGTTCAACAGACATGATGATTGAGCGTTGAAATAAACAGCGAAGAAGATAAGAGACCTGTAACGGGGTACCTGTTTATGAAATGCATGGGATGAAATGCGTATGATTTATGATTTCAAAGAAAATCGAGATTCAAATTTGTAAATAAGAAAGGAAACACTCTTTATTAGACTTAAACTTCGAAATTTAAATTGTTCAACAAACTGCCCTTAGGCGTTACAAGAATGGAAATACTGAAAAGTAAATAAAAACTGTAAAGAAATAATCAAAGGTCCATCAATGCTTCCATGGTCTCTTCTTCTCAGTGCGGACATAATCATTCAGAATCCGCCCGTTCTCCAACTGTCTGGTTAGCTTTTGGATCTTCTGTTCCTGTTCATTGAACCTCTCTCGGTAGGAATCTCGTTCATCCCTCAACTGCATCCAAGACCTCTTCAGTGTCCCAATATCAGTGGGCATATAAGGTTGGAGGATAGTTGGAGGAACCCCCTCCTTATTAGCAACTTCAAGAGTAACAGGCCTGACAGCTTCGTATGTCATACCTAACTTCTGGGCACGGATGCGGACCCATCTGAGATATGGCTCCATTGGTAGAGAAGTCTTTGGTCCTAAATCATGTAGGTCATATCGGTGAACTCTTTCCCAAGCCCTTATGAATTTACGACGCAGCTCGTCATTATCTCCCTGAAAATCAAAGATGATATGAGGCATCAACATCTCATGAGGCCCTTCTCTTCTGGCTCTTCCAAACTGACGGAGAGCTAAGCATGGGTTGTAAGAAAACCCTCCATGGAGTCCGATCAATGGAACATTAGGATACTCTCCGCAGCGATCAATGACAGTCACCTCATCCATACCTTTGAGAGTCCAGATAATGTCATCACTAGAAAGAGACATCACCCTATAAGCCCAACCCAATCCTTCTTTGTTTTTCATCACGGACTTAGGGAGGTGCGAAATAAACCACCTCGACAATAAAGGAACACAGCACATCAAAGTTCCCCGCTTTCGGGCAGTACGAGCATAGAGCTGATGAAGCATATCACCCAAGAGAGTGGGTACCGGATTCTGAGAGATGAAGATCTTTATGGCATTAATACCAACAAAAGTGTCAGGATTCGGAAACAATACCAAACCATAAATCAAAAGGGCAAGAATATCCTTGTACGCCTTGAAGTCTAAGCTGTCCCAGAAGTAATTATCTTTGTCCACCAAGAACTTAGTCAGAAAACCCTTAGATCCACTTCTAGTCTCCCAGTTAGCCATTACCTCCTCTTTGGTCAAGTGAAGGGCTGCAGCAATCTCTTCAGGCTTGAGAGTCTTTTCCCAACCAGTGAACGGGAGTCTTCTCCAAAACAGAGATACCGAGCAACTCAGAAAACTCTTCCAGGGTAAGAACCAGCTGGAAGTCTTGAAAGGTGAAGCAATGGTATAACGAATCATAAAACTGGACCAGGACACTCATCATTTGTTCGTCCAACTTTGAGGTGACCAAACTGAGAAGAGAACCATGCCTTTTGATGAAGGAAGTCGTGTCTGGAATCCTGACAACCAAATCTTTAAGCAGGGTAGGGATTTGGACAAAGTTGATCCGGATAGTATTCCTACGCATGGGCATCATGATGGCCTACAAAATAGAGCAAAGATGAAACCCTCTCGTCTTTGAAATAGGTTAGTCCTTATGCAGAATGTATGCAATGTCATGATGTCATGATGTCATGGTAAAGGCACACCACAAGTATCCACAAAAGGCAAACATGGTAAAGGCACACAAGTCACACAAAAGAGCCCTTAGATTTCAGGATGGAATGGAGCTTAGGTACTACCCTCTTTCAGTTCAGTTGGTTAAGACCTGTCCTAAAAATAGCAACCGGGTTCTAGAGGATCTCAATATCACTGACTACCCTCAATCGGTCATAATTCCAGTTTAGCAACCTTTTCTTGCGGCCGGAATCATCGCGAGAGTTTAGCCTCAATGAGTGTAGCATACTGCTACTGTTTTATGGCCAAGTTGGTCAATTTAAGGTTCTAAGGTCAGTTGATGCTTAATGACTCCTTAGAAGACCCATATTCTCCTCGTTCCAACACAAGGGATATCGGTACAGACCAAGGTGTCACACCAACGTAGCTACTGCTTCATCTATGTCGGTCTACGCCAGACAGATCCCTCACAGTTTATTGCTACTTACCTAAAAGGTATCCCCAGATCCGGGTTAGGATCTATAGAACTCCGATACAAGCCCATAAAATTAAAGCATACAAAGCATACAATTGAAAACATAGTGATCTAATCCTAAGGTACACCTCACTTATATAATTCCCCAGCAGAGTCGCCAGTTCTGGCAATCGGTGGGAATAGAACTGATTGTTTTAGAATGCTGGTTCGCGTTTGCATTTGTTTTTGCAAAATGTCGCGGTAAGCAAGAGTCGCCACCGTCTTTTATTTTATCCAACAAGGAAAGGACAAAAGCACAGAAAAATTCTTTTTTGAGATATTTCTCGGGTTCGGGAGGTAGATTATAGAAAGGGAAGGTGTTAGCACCCTTTCTATCCGTGGTTATCTACGGGCTCTTAGGTACTTGCTCATTATGTTTTCAAAATTTTGCTTTTCTTTGTGATTGTGGATTTGAAAGAAGTTTTTGCTTGAAAGTTGTGTAAGTGCGAAAAGTTTTATTTTGTTTTAAAAGGAGCAAGTACTTAAGAACCATCTACCTACTCAAAAAGGAATTAATCTGTACAAGTATCCTTTAGACAATGCTATCCCACTATTGAGGAGTAGGAAGCATCATCGTTGGAGTTTTCGGGTCAATTCGATTAAGGGACGTGTGGTCACTAAAGCAATATTAGAATGCCTTAGCAGTAACCTTAATGTCTTAGATCATTTTTCCGAGGCAACCGTTTCGAGGCAACTATGATCTTTGGACAAGAGGGCGACCTCTAAGACTTCCTATACTCAATGACCACGTTCGAAGGCAACTAAGTGAGGTGTACCCTAAGAGTGGCATGTGCGAATGTATTCTTTTTCAGTTATATTATCTTTGTACATGTTATGGTGAGCTACTGTTGATTTTAAGTTAAAATTGATCTTGTCATGCATAGCCTATTATTCAAACATCTAGCAGTTAATGGTTGCGGAAATTAAATTGCGGAAAATAAATCTAAGCTATTACAAGGCGTCGGGTATTTACATCGCCAAAAAAAAACCCTTAAAATTTAGATTGCGGAAAGTAAATAAAACGATAAAATAAAATCCTAAGTTAAGACTATTACATCCTCGGAGCAATTACAATATATGGATCAAAAATAAATCGCGCGAGAAAAATTGAATCGGAACGTCCTAGGGTTTTGACCCTTTTTCATTAAATAAAGCATATTTTGTTATTTTTTGAATTAAAAATTAAGTCTAAATTAATAATTAAATTAATTAATAAAAAGAAAATAATTTTGAGTTTTTATGTTAATTAGGGAAATAAAATAAGAATGGTTAAAAAGTATTAAAAACCTAATTCTAAATTAATTTTAATTTAATGCAAAACATGTTAAATTTAAACCTAATTAAAAACTAAATTAATTAGTTACAATTTATTTACAAAAATAATAAAATAGTGAAATTAAAAAAATATTATTTTTGGTTATTTTCTGATTTCATAAAAAAAATTATTGATTGGTTAATTAACAAAAATAATAAAACAAATAAAATAAAATAAATATAGAAAAGTAAAAGAATAAACCAAAGGGGTTTTGGGCCTAGAAGGGAGGTTGATTCAGCAGAATTCCAGGCCCAAACGCAAGCAGCCTTTGTTGACTTTCTTCATTCAATGTGCATCTTTGACTAGGGAACGTGATGGTCCCTCACTCCTAGCCACTGGATTACATCTGAAGCTACTTGGCCACCATCTGGATGAGGGCGTATGATAGGCCCTACTTTGAGTGTTGCATGGAATTGTCTGAAACAAAATAATACAAATGCTTTGGGGGACCTGGGATTCAAACCCAAGTCCCAAGGGACAATTCAACTAGCGCGCTACCAACTGAGCCATGATGTTAACCTGTTAGTGGAATAAGACGCAAATAATATATTCAAAACCAACAATTATTCCCTGCAAAAAATAAAAAAATGCGCTATGATTCAAATTGGCCAATCACGCCCAACCACGTGATCGTCTTCTTCATATCACCCTGGTTTGTTTACCTACGGATTTTGTTACGCGGGAAGATTCGTAGCATCTCTCAAAAATCCATCCTAGGTCACAAAAATACAAGCTATGACCATCATTGGATTCATCTCTCTCTCCTGAACTCATCCATGGCCATTATTGGCCTTAATTTAACCTGTATGAAGAGTGCCCAAAAACAAGAACAAGAACCCTAGGTTCTGGATATGGGGTTAGAGGTCACGAAAATAAAATCAAACAATGCAGTTTGCTTAGGAATTTAATGGTCAGTATGAATATGCGAGAAATTTGGCACAAGGATGCAGGAAAATTGAGTTATGATTCCATGTGCAGAGCAATGTTCATGGAGACTTACAGTGCGTTATAGGCGATGAAAAGGCTTCCTTTTGATTGGTATAGCTCCACTGGATGTCAAGGAAGAGAGCTACGTTTTGCTTTTGGTCTGAATTCGCCTCTAAACCAAAATTCGATCACCACTTTTTCAAGGTTTTTTGCAAACTTGTTATGGCCGTTTCCACAGAGTTTTGTGCGTGTTCTAGGTTTGTGAGGCTTGCTTGCATATAATAGAATGATTCTAGGTCAAAATATGGGCCAATATCCATGTGCATTGAAGAATTAGGATTTGATTTTGATCACCATAACCATATTTCCAAATATAGGCAAGATCTGGTTTTTTATGCTTGAATGAGCCATGATGCGATTTGATTGAGTGAATAATGATAATTGCAAGTTGTATAAATCACAAAGATCCCTTTACATCAATTTTTAGATTTTATTTGATTTAATATTGTTTTAAAATGAATTAAATCAATAAAAATAAAATAAAATAGAAAAATAAATGAATGGTCATGAAATTAAAGATGGGACACGTGTGTGGCATGAAAAGACCATATCAAGTGGGAAAAAGTGGGCCCTTTTGTCAAAAATTGGAGTTTTGAGGATAGTTTACTTTTGGCAATTTTGGAAAAATGTCTAACTTCAACAATGCATAACTTCTTCAATTTTGAACTTTTGGAGGTGTTCTTGGACTTTTTAGAAACCTTGAGATGTCCTCTAATAAACCCTTTTGGTCTCACGTCATTTGATTCTCCATTCTCAAGTTATAAGCTTTGGCAAAAAAGGTGTTTTTGTTGACTTTCAAAAATGACCTATAATGTCCAAATTTGTAACTTTTTGTGAGAGCATTTATTGATCTTGGGGTGTGAAGATGGATTGTAGAATATTTAATCCTCTTCAAAATGAGCTTTGGATGGGTCATTTCTCATAAATTATGAGAAAGTTATGCTTGGTCAAAGTTGAGTTGACTTTTCCTGCAAAACCCTAATTTAGCAACTTTTGAATTTTGATGAATCTTGAGCAATCCTTGATGAATCATGATCAACCCTTTATCAAATGATGAATTAACCTTAAAAATGAGAATGTTAACAAAAAATCTTAAGGTTTGACTGTATTTGGAACACAGTTGACTTTTGCCCTAGCACAATCGATTTTTGGGCCTCTTGAGCAATTGACTGACCAAACTTCCTCTGCAAGGCTTGAACTTTGACATGGATGAACTTAAGAACATATTAGGACATTTGGGAACACTTGAGGTCATTTTGATGTGAGGACCTTGATGCAACACAAAACCCTAATTTTGACTTGACTGCCTTAGGAGGTGATTTGACTGTCCAAACCTTGAGCCAACTTGAGCAACTTGAAGCTTCTTCTTGACATATCTTGAGGAATATGGGAGGGCAAATTTTGGGGTACAACAACCTGAAAATAGTATGTGTTGACACATGTGCTTGTGCTTTAAAGCAGAAGTGCTGAAAGCTTTAATATTGCAGTACATGTGTCGACCTGAAAAATTTATGTGTCGACACATACTAGATCTTTTAAGAAAATGCATAAATGAAGAATTTATGTGTCGACTCATATAAATTTGAGGTCGACACATAAGTACTGCTTTTGTGCAAAAACTGATTTTTCATGATTGGGACCAATTTTAAAGTTGTTTTAAATGATTCCTAAGACCTCTAATGCAAGGGAGTGCAACAAGACATAAGGATATCGTCCACCATAGTGAAATGCTAGCTTTTTGAGTTTTAATATCATGTAAAACATCTAATAGTGAAGTTGCACTCACAATCCGCTTATTAGGCAGTGAGTCATGCTCTGGTCTATGTAACACGGGAAACGTTTGAAGTCATGTTTGTTATACTCTCTTTATTTATGATGTATTGAGATTATATGATGAGTGGCATTTAGAGCCTAATGTTTTATTATATAATTATTATTATGGGATTTCAATTATTGGTATCTTTGTGAAAGAGAATTATTCCGCTGTGATATACATATGTGTATGGAACATGATTTTAAATGCGTGTTATGAGCATGATCGGTATAGTTTTATTGGCTTTTAAATACACGTGATGCCCTCTTTTGATATTCATGCTAATTTACTCTGGTTATACCATATATTTGCGCGGGGATTTGAGAGGGTATTACATTAGTGGTATCAGAGCATGGTCGGCCAGTTGACTAGGTTATTAATGTGTTTATTTCCTTTTGTATTCGATATGTGTATATGACACAATCAATAATGTTTGTCTGATGAGGATTGTTGGTTGTTTGAAATCTCAGGATGATGGTTGTATGAAGGAATGGGGATGTTATTGTCGAGGAGTTGGAAATGTTAGCTGGTGCGACTGGGCAACATCCGCATGTTAATGTTGGTAATAGAGATGATGATAAATTCCGTGCTTTGGGGAGGTTCCAGAGGAAAAATCCGCCAATCTTTGAAGGAGCTCATGAACCTGACAAGGCACATTTTGGGTCATGAATTGTTCGGGTGCTTAGAGGGTGCAGTTCAGTACCCATATGCTTGAGAAGGAAGCTAAGGATTGGTGGAATAACATTGTTCAGAGGTTTGATGAGGATGGGATTGAGGTTACTTGGAAACTTTTAGAGATGCATTTCAAGAGAAGTATTTTCCAGAGGATGTATGTGGAAGAAGGATATTGAGTTTCTTGAGCTGAAGCGGGGTAATAGAATTGTGGCTAAGTATGCTGTAAAGTTTGAGGAGTTGATTAAGTTTTGTCCTCATTACAACACTACTAATGCTGAGAGATCTAAGCGGCTTAAGTTTATCAGTGACTTGAGATCTGGGATCAAGAAAGCCATAGGTTATCAACAGATTAGGAGATTTTATGAGTTGGTTAAACAAGATTAAGATCTATGATAAGGATAGTAGAGAGTGTTGCTCACTATAAGTCTTTGAATGATAAGAAGGGAAAAGGGAAATTCAGGGGAAAGCCATATGTGACTCCTTCTGATAAGGGGAAACATAAATATGGTTATAACAAGAAGCCAAGTGGGAGAGGAGCTCATACTCTGGTTAGGTGCTATAGGTGTGGTGTTGAAGGACATCGTGCTCCTGAATGCATAAGTGTTAAGGTGAAATGTTTCAAGTGTGACAAACTGGGTCACAAATCTTTTGGTTACAGAGGAAATACGAGTGTGACTTGCTACAACGATGGTGAGTAAGGGTACATTAGTACCAAGTGTGACAAGCCGACGAAGGAACAAGCTAAAGGAAAAGTGATTGCTTTATCTGGTTCTGAGAGTGCTGTTGAGGATTGACTAGTCTGAGGTATGTGCTTTATAAATGGTACACATTTGATTTCTATTATTGATACTGGTGTGACACATTCTTTCATTTCTTTGGATTGTGTTAAGAGATTGAATCTTAAGTTATATGATATGAATGAAAGTATGGTTATTGAGACTCATGCCATAGGTTCATTGACTACTTCATATGTGTGTTTGAATTTTCTGTTGAGTATTTTTGGTAAAGACTTTGGAGTTGATTTAATATGTCTTCCGTTAGATCAACTTGATGTTATTCTTGGGATGAACTGGTTGGAATACAACCATGTTCATATCAACTATTTTGATAAGACGGTTATCTTTCTTGATTATGGTTTTGAAAGAGATTTGTTTATGTCTGCCAAGCAAGAGAATGAATATATGCAGGATAGTGTTGTGTTGTTGGCTTTGATGGCAACATTAAATATTGGTGGGAAACGAATGATTGGTGAATTACCAATAATTCATGATTTTCTTGAGGTATTTACTAAAGATGCAAGTGATTTATCTCCATAGCGTGAGGTGAAGTTTACGATTGACTTAGTTCCTGGAACTAGTCCGGTATTGATGGCTCCATATCGGATGTCCGCATCTAATTGAAAGATTTGAAGAGTCAACTTGAGGATTTGCTTGAGAATAGGTTTATTTGTCCTAGTGTATCACTGTAGGGTACGCCAATTTTGTTGGTTAAGAAGAAAGAAGGTACTATGAGGTTATGTATGAATTATAGATAATTGAACAAGGTGACTATCAAGAATAAGTATCCACTTTCAAGGATTGATGGATCAATTAGTGGGTGCTTGTGTGTTCAACAAGATAGATTTGAGGTATGGGTGTCATCAAATTCGTGTAAAGGCTGAAGATATTCAGAAGACTATTTTTAGAACAAGGTATGGTCATTATGAGTATTTTGTGATGTCGTTCGGTGTGACCAATGCACCTGGTGTATTTATGGAATACATGAACATGATTTCTCATCAGTATTTGGATAAGTTTGTGGTTGTATTCATTGATGATATTTTGATCTATTCGAAGAGTGAAGAAGATCATGTCGAGCATCAGAGGATTATGTTATCTGTGTTGAAAGAGAAGAAGTTGTATGCTAAGTTTTCTAAGTGTGAGTTTTGGTTGAAGGGAGTGATTTTCCTTGGTCATGTGATATCTAGTGGTGGTATTGATGTTGATTCGTCGAAGATTGAGGTTGTGTCTCAATAGGAAGCTCTGAAATTTATTTTTGAGATTACAAGTTTTCTTGGTTTATCAGGTTATTATCTGAAGTTTATTGAAGGATTTTCCAAGTTATCTTTGTCGTTGACGCAATTTACCAGAAAAGGTCAAGCTTTTATTTAGACTGCATAATATGAAGCTGGCTTTCAGAGCTTAAGAGAAGGTTGAAAAACACTCCTATTTTGATTTTTCCTGATCCAACAAAACCATTTGTTGTGTATTGTGATGCTTCATTGATGGTTTTAGGAGGTGTGTTAATTCATAATCGACAAGTTGTAGCTTATGCTTCAAGGCAACTTAAAGTGAATGAAAGGAATTATCCGACTCATGATTTAGAGTTAGCTGTTATTGTGTTTGTATTAAAACTTTGGAGGCATCATTTGTTTGGATCTAGATTTGATGTGTTTAGTGATCACAAGAGTTTGAAATATCTGTTTGATCAGAAATAGTTGAATATGAGACAAAGAAGGTGGTTAGAATTCTTGAAGGATTGTGATTTTGGTTTGAATTACCATCTGGGTAAAGCGAATGTTGTGGTTGATGCATTAAGTGGGACGTATTTTCATATGTCGATGTTGATGGTGCGAGAGTTGGAATTACTTAAGCAATTTCGAGATATGAGTTTGGTTTATGAAAAGACTTCTTATGGAGTTAAGCTTGGTGTGTTGAAGCTTACTAGTGGCATTCTAGATTCGAGAAGGTCAGAAATCTAATTTGATTTTGGTGGATAAATTGATGTTGATAAATCAAGGTCAAGGTGGAAATTTCATATTGATGAGAATGGTATCATAAGATATCATGATAGAGTTTGTGTTTCAAATATAGACGATTTAAAGAAGATGATTCTTGAGGAAGGGCATCGTAGTGGATTGAGTATTCATCTTGGAGCTACTAAGAAGTATCAGGATTTGAGGAAATCGTTTTAGTGGATAGGTATGAAGAAAGAGATTATGGAATTTGTGTATTCTTATTTGACTTGTCAGAAGTCGAAGATTGAAAATCAGAAATCATACGGATTGATGCAATTGTTATCTATTCTAGATGTAAATGGGATAGTATCTCTATAGATTTTGTTTCTGGTTTACCTAGAACACTGAATAATTCTGAAGCTATTTGGGTTATTATGGACAGGTTGACGAAATCTGCTCACTTTATTCTGATGAGAACGGATTATCCGATGGAGAGGCTTGCAAAGCTGTACATTTAGAGGATTGTCAGTTTGTATAGTATTCTTCTAGTATTGTGTCAGATAGAGATCTGATGTTTACTTTGAAATTTTAGGAAGGTTTGCAAAACTCTTCGGATACGAAGTTGGATTTGAGTTATGCTTATCATCTGCAGATAAATGGTTAGACTGAGAGGACAATTCAGTCACTTGAGGATCTTTTGAGGGCTTGTGTGTTGGAACAAGGAGGTGCTTGGGATAGTTACTTTCCTTTGATTGAGTTTACTTATAACAAAAGTTTCCATTCGAGTATTGGAATGACATTGTTTGAGGCTTTGTATGGTAGAAGGTGTAGGACACCTTTGTGTTGGTATGAATCAGGAGAGGGTGTTAAGTTAGACCTGAGATAGTCCAGCAGACTACAGATAAGGTTAAGATGATTCATAAGAAGATGAAGGCTTCTCAGAGTCATCAGAAGAGTTATCATGATAGAGGAGGAAAACACTTGAGTCTGAGAAGGGAGATCATATGTTTCTTAGAGTTACTCTGGTGACAGGTATTGGTCAATCTTTGAATCCATGTGTTGTACCCCAAAATTTTCCCTCCCATATTTCTCAAAACATTTCAAGAAAGATCCACAAGTTGCTCAAGGTAGTCCAAGGGTTGACCAGACAAGCTCTCTCCTAAGGCAGTCTACCTCAAATTAGGGTTTCATGTTGCATCAAGATACTTGAGTCCAAGGGATCCCAAATTCTCACCGTTGTCCTAATATGTTCTCAAGATCATTCATGTCAAGTTTCAAGCCTTGCAGAGGAAGTTTGCTCAGTCAATGGCTCAAAGGCCTGAAAATCGATTGTGCTAGGGCAAAAGTCAACTGTGGCCTACATACAGTCAAACTTCAATATTTTTAGTCAACATCCTCATTTTGAAGTATCATTCATCCTTTTATCAAGGGTTGTTCATGATTCATCAAGGATTGCTCATAATTCATCAAGAATCAAAAGTTGCTAAATTAAGGTTTTGTAGGAAAAGTCAACTCAACTTTGACCAAGTATAACGTTCTCATACTTTATGAGAAATGACCCATCCAAATATAATTTTAAAGAGTATTCCATGCTCTACAATCCATCTTCATCTCCCAAGTTCAAAATATGAACTCACAAGAAGTTATGAATTTTGACATTATATGTCATTTTGAAAAGTAAAAAAAAAACACCTTTTTTGTCAAAGCTTCATACATGAGCATGGAATATCAAATTGAGATGACACCAAAATTGTTTCTTAGAGGACATCTCAAGCTTTCTAAAAAGTCCAAGAACACCTTCAAAGAGTCAAAATTGAGGAAGTTATGCATTGGTGAAGTTGACCTTTTTTGCAAAATTGCCAAAAGTCAATTATGCCTAAAGTTACAAATTTTGCTTAATGGGCCTAACTTTTTGCACTGGTTTTGAGTTGGCAACATGGTCCACGAGCCCTAGCCTTTTCCACTTGGCATTATCTTGTTTTTATTATTTATTTTGATTTTTATTTGAATTAAATCATTTTAAATCAAAACAAATCATAGAAAATCCAAAATATTGAAATTCAAAGATCTTGTGCTTGTTTCAGGTCCTACATACAGCTAGCATAAGATCAAATTCGTGTGAAGGCATGAGGTGCACAAAAAGATTGGATTTGGACTATTTTTGGAATGATTTTAAAGTTAATCAAATTAAGATCAAAGACATTGATGGAGGAAGATTGAGGCCAGGTTTTCAACCCTAATTCACTCCTCAATACATAAAGAAGGTGTGCAGACCAAAAGAGAGGCTAGAGAGAGGCGTAGGAACCAGAACAAAACTTGAAAAAATACCAAAAGAGTGCAAACACAAATTCATACTTTGAAGCAATTTCAAGATCCTTGGACCATCTCAATCGCTTCCTGGGAGTGTAAGCAAGCAAAAGCAATCAAGAACAAGCGTTTCCAGGCCCTGAATACCACTGTAAGTCAACCACGACATCCGTGTATTTTTGAAATCGGTTTGCATGATTTAGACATTGATAGCATGAATTAATGATATATTCTTGATCCTTAAGACATATGCAAGCTTTCTGTAATCTTTAATTGTGTTTTCATGGCCTGTATAAGGTTTCACCATTGTTAGGGTTTGTAGCTTCAAATTGGGATCTTGGTGTACAGGTGAAATTGGGCCACGATTAGGGTACCATGATGTTCGTGAGACTGAGACGAATGGATTGGTACCATCACCATTGATTTATTGTGCTTGTACATTATTTTGGATGTGCCCAGGGTTTTAGCTACGGAGAGTGTCTGTTGGTATAGGTCTGTTGTCTAAAACAACAGATCCTTGGAGAAGATGAAGACGTGGCGGACAACCATTTGCGTATTTGAATTTCGCGCGTTTTGGACTTAGCGTTTTTTGCTTTTCATATATTATCATTATTATTTAATGTATATACAAACAAGAACAAATGGCGCAGTGGTAGTGGAGTATGTGCAAAATGCTTCAGGACCTGGGTCCGAATCCCAGGTCTCCCAAATATTTCATATATTTTGTCTTTCAGTGATTCAGTGTGCATACAAAGCCAAGGAGTATCATACGTCCTCACAATTCAGCCAGCCAAGTATCAGGATACTAGATCTGATGGCCATCAGGCGAGCATCCACCAAAGGCGCTGGTCAAGGCAAGGCAGGGGATTATGGAGGTCAATGTGGGTCACCATCTTTTGGGCCCAGAATCTGATTTTTCACCCCCCTCAAACTACTGATTGCAGACCCAAATCTCTTTCTCTATTCTTTTTTATTTGTTTTATTTAATTTATTTATTTTATTTTACTAACAAATTAATTATTTCTTTTTTATCAAAAAATCATAAAAAATAATACTTTTCATAAATTAGGTTTAGATTTTATTTTTTTATCAAAAATTAATTAATTTAATTAGATTTTAATTTTAGGTAAACTTTAATTCTTTTTGCAAATAAATTAACAAATCATTAGAAAATTAGGGTTTTATTTCTAACTTAATTTTATTTTATTTTCCTAAAAATAACCAAAAACACAAAAAATAGGCCATGTAATTATTTTTATTAATTAATTTAATTATCTAATTAATTGCATATTTAAATTTAAAACCTAATTCTTTTCTTAAAAAACAACAAAAAACTTTTTTTCTTTTAATTAGGCTAAAAAGGGTCAAAACCCTAATTTCTTCCCGATCTTAATTTCATCGCGCGCTTTATTATTATTTTTACCATATTGATGTAACTGCTCACAAGTTGTAATAGTTTTAATTAGGAGTTTTATTTTTCATTTATCGCTTTATTATTTAAGGGTTTGTTTTTGGCTATGTAAATACCCGAAGCCTTGTAATAGCGTAGTTTAATTTCCGCACTTTAAATTCCACAAAATATTAACTGCTAGATATATGATTAGGGTTGCATGACAAGAATGTATGATTAACTTTAAAACAGTTAGATAACCCTAAAATGTGCAAAGATAAATAATCTGAAATTGAATCACTCGCACATGCGCACTCCTAGGGTACACTCCCACTTGGTTGCCTTCGGTAAACGGTCATTGAGTATAGGGTGCTTTAGTGATCGTCCTTTTGTCCAAAGATCAAAGTTGCCTCAGAAAGGTTGTCTCTGATATTGTTTCCTCGGATAAATTGATCTAAGACGTTAGGGTTATTACTAAGACATCCTAACATTGCTTTAGTGATCGTACGTCCCTTTCGAATTGACCCTCAAAACTCCAACGACGGTGCTACCCACTCACTAATAGTGGGATAACGCTGTCTAAAGGAAGCGAACATAGAACGATTCTTTTTTCGAGTAGGTAGATTAGTTCTTAAGTACTTGCTCAAAAAAAAACAAACTTTTTTCACACTTACACTCCTTTAAAAACAAAGTTTTGAAAAAACACTTCATTACACTCTTGAAGACAGAAGCAAGAGTTAAATTGAAGTAAAACAAAAAGCTTTTCAAATCACACAAACACACAAAGAAGCAATTTTGAAAATGATGAGCAAGTACCTAAGAGCCCGTGGAAAACCACGGATAGAAAGGATGCTAATACCTTCCCTTTCTATAATCTACCCCCCGTACTCAGAATAATCTCGAAAAAGGAATTTTTCTGTGCTTTTTTCCTTTCCTTGTTGGATAAAATAAAAGTCGGTGGCGACTCTTGCTTACCGCGACATTTTGCAAACACAAACGCAAAACGCAAACTAGCATTCCTAAAAAACAAGTCCCGGTTCTGGCCACCGTATCACACCATGTAAGTTGACGCTGCATTTTATTGGTCCTTATCAGATTTCCGAGAAAGTAGGTAAAGTGGCTTACTAGATTGCTTTGCCACTGTCGCTTTCTAATCTCCATGATGTGTTCCATGTGTCTTAATTGAGGAGATGCATTATGGATCATTCTCACATGGTCCAATTAGATGATGTACATGTAAGAGATAACCTGATTGTGGAGACATCACCTATGCGGATAGAGGATCAGGAGTTGAAGAAACTTCATGGTAAAGAGATAACCTTGGTTAAGGTATCTTGGGGATGATCAGAGGGTGGAAACATGACTTGCAAACTCGAGATTCGGATGAGGGGTTCTTATCCTGAGTTGTTTGTTTGAGGTAATTTTCGTGGACAAAAATCTTTTAAGTGGGGGAGAGTTGTAACACCCAGATTTTATTTACTAGTTATTTTATTAGTTATTTATTTTATTAATTATTATGTGATATAGTAATTAATTAATTTGTGTGATTTTGTGAATATGTGAATGATTGGAATTAATTGTGAATATGTGTTATATGAGTAATTGAGTTAGTAAGTGTGAAAATAAAATTATTAAGTAATTGGCCCTTGGTGATGGTTTAGTGTGAGAATGAGATAATACCATTAGTGAAATCAGAGTTAGTAAGAGTTTATCAAAACAAAGAGAAATAGAATTATAATTGTCAAAACAAGATAAGAGAAGAAAAGAAGAAAAGAGGAAAAGAGGAGAAAAGAGAGAAAAGAGAAGAGAAGAGGGAAGAAACCTAGAAAGTATCTACATCCAAGGTAAGTGTGGGTAATTTTCTTGTTATGGGATTATATAAAAGTATGCAATGGGTAGTTCCATGATTTAGGGATTTTGTTCTTCAAACTTTAGGTTTTTGACATGTTTAGGTTGAAATGAGATTCATGAAATCGATGTTGGAAAACATGTTTTTAATGTTTAAGACTGGAGCTATATGTTAGATATAGGTTGTAATGTATTTAATTGGTGAAATATATGGTTTGAATGAGATTTAGATGAACGAATTCGTAGGAGGCAGAAGTTGTCCATAGTAGAATTTTTCTGCATTTCGCAGAGGCCGCTTAGCACCGTGGGTCGAGCTTAGCGGGTTCTGGGATAAAATTATTTATATTTTGATTAATTGGTTAGGGGTACTGTATGCTTATGGTTTATAAAGGACTTACATAAATTTTAATAATTTATTGGATGTGTATTGGATATGTTTTGGATGACTTTTTGATGAAAGTATAACACTTGATTTTGTGCATATGTATGTTGTGAATTGATGATGATTGTGAATAACATGGTTTGGCATTGTTGCTATGTGTTATTATGATGTGTTCAAGTGATGAATGTTATGGAAATACATTATATGTGATTGATAACATGAAATGTGTATGTTTGTGAAAAGGTGGGATAATTCAAATATGTTGAATTATGTAATATATGCTTGTATGATTAAGATTGAGGGATGATCCTAATTGCATATGATTGTTGAGATTGCACATGAATCATTTGTTGTCAAGAGACAATGTTTGTTAGCTTTTGCGAGAGTTAGTGACTTGTCCCAAACCTAGGGGATTGATTTGAAAGCTTGAGGGATGGGCTTTTGGTGGTTATCTGTCTGAGGGATGGACACGGTTTAAACGTAAAAACTGTTAAGGATAATAATTGGTACCACATGCATATTGCATTGAGTTGCATTTGATTCACATGTGTCAATGTGAAATATTGAATTGGTGCGCATTGTGTGGTATTGGTGTGAATGGTATAATTTTTTGTATATGTGATTGACTTTCTTTAAACCATGAAATGTTGAGCTATGTCGTATATGTAAATAGGTGAATTGGATTGGACAATATTGAATACATAAATATGTGAGGTGTGATAAATTCATTTGATGTATGTATGTCTTGCATTACTTATTATTATATATTTCTATAATGATGTGAATTATCACCCTTCTGTTGGAATGATGTTTCTACGATATCGTTCATGTACCAAAGATAGTGGTGCTTCTCGCGAGGATTAGTCAGAGGATATAGTTCCTTGTTTATCCGCTTATTAGATAGTGAGTTATGCTCTGATCTATGTAACACGGGGAATATTTGAACTCGTATTTGTTTTGAGAGATGTTTGTTATACTCTCTTTATTTATGATGTATTGAGATTATGCGATGAGTGGTCTTTAACGCCTAATGTTTTATTATATAATTATTATTATTGGATTTCAATTATTGGTATCTTTATGAAAGATAATTATTCCACTGTGATATGCATATGTGTATGGAACATGATTTTAAATGCGTGTTATGAGCTTGACCAGTGTAATTTTGTTGGTTTTGGAATACATGTGACACCTTCTTTTGATATGCATACTAATTTACTCTGATTATGCCATATATTTGTGTGAGGGTTTAAGGGAGTATTACAATCCTGCCTCTAAAACTGGACCACAGAGAATCCGTCAGATTCCAAGGAGACTTGCAGACTTTGAATTGTTGCAAGATCATGAAATTGACCTTGAAGGGGAAGTTATTCAATGTGTCGTGATGGTGGAATCTAAACCTGTCAATATCAATGAAGCTCTCGAGAATAAGGTTTGGGTGAAATCCATGAAGGAATAACTTGAGGCTATTGAAAGAAACAAGATATGAGAATTTCTTATTCTACCAAAGAACAAGAAAGCCATCAACGTGTCATGGGTTTTCAAGATAAATCTGGAGCTAGATGGGTCAATTACAAAGCAAAAACTAAGGTTAGTTGCTAGAGGATTTCTATAGAAATATGGTTTAGACTACTTCTTAGTGTTTGCTCCTTTAGCTAGACATGAAACAATCTGAATGGTGATTGTTATAGCTGCAAATAAGAATTGGCTTCTGATACATTTAAATGTGAAGTTAACATTTAAATGTGATAAATAAAAGAGAGACAATAACAATTTTACCAAACTATCTTAATTGATTAATGATGTAATATTCAAATTATCATTAATGCAGTGTGAGAGAAATAATAAATTAAAAATATTAATTAAAAGAGGTAATTATAATATTAAAACTAAAATTGTATTGAAAACTAAAAACAACATTTATTTTAAAATAAATATTTTTTATATTGAGATGGGGAGAGTATAAATTAACATGAGAGTTACATGTATTAAATTATACTTATTTATATTGGGTCATAAGATTAACTAAAAAAAATATTGTTAGAGCCAAATTTATTTATTATAGAAATTATTAATTAAACAAAATTTGAAGTTTCAAATTGTCTTGAAAGACTAGTTTAAGTCGGTTAAGATTTTATCATCGAATTTAAAATATTAAAGGTGAATATAACATAAATTCGGCTTAATCAGATTCAACCGACCATAAATGTTTATTTAGTTTTATTTATTTATGAGTTATAGGTTAAATCTCATTAATTTCAGAACTTGATTTATAGATTGATGTTTTCAGAATCTGACTCATGATCAATTTTATGACAGATAGTATATCTTAAATTTAATCCTTCTGTTGTAAAATAACTGTTATTTAAAGATTTTATATATATATATATATATATATTAAAAAATATAATTATATTATTATAAAATATTACATTTTTACTAAATTAGATTTATTAATTTATTAAAAATAATATACAAAATAATAATTATAAGATATAATAAAAAAATAATAATTATTATTATATTAAAAAATGTGAATGACGTTCATTTTAAAATAATTTTTTTATTTATAAAATGACACTAATTTTAAAATAAAATAGAGGAAGTATAACTTAAATGTCCTCATCAACCAAATACATATTTGGTCAATCTTAGTATTATAAATAAAATATAATTATCCTAGTTTTATTTATTTAACTATTCGAGCATTTTTTATATAATCTTAAATTTTGAACTCAAATGACCACATCTCAACCAGCGCTACAATAACGAAATAAACTAAGAGAAGAAACAATAAAGCAAAGAAAAAGAAAAATCATTATCATATAGGAGAACATAAATATTGACTTAAATTTATTTACTCTAGTTGTGATTATATTGGTAGTTCACCAAAGGAAGTGATGTAGGTCAAAATTATTTATTATACGAGTTATTAGTTAGATCAAAAGTTTAAATCCATTAAATATCTAAAAGTGTATTAAAATACTATTTTAAATCAGTTAATATTTTACCATCATCTTTTGTTTAAGATGAATATAATATAAATTTCCCTTAAACTCACTAATAAATGTTTGTTCAATTTTATTACTTAGGATTTATTTTCTGTCTCAAAAAAGAAGGATTTATTTATCGATCAAATCTCGTAATGGTGACGATTTTAAAATATCACAAAATATTAATAGTATAGAGGGTATATCATAAATATGACTTAAGCGTAGTCACCAACTAACTAAATATTTGATCAATTTTATTTGGAAGTTATCGATCAAATCTAGTTATCCTCATTACTATGACAATAATAGTTTACAGAGTAAAAAAATTACATGCGAAATTTCGAATTAAACTTGAGTTACCATATTTCTTCATGCAAGTATTTATTTTAAATATTACTAACATATGTAGTTAGTAAAGATCACGCAAAATTGATATAAATATTAAATAAATATTATATAATTATAATTAAAATATATATAGAAATATATATAGAAATATATATATATATATATAAATTAAGAGAGAAAAATATTATAATATTAGTTGTTATATAATTATTAATTTAATTTATTAAGTTATAACAGTTGTCGAATATACATAAAAATTATATTAAAAATATATAAATATATGATATAGTACACTTCACACACACATAACTATCTAGCCCTGCATTCACATCAATCGCACAATATCGTTATAAATAGTAAATAAATTTTATATATATATATATATATATATATATATATATATATATATATATATATATATATATATATATATATATATATATATATATATATATATATATATATATATATATATATATATATATATATATATATATATATATATATATATATATATATATATATATATATATATATATATATATATATATATTTCTAGTTTACCTCTGTAAATTTTTTTTCTTTCAAAAACATACTTGCTATTTCAAATAATTAATAATTTAGTTTCTGAAATCAAAATTCGTAGGTAAATTCAAAAGAAAGTTTGCAGGAAATCTATAAATTTGACTTTAAAAAAATAAAATATTAGTATTTTAAAATGAAAAGGTTATTTTTATAAAAAATAATATAGTGAGTAAATCAAAAATGACTTCTATGACAGGAGGTAAAAATGATAATAACCATATATATATATATATATATATATATATATATATATATATATATATATATATATATATATATATATATATATATATATATATATATATATATATATATATATATATATATATATATATATATATATATATATATATATATATATATATATATATATATATATATATATATATATATATTAAATATAATACACATAATTACATATAAATTTTTTTTAATATAATTATAAATTACTTAATATTTATATATTTTAGGATATAAATAAGAAAGAGAATGACACTCAAGAATAATAGAAAATCAATTTTTTTAATGATCATAGATACAATAGGTCTATTATAATTATTTTATAGTTTTATTTTTATTAGATTTTAAATCTATATCAATTATTACCGTCAAATCCTGCCTTATCCTCATTTATCTTTTATTGTCATAAACACGGAGCTATTTCAATTACTTTAGAAAATAATGGATTATAACACATTATATTTTGTAATATTGATTAATTCAATTCAATATTTATATAATTTAGCGATTCAAATTATAAATTTGTATTATTAGAAAAAATAAAACTGTTCTGGACTGGGCCTGACAGGCCCAAAAGCATTACTAAGGCCCAGTCCAAAGGGACTCACTAAGGACCACACTGGGCAAAGGGGGTCGCGTCCATGCCCGACACCCTGATGTCCACATCGACATCTCAATGTCCAGCCCCACGCAGGGAAGTCATGCCCGACACCCTGCTGTCCGACTCTATGTCCTGACGTCCAGCTCGACACTCGCTGTTCAGCTCGAGGTCTTGGCGTCGAGCTCGGCACCGTGCAGCGCAGCTCGACATGACCTCGAGCTACCCGGCTAGGGCAGACCCAGTCCACCTTTCCCCCAACGATACTTCGGAAAGACCGCGTCTCTGTCCGCCCGCACTTCACGCAGCACATCCAGGAAGGGGACCACGTGCTGGTCCCCACTACCCACGTAGAACCTGGCAGTTCCTCCATTGGGCCAAATCCGCCCGGCCCAATGAAGGAACCTTGGCCCAGCGCTGGGGGCTATAAATACCCTCTGTTTCCAGAGGGTCAGGTATTGATCATTCTAAGCTCAACTCTATTATCTGCTAGTACTCCCACTGACTTTAGCATCGGAGTGCCTTGCAGGTACCCCCCCCTCCTCGTTCAAAAAGCCTTCAGCTCGGAGTAAGCCGTGACGGTCCAAACCTTCTGATCAGGTCAGATCAGTGGCGCCGTCTGTGGGAAACAGCTTCCCCGTCTAACGAACAGTTTCAAAGACCAAAGCTCAATCCATTCACTGTCATGGCCTCTCCAACTCGTGAAGAACAACACACCCGCGTCCTCGACACCAACAACGGTCCCGCGGACAAGAATGGGCACCTGGACAATCCCAGTGGTGTCGGCCACAATACCGTCCCCGTGACAACCGCCCCTGGACCTTCCACCCGCAGGGACGGGAACACTGCGTCCTCCTCGACAACTCCTCCAAGACTCGAAGACGATCCGGAGGCTCTCGCCTATCGCCAGGCTGCCCGGTTCTATGAAGTCCAAGTCCCTGCCGGGGCAGATGCCACGACTCAGGCACTGTTCGCGGCCATCAACCAGACGAACTATCTCCTGTTCGCCCAAGGAGAAAGGTTAAGGGCACTTGAAAATGATCGACGCCCCCCGAGGAGACATCAAAGGCCACCATCTCCACCTCCTCGGGTCGAAGAAGTTCGACACCCTACTCCCCCGCGGAGACATTACAGGGAGAACTCTAGGAGCCCCTCTCCCCCACCAAGGCAGAGGCGGCCCCAGTATGAAAGACAGCCCGTCATCCCTGCCGAAGAGCCCAGTCGCGACCCATCAAGGCACGACAGGAGGCACAACAGAGACGGGCGTGTGACCTTCAACCACCGAGCATCACGCTCGAGGGAATCTCAGCACGACCAGCGTGCCAGACATCACTACAGGACCCCTTCTCTTTCTCCAGAAAGGAGCGACGAGGACGACCCCCGCGGTCCCCTGTCGCAGGCCATCATGGACGCACCTATTCCCCCGGGCATGGAGAAGCCCCCGCACCTAAAGGAGTATGATGGAGTGGCGGACCCAGTCGACCACATTGACGGGTTCGAAGCCATGCTCCACTATCACAATGTCGGGGGGCCCATCAAGTGCCGTCTCTTCCCAACAACTCTCAGGAAGGCGGCCATGGACTGGTATAAGGGACTTGCCCCGGGCTCCATCACCTCGTGGCGGAACTTGAAGAACCAGTTCATCAGTTCCTTCACAGCGTCTCGTCGCCACCCAAAGACCGAGGCAGCCCTCGAGGCCATCATCCAAAGACATGATGAGACCTTGAGGGAATTCATCAACCGCTTCAACCGGGAAGCAATCCAGGTCCCCTGCGCGGACCATATGAAGAGGTACTTGCTGGAGAGGGGCCTCCTCCCCGGCACAGAATTCAGGAAAGCTGTGGGCATTGAGCCACCTGCAACTTTTAATGCTCTCCTCGACAAAGCCCGAGCATACATGGACTACGAGGAGAGAGAAGCTGCCAACAGGGCACGAGACTCCAGAGCCCGCAATCATGGTAGCAGCTCGAGACAAGACCCTCCTCCCCGACGCACCAGAGAGAAGAGGAAGGAAGACAGACCCCGGGAGGTCCGGGAACAAAGGGGCCCCTCGGGCCGGTTTACTGAGTACACTCCGCTCACGGCTTCCCGCGAGCGTATTCTGGCGGAGTGTGCAAGCACAGATTTTAAAGACGGTGGCGTCAAGCGTCCCCGACCAGCTCCTGCCAAGCCAGGAGTAGACAAAAACAAGTACTGTCAGTACCATAGGAGTCATGGTCACTTGACAGAGGACTGCGTCCACCTGAAGGACGCCATTGAAACCCTCATCAAAGGAGGGAGACTTGCACAGTACAGGAGAAACGACGCTCCCTGTCGTGAAGCCCGCGAGGCAAAGGAGCCTGAAGAAGATGCCCGACCATCTGACGAGTCGGTGCCAATCCAGACCGCCTTCTCGGTAACCAGGCCCGAGGATTTCGAACTTCCCGAGCTCCTGCAGGAGCCCCTGACGACACACAGCAGGTGGGAATACTTCCCCTCCGCCATGGTCATCAACGGGGGCGGGTTCAACGACCTCACCATCAACTCGGCCAAGAGGAAGTTGGACGAACTGGTCGACAAAGCTCCTCCACAAACTGTGACTTTCGAAATGGTAAGGGGCAGATCAGAGCCTATCACCTTCTACTTGGAAGAGCTCCCCGGCGGAGCACCGAACGCAGTCATCCCCTTGCTGATAAGGGCAAAGATGGCCAATTTTGACGTGCATCGCATCCTGGTCGACGAAGGGAGTTCCGTCGACGTGATGTACACCCAGCTGTTCCGGACCTTACAACTGGACGACTCCCATCTGTCTCCATATATAGGTTCGGACCTTCAAGGCTTCAACGGCTCGACGTCCAAACCTTGGGGATATGTCGAGCTCCTCGTGACATTCGGGGAAGGAACTGCTACAAGACAGGTGAAGGTCCGCTTCCTCGTCATTGACTGCCCATCCCTGTACAATTGCATCTTGGGGAGGCCGACATTGGCGGAGCTGACAGCGGTCCCCTCAACTGTCCACCTAAAAATGAAGTTCTATACCAAGAGGGCGAGGGTAGCCACCATCCAGGGCGATCTCGCTGCTGCCCGCAGGTGCTTCAACGCCGCTTCAAGGGGTCGTGATACTGTCGACGTGGGTCCCAGCACTAGGCCCATCAAGAAGACAAAGCAAGAGCCCGACAGAGCATCCCCCGAGGTAGAAGTTCAGAAGGCTCCACCAAAGGTCGACTCCATTGCGCTCGACGCCCGCTTCGACCAAGACGAGCCATCCAGAGGCGAGCAAATCCCCCTCCGACCTATTCCGGACGACGATTTTGAACTCGTTCCCCTCGGAGCAGACCCGACCAAGGGAGTGAAGATTGGCAAGGACCTCCCCGACTTGGCCAGGAAGCAAATCAAGGCCTGTCTGCGCGAGAATGCTGATCTCTTCGCCTGGAGCGCTACAGAGATGCCCGGACTCGACCCTGAGGTCGCCTGTCATCACCTCGCCATTGATCCAGCCGCCAAGGCAGTAGTACAACGTAGGTGTAGGCAGTCTCCAGAAAAAACAGAGGCTGCTGAAAAAGCTGTAAAAGACCTCTTAGAGGCAAATTTTATTTCTGAAGCCCGGTACTCCACCTGGCTGTCAAATGTTGTACTTGTCAAAAAGAATAATGGAAAATGGAGAATGTGTGTTGATTATACCGACCTCAATCGGGCTTGCCCGAAGGATGCTTTTCCTCTACCAAACATTGATATGCTGGTCGACAACTCGGCCGGCTACAAGACTTTGTCGTTCATGGACGCCTACTCGGGATACAATCAAATCCCAATGGCTCCGGGCGACAAGCGCTGCACGGCGTTCATGACCAGCTCGGGCAACTATTACTACAACGTAATGCCCTTCGGACTGAAGAACGCCGGCGCGACGTACCAACGCATGATGAACAAAGTGTTCAACAAACAGATCGGCGACATGCTCGAGGTGTACATGGACGACATGATCGTCAAATCTCGAGCAGACACCGATCATGCAGCTCACCTCAAGACTGTCTTCGCCCAAGCAAGACAATGCAAAATGAGGTTCAACCCGGAGAAGTGCACGTTCGGGGTCAAGGCAGGAAAATTCCTCGGATTCTATCTAACAGAACGAGGGATTGAAGCCAACCCCGACAAGTGTCGAGCATTCGCCGACCTCCCGACTCCAACGTCGAAGAAGTCGATACAGATCATGAACGGCATGTTGACGTCACTATCACGCTTCGTCGCGAAGTCCGCTCAGCACGCCCTACCCTTTTTCAAACTCCTTCGAAAGGAAGCAGCCTTCGAATGGACCGAGGAATGCGAACACGCACTTCGCCATCTGAAGCAGAGCTTGTCTCAACCGCCCGTGTTGTCTCGACCAGATAACGACGAGCCACTATACTTGTACTTGGCAGTTTCAAACGAAGCCATCAGTGCAGCTCTTGTCCGCGAGACTCCTGACGGGCAGAAACCTGTCTACTTCACGAGCAAAGCCCTATAAGGCCCCGAGAGCAGGTATCAACAGATAGAAAAGGTTTCTCTGGCCCTCGTCAACGCTGCGAGGAGGCTCAGACACTACTTTCTAGCACACACCATCATCGTGCGAACCGATCAACCGGTGAGGCAACTCCTGGGTCGGCCAGATATGGCGGGCAGAATGCTGAAGTGGTCCCTAGAACTCTCTGAATTCGACATTCAATACGAGAGCAGGAAAGCCCTGAAAGCACAAGCCCTGGCCGACTTCGTCGCCGAGATGACCTCTAACGACATTCCCCCGGGAAAGGAACACAAATGGACCATCTTCGTCGACAGAGCCTCCAGTGCGTCCGGAAGCGGCGCGGGGATCCTCCTCGAAAACGAAGAAGGGGTGGTAATCGAGCACTCCTTGGTTCTCTCCTTCCCGACATCAAATAACCAGGCAGAATACGAAGCCCTGCTCGGGGGACTGAGATTAGCCGAGGACCTAGGAGCCCGCGAAGTTCAAATTTACACCGACTCCCAGCTCGTCGCTTCCCAAGTACAAGGAAGCTACCAGGCCAAGAATGACAACCTCATTGAGTACTTGAACTTAGTCAAAAAACACATGGCAAAGTTCGTGCGAGCAGAAATCTCTCATGTTCCCCGCGAGCAAAACACGAGGGCGGACATATTGTCCAAACTCGCGAGCACACGAAAGAAAGGTGGGAATAAATCCGTCATCCAGGAATCTCTGGCACGACCGAGCATCGAATCACCCTCGACTACGGTCGAGATCCACGCCATCGGGGACGCCACGTCTTGGATGACCCCGGTCTATAATTTCCTAACAAAAGGAGAACTTCCGACGAACCAGGCCGACGCTGCCATAATAAAGCGACGAGCATGTTCCTACGTGGTTCTCGAGCAGAAACTGTACCGAAGGGGATTCTCCATTCCCCTCCTGAAATGCATTGACGAGTCCGCCATCCCCGACGTACTGCGGGAGATACACGAAGGTATCAACGCCCAGCACATGGGTGGTAAATCCTTGGCAAGGAAAGCCCTCCGAGCAGGATACTACTGGCCGACGATGCAACAGGACGCCAAGGAACACGTGAAAAAATGTGACAAGTGCCAGAAGCACGGGGATATGCACCTCGCTCCCCCACACGAGCTGAACACATTGTCGTCCCCATGGCCGTTCGCCTGGTGGGGCATGGACATCCTCGGGCCCTTCGTGCAAGGGACCTATCAGAACAAATTTCTAATCGTCGCCGTGGATTACTTCACAAAATGGATCGAGGCCGAGGCCCTCGCGAAAATCACCTCACATAACATCCTCCGTTTCTACAAAAGAAACGTGCTCGCCAGGTTCGGAATTCCGCAGGCACTGGTGACCGACAACGGTACCCAGTTCACCGACCACGGATTCCGAGACTTCGTCACCAAACTGGGGACCAAACATCACTTCACATCGGTCGAGCACCCTCAGACCAACGGGCAAGCCGAAGCCGCGAACAGAGTCATCCTCCGAGGGCTCAAACGTCGACTCGGCGAAGCCAAAAGAGGATGGGTCGAGGAGCTCCACAGCGTCCTATGGGCATACCGCACCACACCCCACTCAACGACGGGTGAAACACCATTCCGACTAACGTACGGCACCGAAGCTGTCATCCCAGTCGAAATCATGGAACCATCCCGACGAACAGAGGAACCCCTCGACGAAGAAATGAATGACGAAGCACTAAGGGATGAACTCGACCTAGTCGAGGAAATCCGATCGGGGGCTGCCCTGCGCGAAGCAACCCTAAAACAACGAGTAGCCCTACGCCACAACGACAAGGTCATCAAACGCGAGTTCGACATAGGCAGCCTGGTACTACGCAGAAACCAGAAAGACTCTCGCGAAGGGAAGTTGGCCGCGAACTGGGAAGGACCTTACCGCGTCCACGGCACCACGGGTACCGGGGCGTACTACCTCGAGCAGTTAGACGGAGAGCCATTACCAAGACCCTGGAATGCTGCTAAGTTGAAGCAGTACTACAGTTAGAAACTGTCAACACATAGGACCCTCGACCAGAAGCAACCACGCTCAGGCAACGAGGAGAAACGTCCAATTTCGTTTAAGGCTAAGGTACAGGCCCGACACACGACCAAATTGGCACGGCATCGCGCGGTAAACGTTGACGATCGAGAGTGCCCGACGTGGACAGCTGTACCGAGCTCCACCGTCGTCGTACCCATAAGGCAGAACACCCAGCTCGTGATGGGCAGTTCACGCCAAGGGCGAATCGTCCCTACGGGCTCCACGCCCGACTGAGCAACCTCGCTCCTAAACGCCCGACATTCCATCAAGAATAACGGGACATCTACAAGGGTCAAAAGAAAATCTCTCCCCTCGAGCGAAACACTTAAGCAACCCCGGCCAACCGAAATAGGGCCGAGATTGCACACAAATGGAGACGAGCCTATTCGCTCGCCAAATCAAAGCCACCTACGGGCACCTCTCGGGCCCGGGACTTGAGCTAAATTCATACAAGCATGTGAGTGCATACAAGGGCAAAAAATCCAAAATAAATAACAAGGTATAAACGCCCGAAGGCAACAAAGCAATATTAAACCGACCAAGAAGGCCGGCGGTGTTCAAAACATACAATGAACGGGCACGCAGGCCCAAAGAATACAAATTCAAATATCAAGGGCACGCAGGCCCGCTATCCAAAGAATACAAATATCAAACTTCCACATTATCATCATTGTCGACGCTAGGAGAGTCGGGCGGAGGAATGATCGCGCCACCTACAACCCGGTGTGTATGACCGATACCCTCGGTGACCAGGCCAGGGTTTAGCAATGAGAGCTGGTCGACTGCAGAATTGAACCCGTCTTCCAGAGCACCGACTGCGTCCGCCTCGAGGAGCCGGATATGGGCAATAAGCTCAGCTCGACTCTTCAAAATCACTAGGTCCTCGGGCTCATCTTCGGCGGGTTGCTGAACAGCATTCAGTTCCTCAACCTGTTTACCCAGGCGTTCGACTTCAGCAGCCAAGCGATCCCTGTCGGTCCGGAGCAACTCCCCTTCCTCAGTCAACCTCCCCGACTTCTCCTTTTCCAGAGTCAGCATATCCCTCTCGGCATCCAGTATCGCGGTCTGCTCTCGGAACATCTCCTCGGAGCGTTCCAGAGCGACCTTCAACTTCCGCGAACTCGCACTCAAGGCCGCCTTCTCCTGCTCGAGCTCTTTAACACGAGCAGCATCCCCTGCATCCTCAGATAACACCAGATCCATTTCGGCCATTTTCACCAGCCCGTCCACGCTGGCGGCCAGATAGGCTTTCCTCTCTTCTTTGCTCATCTTCTTTATGGCCTCGGCTTCATGAGCGACCACTGTCGGAGGGAACCGCTCGAAAAAGCCCGCCTCCTCGAAGCAAGGGGGGAAAGCAAAGGATTGAACAGCACTGGCATCCTCCCCGACAGTCGAACCGCCTTCCACGCGGGTCCTCTTCCTCTGCGTCAAAACGGCGCTGGCGTCAATCTCCTCGACCTCTGGATCTGACGCTGCTCCCGAGCTCGACGTCGAATCCACCCTCACCGGCGGAGGAACGTTCATGCTTGGCGGTGGTCCCATTCTCGTCGTCTGCGGGGCCTGCACGACACTCTTGCCTCGCCTCTGGCCGGTTGACAATTTCAGGAGCCTTTCATGTCGGCTGGCCATCGTTCCTGCACGAAGTAAAGGAAAAGTCAGTATCGAGCAAACCGCGTAAATAAACGACGCATAAAAGAATTTCAAGCAAACAACCTAACAGGCGGGCTGCCTGCCTATATGTCGAACATTCCACCAGCGCCTTGGTGTCGATCGGGCGAGACTCGAACGTCGGATAACCGTCCTTGTCGAGGATATCATTCCCTTCCCGCGTAACCCATTGGGCGGGATGAAAACTGTCGACAAAGTTGCAGAGAGCCTCGTAAGCCCGCTGGTCTTCCGTGCACATATCCCCGACTGCGGTATGGAAATAACCTGTTCCATGCTCGTAGTGTCGGGACATCCAGTACACCGGGAACTTAGCCCGACGACCTAACACGGGGCTCCCGTCGTCGGCCAACATTGCTTCCCCGTCATCATCGCTGACCGGCCCTTCCTCCTCGAAGAGGGAATCTACAACAGAGTCGGTAGTAGGGCGTACCACGTACCACTTGTCCTTGAACCCCCTCACAGAGTCCATATACATCCTAAACAGTCTCCTCGACTGCTTCAGGGACACCCAGCTGTGCTTCCCTCCTCAGGACTGACGCTGCAGGTGGAATACCCGAAAGAAGAGAGGGATGGTCGCCCCTATCCTTAAGTAGCGACACGTCAGCTCAAACGCCCGGATGAAGGCGAGAGAGTTTGGGTGTAGCTGGGACGGGGCCAGCTCCAAATGCGTAAAGACCCCGGTCTCAAAATCTGTGAACGGCAGCCGCAGCCCCAAGTCTTTAAACGCGATCTCGTACATCGCAAAGCTGTAGTCCGGGTACATTGAACAAATTCTTGCATTGGTCGACGGAAGCATGACCACGAAATTCTGCTGGAAGTCGGGCTGGTCCTGCCCCTCTTCAATAGCGGTGAACGGATGTCGGTCATCCCGGCTGTATATCGACGCCGTCCCCCGAGGCTCGGCACCCACCCATTCCAGCGATGGGTCGGTCACGGTATCTATAAGGGTGGCCGACTCGTCGGCACTCTGTTCTTCGCTATCACGACGACCGGAGGAGCTCGGCTCATCCGCCATGGTTACCTGCAGAGCACGGGAAACCAATCAGATTGAGCATGAAGTCCTATGCTCGACATAATCATGTCGTCCATACACTACTACACAAGTCCGTTTTCACAAGTGATGTCTCCCCGACTCTCCTGAACCCAGTGTTCTTCCTCAAACCAACTGCGCGGCCACTCTTCAAGCGTGTCGACCCGAAGTATGAACATGGCGAGCCGCACTATGAAGCCCACGGCCACGACCATAAACATACCGGGCACCGCCATGAATCAGGCGCCCCGGATCATGAAGACCCCGGGCAGCTCTGAAGTTTTTCACTCAAAACTATGAATTTGTCGGCCTCAAGTATGCGTTTGCCGGTCCTAGACATGAATATGTCGGGCAAAACACGAATCTACCGGGCTAATCCCACGCGCACGATCCTAAAACATCTACAAATTCCGGGAATCATGCATTCTAAAACGGAAAAATGAAGAAAGTAGATCACTTACTTGGATCAAAGTTGGGATTTGGCTAAGAAATGAAGAATCTGAGACGGGAAGTCACAACTGGAGAGAGTGTTGAGAGTGGCAACGGAGAGAGCACGGAGAACGGAAAACGTATTATGGGGCCCAAGGACCCTATTTATAGTGATGACGTGGAATGCCAAACGTCACCTCGTTCAGCCACGGACTCCATCTCCTCGACGCACTGCTCCCAACGCAATGATGGCCCTACCCCCCTAGGGTGGCGGCACAACTCCCGAAAGATGCCTCGTGTGCTCGACTGACGCGCCCGGTACGGATCTTCCACGCATCCACCACCGAGGACGTCTCCGAGCACGGCACGAGGAGACCCCTCGAGGGTCCACGCCTCCATCCCGGGCACGAGACCTCAGCGACGGAACAACTTTGTTTCAAGTCATGGCTCCTCGCAAAGGAACCACGACTTGGGGGGCTCCTGTTCTGGACTGGGCCCGACAGGCCCAAAAGCATTACTAAGGCCCAGTCCAAAGGGACTCACTAAGGACCACACTGGGCAAAGGGGGTCGCGTCCATGCCCGACACCCTGATGTCCACATCGACATCTCAATGTCCAGCCCCACACAGGGAAGTCATGCCCGACACCCTGCTGTCCGACTCTATGTCCTGACGTCCAGCTCGACACTCGCTGTTCAGCTCGAGGTCTTGGCGTCGAGCTCGGCACCGTGCAGCGCAGCTCGACATGACCTCGAGCTACCCGGCTAGGGCAGACCCAGTCCACCTTTCCCCCAATGATACTCCGGAAAGACCGCGTCTCTGTCCACCCGCACTTCACGCAGCACATCCAGGAAGGGGACCACGTGCTGGTCCCCACTACCCACGTAGAACCTGGCAGTTCCTCCATTGGGCCAAATCCGCCCGGCCCAATGAAGGAACCTTGGCCCAGCGCTGGGGGCTATAAATACCCTCTGTTTCCAGAGGGTCAGGTATTGATCATTCTAAGCTCAACTCTATTATCTGCTAGTACTCCCACTGACTTTAGCATCGGAGTGCCTTGCAGGTACCCCCCCCCCCCCCCTCCTCGTTCAAAAAGCCTTCAGCTCGGAGTAAGCCGTGACGGTCCAAACCTTCTGATCAGGTCAGATCAAAAACAAATATTAAAATATAAAAGGAATAATAATCTTTTGAAAAGTAGACAATTTTGTATTTGCAGCTGAGCCCAAAATTTAATGGTATTGTATAAATCTATATGTCAATGATTTCATATCACAATAAAAATGGAAATATGAGCTTAACTGTAAAGTCCTTCTAAAATTTTTTGAATTTGTAAAAAAAAAAATTGTTTTGATGAAATGAAAAACCACCTAAGTTGACACGACATAAATCTTGGTTGTGTTTTAGTACCACCCTTCAGAGATTTATATTTTCTTCAAACAACATTATATCTTATAGTGGTTGTAATTATATATTTTTAAATACAATCTCACAAATATATATATATATATATATATATATATATATATATATATATATATATATATATATATATATATATATATATATATATATATATATATATATATATATATATATATATATATATATATATATATATATATATTCTTTTACCCTAATTGATGTGGAAGACGGATAAGTGAATAAAATGAAGGAGACAGAGCACAATGAAGTGTCTAAGCTCTGGACTGATATCATAAGAGGAATAGGATCATGGAGAATGAAATGCAACTCAGTTACGTGGCTTCGAAAATGGTAGATCGAGGTTATGAGTTAGAAATTGAAGATGAAGACATGGATGAGGAACACAAAGACTGGAAATCGACTCTAATAATTTACGTGATAGGAGGTGAGTTGACCATGAATGTCGTGAAAAATTTTATGATTAAGTTCTGGAATTTTGTTCAGTTGCCAGAGGTATATTACAATGATGAAGGCTACTTCATACTTCGGTTCAAAGCTATGAAGGACAAGGAAGAGGTGCTGAAGCGAGGGCCATACACAATCCAACGCATGACAATATTCTTAATTGAGTGGAAAGAAGACTTTTCCATAAAAAAAGGACATGTTGTGCACCCTCCCCATTTGGATCAAACTCCCACAACTTCCAATTCAATTTTGGGGTAAGAAAAGTCTTGTGAATATTGACAGCATGATAGGAAAACTGATGTTTACGGATGAATGCACGGCGAACAAGCTTAGAGTCAGCTATGCTCGAATTCTTGTGGAAGTGGATATGATCCAAAAAATGGTTGATGTCATCACCATTAACAAAAAAGGGCAGAGGAGACAATAGAAAATCGAGTACGAATGGAAACCAATGTTTTGTGAAAGGTGTCAAAAGATTGGCCACATATGCACTAATTATGATAACACAAAATCAGGGCAAAAGAAACAACGGAGTATTAAGTCATCTGAAACCGATGTTCCAAAGACAACAATTGAACCTAATAGTGAAGAGTGTGAGATTCCTGAAGCTAGTCACAGATGTAAGTGGAATGATGTGAACAAGATGGGCATAGGCAAAAAAGAGAAATAACACCCCTGTGAGAGCAGTGCATTATGAGAATGGATTTGGAGCCTTAGAGATTGGGAATGATCTTCTAGGACCTACGGATAACACATGATAATATCCTGGAATTTAAGGGGGTTAAATAAGGCTAGCAAAATCAGAGAGGTTAGCTCCCGCCTCTTGTTGTTGAATCCTCATATTATAGTTATGTTAGAAACTAGAGTAAAGCGTAACAAGGCTGGTAATGTTGGAGATAAACTGAAGCTCGGAGGTAAATATCTTGATAACTATGTGAAGCATCATAATGGTAGGATATGGGTGTATTAGGATGACAATTTAGTGGATATCCAGGAGGTCAAGTGCACAACTCAATTAATCCACTGTAAAGTGTCTGATGTAGCTGGAAACTTTGTGCAGTGGTTGACTGCTATCTATGGTTTCAACTATCTTGAGCAGCACAGAGATTTATGGCATGATCTGGAAGCTATTAACAAAACTAAGCAGGGTACCTGGTGCTTAATTGGGGACTTCAACAATGTCCTGAAAGCTGATTACAAGGTTGGGGGCAGAATGGTGTGTGAGAAAGAGATCAAGGATATGCATACCATGATGGACAACACTAGGCTTGCTGAAATAGATAGCAAAGGGGATTACTACATCTAGAGTAATAAGCAAAGTGAGAGCATTATCTATTCAAGGATTAGGCTCCTTGGCAATACTGAATGGTTTAGAAACAACTTGGATCTCATCCTTACTAACATGACACCAAGGATCTCACACCATGCCATGCTCTGTCTGAAAGATGATAGTGTTCCTATTAAGAGAAAGGCCATATTCAAGTATGAAAACTGTGTGAGTAACATGGATAATTTCACTGAATCTGTTGCTAATAGCTGGAATTCTACTAGAAGGGGAGGTCCACCTATGAAAATGTTGTGGCATAAGCTTAAGAGGCTTCAGCCTGTGATTAAAAAGCTGAGTAAACCTTAGAATGGCATTAAATACAAGTTGCATGAGGATACAGAGAAGCTCAATCATGCTCAGTTGGAGCTAACTCTAGACAGATTGAACAAAGAAAAAATAGACAGAACCAAGGACTGCACTGAAGAAGTCATTAAGTGGACTGAAATGGAAGAGCATATGTTATAGTAGAGAGCCAAAATCAACTGGCTTAGGCTTGGAGATGAAAATAATTCTTATTTCTGTGAGGGCAAGATTTCAATGATGTCAAAACTATGTTGGAAATATTGCTAGATGATATGGTGGATAAAGTAGCATAACAAATCTTCAAGAATTGGGATTTTTAAAAATTTATATTCTACGAGTCGACTCAAAGAAAGCTCAGGTCGATGCATGACTAAAAGTTGCTCCTTTGGGAAGTCTCGGATTTTCTCACGTCGGCTATGTGGTCGACTCATCCTGGAAGCAATGTTTAGGAACTATGAGTCGACGCATGGTTCTTGCACTCTGTCATATGGCACCTTCAGGAATCCTCAGGTTGAGTCACCTCTTTTGCATAGGTCGACGCATGGCTTGTATACACTGTCATATGGCACTTACGGGAATGCTCAGGTCGAGTCCCCTTTTGCATAGGTCGACCGTTCGCTCGTAAAAACTGTTTTTTAGTCTGTTAGTTTGGGTATTGACCTTAGATAACATATATATATATATATATATATATATATATATATATATATATATATATATACACACACACACATGGTACTCATCATCTTCAACCTCTCACTCATCCATTGACAACTATACATAATAATTCTTGTCGATCAAGGTGCGGAGCGTGTGTTGACAACGTCCGAAGTAGAAGATTACGATCTTGTTTGGGTTGAGTAATTGTGGGTTTTTCTTAAATAAAATATGAGGTTTTTGTCCTCCAAGATCATTGTGATTTGGGGTTTTTTGACAATTCTTTGCTTCATCAAATTCAGCAATTCTTAAGGGATTGAGGAAGTGTGGGTTAACTCAACAAGGTAGCTACAATCGGAGGATTTTTAAGGAAGAATTGGGGTCATCATCTTGCGATTAAATCAGCCGAGCAGCGGGTTTGAGAAATGGTTTGGGTTCTCAACAAGGTAGCTACAACCGGAGGTTTATCGAAGATTGGAGACATACTTGATTCAAATCGAATCAAGGGAAGAGAGGAGCTTAGTTTTCAATTCAACATATTGGGTTTGAATTATGGTGACTATTTTTTATCTCTTGTATAAACTTTGCAATTATAATAGCAACTATCCTAATTCTAAATTCTAGAATTAGGGGTAGACGTACCCCACGCGAGGACGACAAGGGGAACTGTCTTAATAAATCTCGTGTCGTTTTTCTTTCTCGCTCTTTACCGTTTATTTGCAATAATCTAAAAATTGCACTTGTGGTTCCAATTGTCCTGATTTGTAGTGCAATAAAATTGTTACTAAAAACTATAGTAATCACTTTGATTGCTATAATTGATTTTAACACTACAAATTAAGGTAGATTGAACTTGGTGAAATTAAGCACACCAAGTGTTTGATAAAAGTCCAAAAGTGCAAATTTGTGTATTTTCTTCTCAACATTTCATTGAAAGTAATTGACAATAGTTAAAGAGTATAAGTGATCAAATATAATTGAGTTAAGTGTTAATAATTCTCATTGATTCATTCCATTCGGTTTTTCGCATATCCGGTCTTTTCAATAGAGGATTGTTTTAGACGAGTGTATCCAAGTAACTTTCACTGCGCTTCAAATTTTTCTTAAAAACTGATTTTTAAAAATCAAGGTATCTATTCAACCCCCTCCCCCCCTTCTAGATACGTCATATCATCTAACAAGTGGTATCAGAGTACTGGTTAATCTCGTGCTTCACGTATAACTCTTTAGACAATGGAGAACAATCCAAAAGGGGCGTACAATAGAGCGCCTATTTTCACCGGTGAAAACTATAGCTATTGGAAAGATTGTATGTGTGTGCATATCAATTCTGTTGATAGAAAAATTTGGAAAGTCATAGAAGAAGGTCCTATGGCCATAACTATGTTAAACAATGCGGGTGGCATTGTACCCAAATCGGAAGCACAATGGGATGAAAAAGATGAGAAAAACTATGTTTATGACTGGAAAGCTAAAAATATGCTCATACCAGCTCTTGGAGTTGATGAATACTTTTGTATCTCGCATTATGCTATCGCTAAGGCAATGTGGGATGCTTTACAAGTTACCCATGAGGGTATAAATGATGTCAAACTAGCAAGGATTAACACTTTAACTCAAGAGTTTGATCTCTTTCACATGAAGCATGGCGAAACCATTGCGGACATTCAAAAGAGATTTTCTCACATAATAAATCGCTTACACACACTTGGTCATATTACTTCCAATATTATTGATATTAACAAGATTTTGAGATGTCTTAACAGGGAATGGAAACCTAAGGTCACAACTATCAAGGAAGCCAATGATCTAACTACATTGGATCTTACAACATTGTTTGGTAAACTTCAAGAACATGAGCAGGAGCTCACAAATCTTAATAAGCATGAAAAGAAAGAGAAGAAAGAAAAGCCGAGGGACACGAAGAAGAAGTACACCGCGTTAAGGGCTTCAAGTTCCAAGTCTTCCACCATAGATTCAAGTGGAAGTGGCTCAAGTGATGGGGATGAGAGTCCGGATGAAGATTTGGGTTTATTCATAAGGAAGTACAATAGATATTTTCGGAAGAATGAAATTCAACATTTGGACAAGAATCTCGTTGACTATAGAAGGCAAGATAAGCCAAACAAACCTTTTGAAAGCATGAGAGATAAGTAAAAGGGATCTTGTTATAATTATGGGAAACCCGGTCATTATAAACCAAAATTTCCCCTGTTCAAGAAAGACAAAGTAAGAAACAAGTTTCAAAAGAATCTGAACAAAGCTAGGAGAGCTTACATTGCTTGGGATAGTGATAGTGATTCATCAAGCAAATATGACTCTAGTGATGAAGAATAAAAAGAAAACTTGTGTCTTATGGCGCATCACAAAAAGAAAAAGAATGTAAGTCACTCTAAGTATGATCATGTTGATGAAATGTCTTATATTGAATTACAAAATGCATTTGATACTCTACATCATGAGGCTAAGGAAGCTTTCAAACTCTTAGCCTCAAATAAAAATATTTTCAAATACCTTGAGCTTAAAGTTACCAAATTATAAAAGGAGTTGGAAACTCTCAAGGCTTCCATGATAGAGAGTATCAAAGACAAATATGAAATTGACAAGACCTCTTGGCAAAATTGGCATGGTTGTGAAACTTGTCACATTTAGAAAAAAGGGACTAAAGTTCTTAAATACAAATTAGATAAGGCCTTACAACCCAAAATTACATTTGCTATTGATCGTTAAAACTTTATAAAAAGCATGATTAATTCCTATCAAAAATATTCTTATCATATAAGAGATCAATCAAGCAAAAGTAACTCCTATCAAGACTTAGCTTGTCTATATTGTTGCAAGGAGGGACATACCATTCAAAAAATATCAATTTAGAATATTTTTGGTACCTAAAGGCATTTTCAAATGGTCTTCCAAAGGCAACCCATGTTTCACTCACACACAAGGACCCAATAAAAATTGGGTACCTATTTCCCTTGTTTGATTTTGTAGATGGAATGTCTTGAGACTACAGAGAGAAGATAGTTTCTCGACAGTGGGTGCTCAAGACATATGACAGGTGACATTTACCTATTCTTTGACTTTGTGGCTAAGAAGAAGGGGTTTGTAACCTATGGTGATAACAACAAGGGAGCTATACTCGGAAAAGGTAGTGTAGGTAATCCCTCTTCTACTACTATCTCAGATGTCCTTTTAGTTGAGGGTCTTAAACATAATCTCATTAGTATTAGTCAATTATGCGACAAAGAATATAAAGTTTCTTTTTCCAAAGATTGTTGCTTAATTGAAAATAGTAATAAGGAACTTGTGTTTAATGGTTTGAGGGTTAATAATGTATATATGCTTGACTTCAATGAAGTATCTTTGACTGGTGCTAAATGTCTTGTCTTCATGAGTGAATACTCATGGCTTTGGCATAGGCGATTAGCACATGTCAATTTTGACTTGCTAAACAAAATTGTATCAAAAGATCTAGTTGTTGGTTTACTCAAAATAAAATTTTCTAAAGATCACTTATGTGATGCATGTCAGGTGGGTAAACAAATAAAAATTTCTTTTAAATCTAAAAATATTATTTCTACAACTTAATCATTCGAACTTCTCCACATGGATCTTTTTGGACCATGTAAAATAAAAAGTCTAGGTGGTAATTATTAGGATTTTGTTATAGTAGATGATTTCTCTAGATTTTGTTGGACAATTTTCTTAGCTAGCAAAAGTGACACGTTTTCGGCGTTTGAAAAATTTGCTATGATGTTCCAAAACAAATTAAACACTAAAATTGTTACAATTCTAAGCAATCATGGAGGTGAATTTGAAAACCATCTCTTTAAGGAATATTGTGAAAAACATGGTATTGATCATAACTTTTCCGCACCATGCACTCCACAACAAAATGGAGTAGTGGGACGCAAAAACCGTGTTTTAGAAGAACTCAGAAGAACTATGATCAATGAGCATGCCCTTCCTAAGTATTTTTGGGCCGATGCCATAAGTACGACTTGTTATGTTTTTAATAGGATCCTAATCTGTCCAATTCTAAACAAAACTCCTTATGAACTACTAAAAGGAAGAAAGCCTAATATTTCACACCTTCACGTTTTCGGATGTAAATGTTTTATGTTGAATAATGAAAAATAAAATCTTGGTAAGTTTGATTCAAAAGATGATGAAGGTATCTTTCTCTGATACTCTCAATCGAGTAAAGCTTATAGAGTATTTAACAAAAGGTTACAAATTGTTGAGGAATTTGTGCATGTATCTTTTGATGAATCTTGTCCGAGATCGGCCGGAAAAGGTATTGTATTTGATGGTGCAGGTGTATCTTCAGAAAGTATACTTAAAGATCCGGATGTTGAAAGCAATGAAAATAATTCCCAATTGGAATGTGAATCTATCAAAGAAAAAGATCCGGATACTAAAAGTAATAAAAATGATCTCCCATTGGAATAGAAATCTATCAAGGATCACCCCATCGACAATATCCTTGGAGATATAATAAAAGGAGTCACTACACGGTCCAAGATAAGTAACTTTTGTTATCATTTTTCTTTCGTCTCACAAGTTGAGCCTAAAAACTCCAAAGACGTTTTACTTGACGAACATTGGTTTTTATCTATGCAAGATGAGCTGAACCAATTTAAGAGAAATGGGGTTTGGGATCTTGTCCCTCCTCCACGAGACCATCGTGTAATCGACACTAAATGGTTGTTTAGGAATAAATTGGACAAAAAAATAATAATAACTTGCAACAAGGCCCGCCTTTTTGCTAAATGGTATAACCAAGAGGAGGGCATTGACTATGAGGAAACTTATGCACTGATCGCCCGACTCGAGGCTATACGCCTTTTACTTGCCTTTGCATGTTCACAAAATTTCGAGTTATATCAAATGGATGTTAAGAGTGCTTTTCTAAATGGCTATATTAATGAAGAGGTGTATGTATCTCAACCTCCCGGATTTGAAAAATTTGAGCATCCTAACCATGTGTACAAACTAAAACGTGCTTTATATGGTCTTAAACAAGCCCCTAGGGTTTGGTATGAACGCCTTAGCATGTTTTTGTTAGAACAAGGATTCTCAAGAGGAAAGGTCGATACAACTCTTTTCATTAAACGCCAAGGAAAACATTCAATTTTAGTAGAAGTTTATGTAAATGATATCATATTTGGTTCTACTAATACATCCTTGGTCAAGGATTTTTCTAAGTTGATGCATGGAGAATTTGAAATGAGTATGATGGATGAATTAAAGTACTTCCTTGGGTTTCAAATTAATCAACTCGAGGAAGGGACTTTTGTGAGTCAAACCAAGTATTGTCAAGAACTATTAAAGCGCTTCTGTTGTACCCCAAAATTTTCCCTCTCATTTTACCAAGATTTCCCCTCACAAGACTCTTTGGACTCCAGACAGAATTAGGCTTTGCTCTGCTCAAGACATCTCCTTGCACTGATGACCTGAAATTAGGGTTTAAGTTTGCACAGGAATTTTGGGACTTCCAATGCCTCATGTGACTTTCATACTTCATGTTGGACTTATAAGATTTCCCATACCAAGTTTCAAACCTTGAATCAAATTTTTGCCCAGTCAATTGGACTGTTGACCTAAAAATCAATTCTATTGGGAAAAAGTCAATTATGGCCAATTCATAGTCAAACCTCATAATTTTTGATCCACATCAACATTATAGACTCATATGAACCATTTGATCAAGTTTGGACCACAACTCCTCAAGAAATTTGATCAGATCATAAAAAGGGCAAAATGGTCATTTTTAGGGTTTTGACTGTAAAAAGGGCAATTTCTGATTTTTCACCTAACCAATGGAAAATTGGGTTCAAGCATGGATTCAAGGACTCAATGGAATCATCTTGACCTATTCACAAGGTTCAAAAGATCTCAAAAGCATTGGATTGACAAATGAATTTTCCAGTCAACTGATCAAAAATCAACTATACACTAAAAAGTCAAACTTTGACTTTTTGGTCAAAATCAAGTGCCAAGGGTCATTTTTCATCAAGATATGTCAAAACATGAAACTTGTTCACCAAGAAACCTAATTTTGGAAATTAGGGTTTAAGATTGAAAATTTTCATAACTTAGAAATTTTCTTATTTTTTCCCAACTTTGCCCAACTTTTTCACCATGATGCAATTGGATTCAAACAAAACTTCCAACATGAAAGTTGTAGTCCTCTACAAAATCTACAACTTTGATTCACAAAGTTTTCCAAAAATATACTTTTATCTCAAGTTATGATTTTATGAACAAGGGTCCATGAAACTTTTAACTTAGTGAAATTTTGCCCTAGTTTAGGCAGGATTTTGACCTATCTTCATGGCAATTTTTCACATAGTTCCACGTGGAATATTAAAATTCATTTCAAAGATGGATTGTATAGCATGTTACAAGCTTTCCAAAATGTCCAAGAACTCTCCAATATCATTTGTGGTTAGGGAGAATCGAAGGTTTGAATTTGGCAAAATATCACTTTGGTCCATGGCATTTTTCATGTTGCTACAAGTTGCAAATTATGTCCAGCCTTGTTTGTACTTGTTTACAGGTCCTTAAACCCTTCCACACTCAAAAATTGAATTCAAACACAATGGATTAAGGCATTGTTCTGATCAATGGAAGATTACACAAAGGATTAATTTAAAAATGTCAAAAAGTTAACAATGCCATTTTGATAAAGCATGCTTTATGTCAATTTGTTTCTCTTGAGCATTGCACCAAGCCTTTGGCAGCAAACAAACTCCATAAACTTAGGGAAAAGTATACCAACTATCAGCAGGCTTGGAGCTATCAAGTACAGCCCTTTGGATTGTCAACTCACACTTTTCTTCAAAACAAAGTTAACTTGCAAAAAGCACATATCTTTGCAATATGATAAAACCAAAGTTTGTAAACATTTCAAACAAGTTTTGCATATTGCCTAAGGTCAGAAACACGAGCTAGTAACCTCTCAAACACCCTTGTACACAGAAATCACATTTTCTTACAAAATAGGGCAATTTCTACAGTTTCACTTCCATCTTCCAATTGCCTCGTGCATTTTGCCCCAAACCTCTTCCAACACACTCCATACAACCTACCTAAACTATCCCAACCATTCCCAAGTCACTGTAACTTCATTTACACACTTCACCATTTCTGAATTTTGAGTTTGCAGGTTGATTTCTATAGAGAGATTCAAGCAAGTTCAAAGCTAGCCAAGTATTGGGGAAGGTCAAAGGAATTTCAAGCAAGCTCACAAGTATCTCAGGCCTCACTGAAAACCCCTACATTGCCATACTCGAGCTTGACTGAAACAGGTAAAGTTCAAACTTCTATCTCTCTATTTAGGAATCATTAGGCTTAGGTTTGTGAATAAAAAATGTAGTACTCATTGCCCTTGAGCTGTACATATGCATGGAATTCATTTAAATTAACTGAGCTGGGAGAATTTGAATGATGAACTTTCTGAAAAAACTAGGTTAGAAATTAGGGCCAGAGAAATTCTCTCTGGTCTTTGAGAGTTAAATTAAGTTTTTTACATGGTTAGAATCATATGATCATGCTCTATAACTTTCATGTTGCAAGTTTTTGTTTTTAAGCACAAATACAGGAGATACACTTTTGAATCATTGGCGCGCGTTTGGTTGCTATCTCAAGGACAGGGATGAAGCAATGTGGGCTGGGCTTGGATTTCTCACTATTTGCACCCTCCATCCTACTTCCTACACCCCCTTGGCCCATTGTTTTTTTTATTTTCATATTTTTTCATTTCTTTTTTAGTTTCTGACTTTTATTTATTTTTCTAAATATTAAAAATTACCAAAAATATTTTCATAAATTTTCACATTTTATTTTATTATTTTTATTATTTTTTTTGGACATAGAAATAATTACTTTAATAATATACTTTTATTTTCCTAAATCAAAACTTATAATTAATACAAAAAATATTATATTTTTATTTTTATTATTTATATACTTAAATAATATTTTTCTCACACATTTAATTTTTTAACATTTTGTATATATTTTATTTTATTTTTCTTGTACATGAATAAATAATATAATTAATATATATATTTTCTTAAAACAAATTAGGGTTTCCACCCTTAATAAAAATAATCTTTTATTTTCTTATTTTTAATACATTAAATAGTTTATTTTTACATACATAAAAATAAATACAAAAACATTTTGTATATTTATATTTATTTGCATATTTAAATATTGTCTATTTATTTATTTGCATAATTAATTCAATTTGGTTGTAATAGTTGACTTAGGGTTTTAATTTCTTGCAAATATCCTCCTATTCAAATTTGTATCCCCCTCCCCATATCAATGTTGTAATAGTCGTAGATTTACTTTTACGCACTTTATTGCTTTCAAATATGCCATGATAGAAAGATTAGGGTTTGTATGCAAAAATCCAAAATCAAACAAATAGCTAGACCTAATACAAGAAAAAATGCATGAAAAAAGTGACAACACAATGCACACAAGCACCCCTAGGGTTTCATCCACTTGTTTCCTTTAAAGTAGCCATGGTATGCATGCTAGGTGTCTTGGCAAAACAAAATCAAAACAAAAGATCATAGTCCCTCGATGACGCTATCTTGGTTGCCTAAACAAAATGATTTAGTCCCTCAAAAACTTGCTAAAATACTTATCACCATTGCTATCATGGTCATACGATGACTCGCGCCTGTCCCGTTTAACATCCAAACACAAGGTTGTTTACCAAATACAATGGTAAAACAACAATGTGAAAGGGTTAAAAATATGTAGGAAAGATCTTTGAGTAGGTAGGTAGATGCTCCTAGTTACTTGATCAAAACTTGCAAACATCCTTGCTATTTTCAAACACACATCACAACACAATTTCAAAACATTTCCCAAAACAAACTTTCAAACATTGAAACATTTTTCAAAAGACAAAACACCTTTGTATACATTCAAACAAGAATCATTACAAAGGTTGCCACAACGATGGCCTCTTTTCAAAATACTTTCAAAACCACACACAAAAGCACCATTTCAAACAATTGAAAAGCAAAAGCAAGTGATCTAAAACAAGTAACTAAGAGCCCATGGAAAACCATGGATGAAAAGGGTGCTAGCACCTTCCCTTTTCATAATCTACCCCCCCCCCCCCCCCCCCCCCCCGAACCCAAGAAAACATCTCAAAGGTCTTTCCTGTGCTTTTTGACCTTTCCTTTGGATAAATAAAAAGTCGGTGGTGTCTCTTGCTAAACCGAAACATTTGCGAACACAGACACAAAACCTCAAGTCAGTTCTCCCACCGCATCACAGAATTGGCGACTCTACTGGGGAAGAAAATCTAGAAGTGGGGTTACCTTAGGGTTTTAGATCACCTTTACATGCTTATCTTGTTTGCCTTGATTGCTTTACATTTGGTTCTATTGTTTGGGTTTGAAATCCTCTACCCGGATTTGGGAAACATTCATAGGTAAATAACAATACATTGTGGAAACTGTGCGGGGTATACCGACATGGTTGAAGAAATAGCTATATTAGTGCGACATATTTGTGGGTACCGGTAGCCTTTGAGTTAATCAAAGAGAGGCATGGTCGTCTTCTCAACTTAGTCAACACCAACACTGAGGAAGACATGGTGAAAGTTCTCTTCCAGTTCTTTGACCCCCTACACCACTGCTTCACATTTCCTGATTACCAGCTAGTGCCTACTTTGGAGGAATTTTCTCAACTCTTGAGGATTCCTATTCTACATCAACTACCCTACAACGGTACAGAAAGAGATCCAAAGCCTGAAGATGTTGCTCAAGCCTTACACTTGCAACCATCTGATATCATAGGTCATTGGGAAACCAGAAGTGGTGTCAAGGGTTTCTTGTCAAAGTTTCTGTTTGAGAAGGCCCAAAGCTGCTGGAATTCATTGGACTTACAAGCTTTTGAGGAGATTGTGGCTCTTCTCATCTATGGGTTGGTCTTGTTCCCAAATCCTGACCAGCTTATAGATGTCAGTGCTGTCAAAATTTTCATGGCTCACAACCCGGTGCCTACATTGCTTGGGGATATCCTCCACTCATTTCACACACGAACAATGAGGAAAAAAGGTGTTCTCATGTGTTGTACTCCTCTTCTAGCAAGGTGGTTTATTTCTCACCTTCCCCAATCAGTTTTGAAGAATGAGCAGGGTTTGAGGTGGTCACAACGATTGATGACTCTTACACATTCAGATGTTCATTGGTGTTCTCGATCCAGAGAAAATGTTATCATCATTGATCATTATGGGGAATTCCCTAATGTCCCTCTACTTGGAATTAGGGGAGGCATTACCTACAACCCTTGCTTGGCTCTGAGACAGTTTGGGTATGCCCGAAGGGATGGCCCACATGACATGCTGATTCTAGATTTGGTTTTTGACTTCGACAACAACGATCAAGGACTTCGACAAAGGTTTATCCGAGCTTGGAGGATGCCCAACAGAGTGGACAGTAAGACCTTGGGACACAAGAATTCCATCCCCCTTGAGCCTTACCTCAAGTGGGTACGAACCCGCGCCCAAAGTCTTATGATTCCTTACCCCTACATTCTGCCTGTGATCAAAGAGCCTGTTATGGAAGGAGAGGTTCCATACACCCTCCTACATCCTGACATGCCAACATCACTTGAAGATTTACAAAGGAGTTGGATACAGCTCAAGGGAGAACGCGATATGTTTGAAGCCCAATTCTACGCCAGTGAGAAGAAGGTTTTAGAACTTACTCGCCAACTTCACGAAGAGCAGACTCTCAACACTTACATCGCACCAAAGAGGATGTGCAACGTCTTTTTACATTAGAATTTTGTATTATTTTGCCCATGGGGCATTTATGTACTAACAAATTCTTCTTATTAATATGACGTGTGTTCTTTTTTTGTTTGTTTGTAACAAATTTGAATTTCTAAATCCTTGAATGCATTACATGAATAACATATCATTCATCATATGCATAAGCAGGTCTTCACACCAGGTTTCCTTATCTCTCTGTTGTTTATTTCAGCAAGATGGATATAGAGCAGACAGTCAAAGACTTACAAGCGCAGAATTCACAGTTCCAACAGCTACTCATGACCTTGGCAAAGGGTCAGGAGGAGCTCAAAGGCCTACTGGAAAAGGAAAAGGAGAAAAAGAAAAAGAAGAGAGTTGGTGTGGCTACCATGAGTAGGAGATTTGAAGGTCAAGCTAGAAGGGTCCTAGATTTCCCCTCAACATCTGATGAAGGGGTTGGAAAGGGTAAAGGAACTGCGGTGCAATCTGAGTCTGAGGAAGAAGAATATGAAGAGGATGAAGATTATTCTGAGCAGCAGTACCCTCCTGCAGACGACAAATACAAGAATTTGGAAGAACGTCTGCAGCTATGGAGGTGCAAAGAGTGCCTGGGCTGGACTTTGAAGAGCTAGGGTTGGTTGCTGGGATTGTGATTCCCCCTAAATTCAAGGTGCCTCTTTTTGCTAAATATGATGGTTTGTCTTTCCCAAAGATGCATCTGCGGTCTTATGTCAGAAAAATCCAACCTCATTCTTTTGATAAGGATCTGTGGGTTCATTTCTTCCAGGATAGTCTTTTGGGGACGCAATTAGATTGGTTCTACCAGCTAGAGAGGTTCGGTGTGCACAATTGGGAGGATTTGGCTGCTGCCTTCTACAAACAATATCAATATAATGCGGATTTAGCACCAACCCGTACTCAATTATAGAGTATGGGCATGGTCCCAAATGAAAGTTTCAAAGAGTATGCCCAGAAGTGGAGAGATTTGGCGGGACGAGTACAACCACTTATATTTGAGAGGGAGCTGGTAGATATGTTCTTGGGTACACTGTTAGGCCCCTTTTTCAATCACCTGATTGGAAGTTCGTCTGCGGGGTTCACCGAGTTAATTCTGACTGGTGAGAGAGTTGAAGCCGGCATAAAGAGCGGAAAAATTCAAAAGGATGCATCTGCTTCCGCTGCCATCAAAAAGACCTTTCCAGCAAAGAAAGAGGTATCAACTGTCTACTCTCAGAGAAGTCAAGGAAGAGTTGAGCGCCGGCCAGCGGTGGGGGCTGTAATGATTCAGAAGACTGAAGCTGATCAACCTAGAAACAATCAACCCAGAACCAACCAAGCAAGGGTGGAAAGGCTTGCACGGCAATTCACTCGGATCAATATGACTCCTGCTCAGGTTCTTCCTCATCTTTTGAAGTTAAACCTTGCAAGTTTGAAAGAGGCGCCGAAGAATCCGAATACATCTTCTCCTTACTACCATGCTAATGCTAAGTGTGCTTATCATTCCGACAGCCTGGGGCATGACACCAATAATTGTTGGGCCCTCAAAAATAAGATCCAGGACTTGATAGATGCTAAAGAGGTGGAATTCGACGCCCCTGAAAAGCCTAACGTGATCTCTGTTCCAATGCCAAAACATGGTCACAATGTCCATGTTGTTGAAGAAGATCTTTTTGTTGCTACTGTTGATGATTTGATGACTCCGCTATCGATAATCAAGCTGAATTTGTTGAAGGCTGGGATTTTCCCAGGATGTGAAGAAGATTGTTGTATTTGTTCCTCCTTACTAACCGACTGTCCGTTGTTGAAGTTAGGCATCCAACGCCTAATGGATAACCAAGAGATCCTTTTTGAGAAGACTCATGTTACACCAATTCCTGTTAATGATGTTTCAATAATTACCATATCCGCCAATCTTTCCAAGGTCTCCAAAAGACCTGTTAAGATTACATCCAATCTGAAGATTGTACCTTTGAAGATAACCATGTCGGGGCCTATCCTTTACGAGTCCAACAAATCAATACCGTGGAACTATGGGGGATAGATCTTCTACCACGGTGTTAAACAAATTGAATCAACTGAAGAGAGTTCTGATGAAGAGACTTCCGACATTGGAAACATTGCCGGAACGAGTAAAATCACCCGCAGTGGAAGAATTTTCTCTCCGGAGATTGCGCCACCAAAGGAAATCTTTGGACCCTCAGCCGCTCCTGAAGTTACCCCTGTACCGATCAACATATCTGCGAGAACTCCAGTTATTGAAGAAGTTGTGACTCCTGAAGTTGTTCCTTCTGCTGTTGCTGATGATAGAGGGAAAGGGATCCAAGAAGAGCCCGTCAGGACGAGGGCTCAGCCGTTGATCATCCCTGAAACCTCTCAAAAAGAAATGGAAGAGATTTTGAAAATAATCAAGAGAAGCGATTATAATGTTATGGAGAAACTGGGGCAAACCCCCTAAAAATCTCTATGCTGGCCTTGCTTCTTTGTTCAGAAGCTCATGCCAAAGCTTTGATCAAATTTTTGAAGACGACCCATGTGCCCTAGGAAACCTCCGCGGACCAGTTCCAGGAATGTGTAGCTAGCCTAGCAGCAGACAACGGTCTAGGATTCTCCGACACTGACTTAACAATCAAAGGGAGAGAACATAATGACGCCCTACATGTCTCGTTAGAATGCAGAGGGACTACTCTGGCACATGTTCTGGTAGACACTGGTTCATCGCTGAATGTCCTACCAAAGAAGGCATTGGATAGGCTAGATTGTGAAGGTTTAACTTTGAAGCCCAGCAACATCATTGTCAGAGCCTTTGATGGTTCTAAACGGATGGTCCACGGGGAGGTGGACATCCCGATTAAAGTAGGAACTGAAACCTTCAATTCCACATTCTATGTCATGGACATTCGTCCCTCCTATTCTTGATTGTTAGGAAGACCCTGGATTCATCATTCTGGAGCCGTTACTTCAACCCTGCATCAGAAGCTCAAGTACCCTGTCCAGGGGAAAATTGTAACAGTTCACGGTGAAGAGGAATACATGATAAGCCATCTTAATTCTTTCCGCTATATGGAATTGGATGGTGAATTCATCGAAACCCCCTTTCAGCATTTTGAAGAGGTAGCTTAGGAGATTGCGGCAGTGCCTTCTGTACCCATGATTACCCGACCTCCGCCTTGGATATCGTCACTCAAATATGCAAAGGTTGTGATTGAAGAAGGAGGAAGCATAATCTGGGGGCAGCTTCCCGATTTTCCGTTCAAATCTGATAAATTTGGTTTGGGTTTCACTGCTTCTGCTCAAAAGGTTGTGCGCCGCTCCCGGGCTGGAGGGCCACCAGTGAAGATCACCCATCATGGAGTCAATGCTTTGGAGGATGGTGAAGATAAGAGCAACCTAGAAGACTGGATTTTCCCTACCGTTGAAGGAGGATTATGCAATTGGGAGGCAAAGGACTTTGTTCCCATTACTTTCATCAATCAGTAATTTATCTTTCAAACATTTTCGTTGGTTTGTAATAATTCTTAAACAATTCGTACACTTTTAACCTTGTGCCTTACCCGAGGTACATAGGTCCATTTGTAAGGGTTTGATTTTTCATCTTCATATGCCATTTTAATGAATCATGGACGTTTTCACATATAAACTTTTATGTTCATTTTCTTTCTTTTTACATTTTATTTGTTTAAAGGTGGCTATCCCTTACACACACCCACACTCACCAATGTAGGTACCCATCCATTCCGGATTCCATGGGTAACAATTCTGCTATGGCCTTCAGTGACTCTGAAGATCTGGTCTATCATGCCGAGTACGAAGGTGATGAAGACTGTGAAGTGCCTGGAGAATTGGCTAGACTGCTACAACCGGAAGAAAGGGTTATTCTACCTCACGAGGAGTTGTTAGAGACTATCAACTTAGGTACAAAGGAAGACAGAAAAGAAGTTAGAGTGGGTGCCAACCTAGAGCCAAGTGTCAAAGAGCGCTTAATTCAGCTGCTGAATGAATATGTTGAGATCTTCGCCTGGTCCTATGAAGACATGCCGGGACTTGATACAGATATTGTGGTTCACATTCTCCCTACAAGAGAATATTGTCCACCAATTAAACAGAAAGTTCGCCGCATGAGGCCCGACATGTCTGAAAAGATCAAAGCTGAAGTGATGAAGCAGTTCAATGCTGGCTTTCTTGCTGTTACTTCCTATCCACAATGGGTTGCTAACATTGTGCCTATGCCTAAGAAGGACGGCAAAGTCAGGATGTGCGTGGATTACAGAGACTTAAACAGGGCTAGCCCTAAAGATGATTTTCCACTACCGCACATTGACATCTTGGTTGACAATACAGCTCAGCACGAGGTATTTTCTTTCATGGACATATTTTCAGGGTACAACCAGATCAAAATGGCCCCTGAAGACATGGAGAAAACTACCTTCGTTACACAGTGGGGTACGTTCTGTTATAAAGTGATGCCATTTGGACTGAAGAATGTCGGGGCAACCTATCATCGCGCCATGGTAGCTTTGTTTCATGACATGATACATCATGAGATAGAGGTTTACGTGGACAACATGATAGCCCGTTCACAAACTGAAGAAGAACACATCGACCATCTGCAAAAGCTGTTTGTCAGGTTGAAAGAGTACAAGCTCAGACTGAACCCTAACAAGTGCACTTTCGGAGTCAGGTCCGGTAAACTCTTGGGTTTCATCGTCAGTAACAAAGGCATCGAGGTTGATCCTACCAAAGTCAAAGCTATACAAGAAATGCCTGCCGCTCGCACTGAGAAGGAGGTCAGAGGTTTCTTGGGACGCCTAAACTACATTGCAAGGTTCATTTCTCACCTAACATCTACCTGTGAACCAATCTTCAAGCTGTTGAAGAAAGATCAGGTGGTTAAATGGAATGATGACTGCCAAGTTGCTTTCGATAAAATAAAGGAGTATTTGCTGGAACCTCCTATCTTGATGCCACCCGTCGAAGGAAGGCCTCTAATCATGTATCTGATTGTCCAGGAGAATTCAATGAGGTGCATACTGGGCCAACATGACGAGTCTGGACGAAAAGAGCATGCCATTTATTACCTTAGAAAAAAAATTTCCGACTGTGAGACTCGCGACTCACTGCTCGAGAAAACTTGCTGCGCTTTGGTATGGGTTGCTCGCCGGCTAAGGCAGTATATGTTGACACATACCACTTTGCTGATCTCTAAGATGGATCTGATCAAGTACATCTTCGAGAAGCCTGCTCTATCCAGAAGAATCGCTAGATGGCAGATGATCCTCACCGAATATGATATATAATACACAACCCAAAAAGCTATAAAGGGGAGTGTATTAGCCAATCATCTGGCCCATCAAGCTGTCGAAGATTACCAATCCATGAGATTCGACTTCCCCGACGAGGACATTATGACTTTGAGCATCATTGAAGAAAATAGACCGTATGACGGACCTGAACAAGGATCCCGATGGACCCTGTACTTTGATAGTGCCTCCAACGCACTTGGAAACGGTATTGGTGTTGTACTTATCTCTCTGGAAGGTTGCCATACACCTTTTACTGCTAGACTCTGCTTCAGCTGCACCAACAACATGGCCGAGTATGAAGCTTGTATCTTTGGTCTCAAGGCTGCAATTGACTTGGGAATCAAATCTTTAATTGTATTTTGGGACTCCGCTTTGGTTATCAGTCAAATCAAAGGAGAGTGGGATACTAAACATCCAAACCTCATCCCTTACAAAGAACATGTCCTGACATTGTTACCACATTTCGAGCAGATTACCTTCGAGCACTTCCCGCGAGAAGAGAATCAGCTAGCAGATGCGCTAGCTACAATGTCATCCATGTTTAAACTTAACTGGGATAATGAGGCTCCCAAATCACCATTGAACGGATGGATGAGCCTGCACATTGTCACGAGATTAATACCGAAGAAGTAGTGGACCGACCATGGTTCCATGACGTCAAAAGGTATCTCGAGACTCAAGAATTCCCTGAAGGAGCTTCAGTCAACGACAAAAAGTTCTTAAGGAGATTCTCAACTAAGTTCTTCTTGAGCAATGGTATCTTATACAAGCGCAATCATGATTGCATTCTACTCCGTTGTGTGGACAAAGTTGAAGCTGAGCAGATCATGGCTGAACTGCACAATGGTACCTTTGGCACTCACTCAAGCGGACATACGATGGCTAAGAAGATTCTAAGGGTGGGCTACTACTGGTCTACCATGGCAGCTGACTGTCATCAATATTCCCTTACTTGTCACAAATGCCAAATCTACGCGGACAAGGTACATATACCTCCAGTTCCTCTCAACATCTTAACAGCTCCTTGGCCATTCGCTATGTGGGGAATCGACATGATTGGAGATATTAAGCCTACAACATCCAATGGACACCGCTTCATCCTGGTGGCCATTGATTACTTTACCAAGTGGGTTGAAGCAGCGTGCTTCGCATCTGTTACAAAGAACATGGTTTCCCGCTTCATCAAGCAGAACCTCACTTTCCGGTACGGCATCCCTGACAGGATCATCACCGATAACGGTACAAACCTGAACAACACTATGATCACCGCTCTGTGCGAGCAGTTCCAGATTCAACATCACAATTCATCTCCCTATCAGCCTAAGATGAACGGTGTTGTCGAAGCTGCGAACAAAAATATCAAGAAGATCATATAAAAGATGACAGTCACCTACAAGGACTGGCATGAGATGTTACCATTTGCTCTGCACAGGTACCGTACCACGACACGAACATCAACTGGGGCAACACCTTATTCTTTGGTATACGGCATGGAAGTTGTTTTATCTATCGAGGTTCAGATTCCCTCCTTGAGAATCATGAAGGATGCTGGTTTGAGTGAAGACGATTGGATTCAGACCCGGCTTGATCAACTTAACTTGATTGACGAAAAGCGACTTATTGTTGTTTACCATGGTCAGGTGTATCAGAAACGGATGATCAAGGCATTCAACAAGAAAGTCAGGCGCCAGGTATATCAAGTTGGGGATCTTGTAATCAAGCGGATCGTCTTGCCGCAAAGTGATCCCAGGGGAAAATGGACTCCTACCTACGAAGGACCATTTGTGATCAAAAACATATTTTTTGGTGGGGCAATGATCCTGACCACCATGGACGGCGATGACCTGCCACACCCTGCGAATGCAGACATAGTCAAAAGATACTACGCATAAATGACCCGACAAGTTGAAAACCCGAAAGGGAAACTTGGGCAAAAATGGGCATCCCGGTGAATCGAAAACCCAAAAGGGCGGTTCAGGAAAAAATTAGGGATAAATAAAAATCTATACACCCGGCAAGTTGAAAACCCGAAAGGGCGACTTGGGCAAAAAAGGGTTTCCCGGTGGACTGAAAACCCGAAAGGGCGGTCCAGGAAAAAATTAGGGAATTAAAGCGTATGACTATGTCTCGTCGGATCACTTTAAGGACAATCTCTTCACAAACAAGCTCCTGGCTACTGATCAATCCAATCATCTTCGGACGAAGCAACGAATGGACAAGATATTCAGAGTTACGAAGGCTATAGCAGAATGGGAACCCCATGGATTTTTTACACATAGCCATCTTTCTTTGTATAAATTTTTCTCAATTTTTATGACAACATTCTCTTACTAGGATGTCTGTCTCCTTTGTAAAAAATACTTACACAAAGTTAATACAAAGATAATTTAAAGTGCAGAAAACTATTTGCCTTTCCTTTTTCTTTACACTTGTATTTTATTTGAAAACGTCCAATGGTTTATTAAATGAACATATGCATTTGAATATAATCACTGTTTACAAATAAACGAAATGTGAAAGAATAATTACTGACAGGTTGAAAGGATAGGAAAACGTCTTTAGGCTATTCCAAGAAAAATCCCCTGAAGTACATCATCTGGATCCCCAGCGGCGCTAAAACCTTGAAATACATATCCCCAGCGGAATTACAATTTCAAAATCCCCTCCAGAGTAAAATCTACAAACTCCCAATCCCGAGCGGAGTCATATTTTTAAACCCTTAATCCACCATCAAAGTTAAGTTTTCAAACTCCCAATCCTCAACGGAGCAAAAACTTTGGGTCGTAAATCCCCAGCGAAGATGAAACTTTCTTCCCCAACGGAGTCAAACTTCCAACTGCCAATCCACAGCAGAAACCATCCAGTTTCTCCAGATTCCCCAGCAAGTTATCTTAAAATCTGAGAATCAACCAGATAACAATTAACTTTTATCCCCAACCTCCGGATAATTCCCCAGTAGATTGGCATACAACCCAAACTCCTGAACTTTTTCCAAACATGGAATAAGCCTTTTCCCCCAGAGTCTTGAACTTACCCTCCAGCGGGATAGCTTACTCTCCAGCAGTATAGCTATTCCCCATAGAGTTTCTCACTCCCCAACAGAATGAAGATTCTCATTCTTAACTCCCCAGTTTGAAGTCCCCATGGATTCAAATTCCCCTAGCAGATTGAAGATTCCCACTTCTGATTCCCCAGTGAAGTTGCCAGAGTTTCCATAACTCCCCAGCGTGAGTTTGTTAGAATTTTTAATCCCCTGCAAATCGAATATTCTCATTCTCCCTTCTCCAGTGAAGCCCCAAGGAATTCAATTTACCCAGAAGATCGAAGATTCTCATTCTTAGTTCTCCGCAGAAGCCATCAAAGTTTTTCTTATTCTCCAGTAGATCAAGGTTTTCTTTTGTCTAAATCCCCAGTAGAGATCATTAGAGTTTCCTTATTCCCCAGCCGAATAAGGATTCCCACGGTGTAATCTCCAGCCATAGTCATCAAAGTTCTCAGGATTCCCCAAGCAGGTTTCTCAAGCAGACTTGAAGGATCCCTATATCCCCAGGAAAGTCATGAAGGATTCTCACATCTCCGCAAAAGTTGTCAAGGTATTGATAATCCCCACAAGTTGCCAAGGATTTTCTATCCCCAACAGTGGTCCAATGATTTCTCATCCTCAGCAATCAAAGATTTTGAATCTCCAACAACGGTCAAGGATTTATTTTCCCCAGCAGCAGTCAAAGATTTTATTATCTCCAGCTATCAAGGATTTATTCTCCCCAGCAAGACAGCTAATCAGCTTACATGCGCATACATTACATTCATATATCATGAACATTGATAAAACACATTTTATTGCACCATACATGTCATGCAACATAACTTTGTATTTTCAGCTAACATTTTACCCTTTTCAGGATAAGATTAAAAGCTATCTTTAACGAATATTCAAAGATTTCAGATACAGTATGGATACACTCCAGACACGGAAGTCATTCTGCTACTCATTCAGATCTCTTATTCAAATACAGTATGGATACACCCCAGACACGGAGGTCATTCTATTGCTCATTCAGAATTTCAAAGTCAAGATACATTACGGATACACACCAGATACGAATGCCATTTTGTCGCTTATTCAGACTTCAGCCATCAGATACAGATTAGATACACTCCAGACATGGAAGCCATTATATTTCTCATTCAGATTCAACTATCAACTTCAAGTTCAGATATACTCCAGACAAGGAAGTCATTTTGTCACTTATTCAGATCCCAGTTACAATTCAGATACACTCCAGACACGGAAGTCATTCTGCTACTCATACAAATCTCAACTTCAGATACATTCCAGATACGCACCAGACACGGTTGCCATTTTGTCACTCATCCAAATGTTTCCCCAGCTCAGAGATACTCCAGACACGGAAACGTTTGAACTCATGTTTGTTTTGAGAGATGTTTGTTATACTCTCTTTATTTATGATGTATTGAGATTATATGATGAGTGGCATTTAGAGCCTAATGTTTTATTATAAAATTATTATTATGGCATTTCAATTATTGGTATCTTTATGAAAGAGAATTATTCCGCTGTGATATACATGTGTATGGAACATGATTTTAAATGCGTGTTATGAGCATGATCGGTACAGTTTTATTGGCTTTTAAATACATGTGATGACCTCTTTTGATATTCATGCTAATTTACTTTGGTTATACCATATATTTGCGCGGGTATTTGAGAGGGTATTACATTAGTGGTATCAGAGCATGGTCGGCCAGTTGACTAGGTTATTAATGTGTTTATTTCCTTTTGTATTCGATATGTGTATATGACACAATGAATAATGTTTGTCTGATGAGGATTGTTGGTTGTTTGAAATCTCAGGATGATGGTTGCATGAAGGAATGGTGATGCTATTGTCGAGGAGTTGGAAATGTTAGCTGGTGCAACTGGGCAACATCCGCATGTTAATGTTGGTAATAGAGATGATGATAAATTTCGTGCTTTGGGGAGGTTCCAGAGGAAAAATCCGCCAATATTTGAAGGAGCTCATGAACCTGACAAGGCACATTTCGGGTCATGAATTGTTCGGGTGCTTAGAGGGTGCAGTTCAGTACCCATATGCTTGAGAAGGAAGCTAAGGATTGGTGGAATAACATTGTTCAGAGGTTTGATGAGGATGGGATTAAGGTTACTTGGAAACTTTTTAGAGATGCATTTCAAGAGAAGTATTTTCCAGAGGATGTATGTGGAAGAAGGATATTGAATTTCTTGAGCTGAAGCGGGGTAATAGAATTGTGACTAAGTATGCTGTAAAGTTTGAGGAGTTGATTAAGTTTTGTCCTCATTACAACACTACTAATGCTGAGAGATCTAAGCGGCTTAAGTTTATGAGTGACTTGAGATCTGGGATCAAGAAAGCCATAAGTTATCAACAAATTAGGAGATTTTATGAGCTGGTTAACAAGAGTAAGATCTATGATGAGGATATTAGAGAGTGTTGCTCACTATAAGTCTTTGAATAATAAGAAGGGAAAAGGGAAATTCAGGGGAAAGCCATATGTGACTCCTTCTGATAAGGGGAAACAGAAATATGGTTATAACAAGAAGCCAAGTGGGAGAGGAGCTCATACTCTGGTTAGGTGCTATAGGTGTGGTGTTGAAGGACATTGTGCTCCTGAATGCATAAGTGTTAAGGTGAAATGTTTCAAGTGTGACAAGTTGCGTCACAAATCTTTTGGTTATAGAGGAAATACGAGTGTGACTTGCTACAACGATGGTGAGTAAGGGTACATTAGTACCAAGTGTGACAAGCTGACGAAGGAACAAGCTAAAGGAAAAGTGATTGCTTTATCTGGTTCTGAGAGTGCTGCTGAGGATTGGCTAATCTGAGGTATGTGCTTTATAAATGGTACATATTTGATTTCTATTATTGATACTAGTGTGACACATTCTTTCATTTCTTTGGATTGTGTTAAGAGATTGAATCTTAAGTTATATGATATGAATGAAAGTATGGTTATTGACACTCATGCCATAGGTTCATTGACTACTTCATATGTGTGTTTGAATTTTCTGTTGAGTATTTTTGGTAAAGACTTTGGAGTTGATTTAATGTGTCTTCCGTTAGATCAACTTGATGTTATTCTTGGGATGAACTGGTTGGAATACAACCATGTTCATATCAACTATTTTGATAAGACGGCTATCTTTCTTGATTATGGTTTTGAAAGAGATTTGTTTATGTCTTCCAAGCAAGTGAATGAATATATGCAGGATAGTGTTGTGTTGTTGGCTTTGATGGCAACATTAAATATTGGTGGGAAACGAATGATTGGTGAATTACCAATAATTCATGATTTTCTTGAGGTATTTACTAAAGATGCAAGTGATTTGTCTCCATAGCGTGAGGTGAAGTTTACGATTGACTTAGTTCCTGGAACTAGTCCGGTATTGATGGCTCCATATCGGATGTCCGCATCTAAATTGAAAGATTTGAAGAGTCAACTTGAGGATTTGCTTGAGAATAGGTTTATTTGTCCTAGTGTATCACTGTAGGGTGCGCCAATTTTGTTGGTTAAGAAGAAAGAAGGTACTATGAGGTTATGTATGAATTATAGATAATTGAACAAGGTGACTATCAAGAATAAGTATCCACTTTCAAGGATTGATGATTTGATGGATCAGTTAGTGGGTGCTTGTGTGTTCAACAAGATAAATTTGAGGTATGGGTGTCATCAGATTCATGTAAAGGCTGAAGATATTCAGAAGACTGTTTTTAGAACAAGGTATGGTCATTATGAGTATTTTGTGATGTCGTTCGATGTGACCAATTCACCTGGTGTATTTATGGAATACATGAACATGATTTCTCATCAGTATTTGGATAAGTTTGTGGTTGTATTCATTGATGATATTTTGATCTATTCGAAGAGTGAAGAAGATCATGTCGAGCATCAGAGGATTATGTTATCTGCGTTGAAAGAGAAGAAGTTGTATGCTAAGTTTTCTAAGTGTGAGTTTTGGTTGAAGGGAGTGATTTTCCTTGGTCATGTGATATCTAGTGGTGGTATTGATGTTGATTCGTCGAAGATTGAGGTTGTGTCTCAATAGGAAGCTCTGAAATTTATTTTTGAGATTACAAGTTTTCTTGGTTTATCAGGTTATTATCGGAAGTTTATTGAAGGATTTTCCAAGTTATCTTTGTCGTTGACGCAATTGACTAGAAAATATCAAGCTTTTATTTAGACTGCATAATGTGAAGCTGGTTTTCAGAGCTTAAGAGAAGGTTGAAAACCACTCCTATTTTGATTTTTCCTAATCCAACAAAACCATTTGTTGTGTATTGTGATGCTTAATTGATGGGTTTAGGAGGTGTGTTAATTCATAATTGACAAGTTGTAGCTTATGCTTCAAGGCAACTTAAAGTGAATGAAAGGAATTATCCGACTCATGATTTAGAGTTAGCTGCTATTGTGTTTGTATTAAAACTTTGGAGGCATTATTTGTTTGGATCTTGATTTGATGTGTTTAGTGATCACAAGAGTTTGAAATATCTGTTTGATCAGAAATAGTTGAATATGAGACAAAGAAGGTGGTTAGAATTTTTGAAGGATTGTGATTTTGATTTGAATTACCATTTGGGTAAAGCGAATGTTGTGGTTGATGCATTAAGTGGGACCTATTTTCATATGTCGATGTTGATGGTGCGAGAGTTGGAATTACTTAAGCAATTTCGAGATATGAGTTTGGTTTATGAAGAGACTTCTTATGGAGTTAAGCTTGGTGTGTTGAAGCTTACTAGTGGCATTCTAGATTCGAGAAGGTCAGAAATCTGATTTGATTTTGGTGGATAAATTGATGTTGATAAATCAAGGTCAAGGTGGCAATTTCATATTGATGAGAATGGTATCATAAGATATCATGATAGAGTTTGTATTTCAAATATAGACGATTTGAAGAAGATGATTCTTGAGGAAGGGCATCGTAGTGGATTGAGTATTCATCTTGGAGCTACTAAGAAGTATTAGGATTTGAGGAAATCATTTTAGTGGATAGGTATGAAGAAAGAGATTATGGAATTTGTGTATTCTTGTTTGACTTGTCAGAAGTTGAAGATTGAACATCAGAAATCACACGGATTGATGCAATTGTTATCTATTCTAGATGTAAATGGGATAGTATCTCTATAGATTTTGTTTCTGGTTTACCTAGAACACTGAATAATTCTGAAGCTATTTGGGTTATTGTGGACAGGTTGACGAAATCTGCTCACTTTATTCTGATGAGAACGGATTATCTGATGGAGAGGCTTGCAAAGCTGTACATTTAGAGGATTGTAAGTTTGCATAGTATTCTTCTAGTATTGTGTCAGATAGAGATCCGATGTTTACTTTGAAATTTTGGGAAGGTTTGCAAAACTCTTCGGGTACGAAGTTAGATTTGAGTTATGCTTATCATCTGCAGATAAATGGTTAGACTGAGAGGACAATTCAGTCACTTGAGGATCTTTTGAGGGCTTGTGTGTTGGAACAAGGAGGTGCTTAGGATAGTTACTTTCCTTTGATTGAGTTTACTTATAACAAAAGTTTCCATTCGAGTATTGGAATGACATTGTTTAAGGCTTTGTATGGTAGAAGGTGTAGGACACCTTTGTGTTGGTATGAATCAGGAGAGGGTGTTAAGTTGGACCTGAGATGGTCCAGCAAACTACAGATAAGGTTAAGATGATTCAGAAGAAGATGAAGGCTTCTCAGAGTCATCAGAAGAGTTATCATGATAGAGGAGGAAAGCACTTGAGTTTGAGAAGGGAGATCATATGTTTCTTAGAGTTACTCTGGTGACAGGTATTGGTCAATATTTGAAGCCATGTGTTGTACCCCAAAATTTTCCCTCCCATATTTCTCAAAACATTTCAAGAAAGATCCACAAGTTGCTCAAGGTAGTCCAAGGGTTGACCAGACAAGCTCTCTCCTAAGACAGTCTACCTCAAATTAGGGTTTCATGTTGCATCAAGATACTTGAGTCCAAGGGATACCAAATTCTCACCATTGTCCTAATATGTTCTCAAGATCATTCATGTCAAGTTTCAAGCCTTGCAGAGGAAGTTTGCTCAGTCAATGGCTCAAAGGCCTGAAAATCGATTGTGCTAGGGCAAAAGTCAACTGTGGCCTACATACAGTCAAACTTCAAGATTTTTGGTCAACATCCTCATTTTGAAGTATCATTCATCCTTTTATCAATGGTTGTTCATGATTCATCAAGGATTGCTCATAATTCATCAAGAATCAAAAGTTGTTAAATTAAGGTTTTGCAGGAAAAGTCAACTCAACTTTGACCAAGTATAACGTTCTCATACTTTATGAGAAATGACCCATCCAAATCTAATTTTAAAGAGGATGCCATGCTCTACAATCCATCTTCAGCTCCCAAGTTCAAAATATGAACTCACAAGAAGTTATGAATTTTGACATTATAGGTCATTTTGAGAAGTCAACAAAAACACCTTTTTTGTCAAAACTTCATACATGAGCATGGAATATCAAATTGAGATGATACCAAAATGTTTGCTTATAGGACATCTCAAGCTTTCTAAAAAGTCCAAGAACACCTTCAAAGAGTCAAAATTGAGGAAGTTATGCATTGGTGAAGTTGACCTTTTATGCAAAATTGCCAAAAGTCAATTATGCCTAAAATTACAAATTTTACTTAATGGGCCTAACTTTTTGCATTGGTTTTGAGTTGGCAACATGGTCCATGAGCCCTAGCCTTTTCCACTTGTCATTATCTTGTTTTTATTATTTATTTTGATTTTTATTTGAATTAAATCATTTTAAATCAAAACAAATCATAGAAAATCCAAAATATTGAAATTCAAAGATCTTGTGCTTGTTTCAGGTCCTACATACAGCTAGCATAAGATCAAATTTGTGTGAAGGCATGAGGTGCACAAAAAGATTGGATTTGGACTATTTTTGGAATGATTTTAAAGTGAATTAAATCAAGATCAAAGACATTGATGGAGGAAGATTGAGGCCAGGTTTTCAACCCTAATTCACTCCTCAATACATAAAGAAGGTGTGCAGACCAAAAGAGAGGCTAGAGAGAGGCGTAGGAACCAGAACAAAACTTGAAAAAATACCAAAAGAGTGCAAACACGAATTCATACGTTGAAGCAATTTCAAGATCCTTGGACCATCTCAATCGCTTACTGGGAGTGTAAGCAAGCAAAAGCAATCAAGAACAAGCGTTTCCAGGCCCTGAATACCACTGTAAGTCAACCACGACATCCATGTATTTTTGAAATCGGTTTGCATGATTTAGACATTGATAGCATGAATTAATGATATATTCTTGATCCTTAAGACATATGCAAGCTTTCTGTAATCTTTAATTGTGTTTTCATGACCTGTATAAGGTTTCACCATTGTTAGGGTTTGTAGCTTCAAATTGGGATCTTGGTGTACAGGTGAAATTGGGCCACGATTAGGGTACCATGATGTTCGTGAGACTGAGACGAATGGATTGGTACCATCACCATTGATTTATTGTGCTTGTACATTATTTTTTATATGCCCAGGTTTTAGCTACAGAGAGTGTCCGTTGGTATAGGCATGTTGTCTAAAACAACAGATCCTTGGAGAAGATGAAGACATGGCGGACAACCATTCGCGTATTTGAATTTCGCGCGTTTTGGACTTAGCATTTTTTGCTTTTCATATATTATCATTATTATTTATTGTATATACAAACAAGATCAAATGGCGCAGTGGTAGTGGAGTATGGGCAAAACGCTTCAGAACCTGGGTTCGAATCCCAGGTCCCCCAAATATTTCATATATTTTGTCTTTCAGTGATTCAGTGTGCATACAAAGCCAAGGAGCATCATACATCCTCACAATCCAGCCAGCCAAGTGTCAGGAGACTAGATCTGATGGCCATCAGACGAGCATCCACCAAAGGTGTTGGTCAAGGCAAGGCAGGGGATTATGGAGGTCAACGTGGGTCACCATCTTTTGGGCCCAGAATCTGATTTTTGCACCCCCTCAAACTACTGATTGCAGGCCCAAATCTCTTTCTCTATTCTTTTTTATTTGTTTTATTTAATTTATTTATTTTATTTTACTAACAAATTAATTATTTCTTTTTTATAAAAAAATCATAAAAAATAATACTTTTCATAAATTAGGTTTAGATTTTATTTTTTTTATCAAAAATTAATTAATTAAATTAGATTTTAATTTTAGGTAAACTTTAATTCTTTTTGCAAATAAATTAACAAATCATTAGAAAATTAGGGTTTTATTTCTAACTTAATTTTATTTTCTTTTCCTAAAAATAACCAAAAACACAAAAAATAGGCCATGTAATTATTTTTATTAATTAATTTAATTAGCTAATTAATTGCATATTTAAATTTAAAACCTAATTCTTTTCTTAAAAAACAACAAAAAACATTTTTTCTTTTAATTAGGCTAAAAAGGGTCAAAACCCTAATTTCTTCCCGATCTTAATTTCATCGCGCGCTTTATTATTATTTTTACCATAGTGATGTAACCGCTCACAAGTTGTAATAGTTTTAATTAGGACTTTTATTTTTCATTTATCGCTTTATTATTTAAGGGTTTGTTTTTGGCTATGTAAATACCCGAAGCCTTGTAATAGCGTAGTTTAATTTCCGCACTTTAAATTCCGCAAAATATTAACGGCTAGATATATGATTAGGGTTGCATGACAAGAATGTATGATTAACTTTAAAACAGTGATAACCCTAAAATGTGCAAAGATAAATAATCTGAAATTGAATCACTCGCACATGCGCACTCCTAGGGTACACTCCCACTTGGTTGCCTTCGGTAAATGGTCATTGAGTATAGGGTGCTTTAGTGGTCGTCCTTTTGTCCAAAGATTAAAGTTGCCTCGGAAAGGTTGCCTCGAATATTGTTGCCTCAGATAAATTGATCTAAGACATTAGGGTTATTACTAAGACGTCCTAACATTGCTTTAGTGACCGTACGTCCCTTTCGAATTGACCCTCAAAACTCCAACGATGGTGCTACCTACTCACTAATAGTGGGATAGCGTTGTCTAAAGGAAACGAACATAGAACAATTCTTTTTTTGAGTAGGTAGATTAGTTCTTAAGTACTTGCTGAAACAAAACAAACTTTTTCACACTTACACTCCTTTACAAACAAAGTTTTCAAAAAACACTTTATTACACTCTTGAAGACAGAAGCAAGAGTTAAATCGAAGTAAAACAAAAAGCTTTTCAAATCACACAAACACACAAAGAAGCAATTTTGAAAATGATGAGCAAGTACCTAAGAGCCCGTGGAAAACCACGGATAGAAAGGGTGCTAATACCTTCCCTTTCTATAATTTACCCCCCGTACTCAGAATAATCTCGAAAAAGGAATTTTTCTGTGCTTTTTTCCTTTCCTTGTTGGATAAAATAAAAGTCGATGGCGACTCTTGCTTACCGCGACATTTTGCAAACACAAACGCAAAACACAAACCAGCATTCCTAAAAAACAAGTCCTGGTTCTGGCCACCGTATCACAGAACTGGCGACTCTGCTGGGGAGTTAATAAGTGGGGTGTACCTTAGGATTAGTTCATCATATTGTTTTCTATTGCTTGATTTGATTGCTTTATATTTGTGGGCTTTTGTATCGGAGTTACTATAGATCCTAACCCGGATCTGGGGGATACCTTTTAGGTAAATAGCAATAGACTGTGAGGGAACTGTACGACGTAGACCAATACAGTTGAAGCAGTGGCTACGTTGATGTGGCACATTAGTTGGTAGCGATATCCCTTGTGGAGCAACAAGGAGAATATGGGGCTGCTATATGGGTCATTAAGCATCGACTGACCTTAGAACCTATAATTGACCAACTTGGCCATAGGAAGTAGCAAGATGCTACACTCATTGAGACCATACTCTCGAGATGGTTCCGCCTGCAAGAAAAGATTGTGTGAGCTGAAACTATGACCGATGGAGGATGGTCAGTGATATTGAGAACCTCTAGAACCCGGTTACTATTATTAGGACAGGTTGAACCAACTAAACTGCAAGACGGTAGTACCTAAACTCCATGCCAGCCTGAAATTTAAGGGCTATTGTGTGACTTGTTTTCCCTTACCATGTTTGCTATCTGTGATACATGTGGTATGTTTTTATAATGACATCATGCATCATGACATAGCATGCATATTTCATTAGACTGGCCATTTCAAAGACCGAGGGGATTCATCTTTGTTCTTTTTTGCAGATTATGACTTCTATGCGCAGAAATACCATTCGGGTCAACTTCGTGCAGATACATGCTCAGCTTAGAGAGTTGGTCTCAAAAGTTCCTGATACTTCTTCCTTTGTTAGAAGATATGGTCATCTCCTTACCTTGGTCACTTCAAAGTTGGATGAGAAAATGATGAGTGTGTTGTTCCAATTCTTTGATCCATTGCATCACTATTTCACCTTCTCGGACTATCAGTTAGTCCCTACTTTGGAGGAGTTTTCTGATTTACTGGGTATATCTATTCTAGAGCAGACACCCTTTACAGGTTTGGAGATAGCTCCTAGGCCAGAGGATATTGCTTCAGCCCTACATCTAAAAATGGCTGATGTAGTATCTAACTGGGAGATTCAGAGCGGGGTTAAAGGTTTCTTGGCTAAGTTTTTGATCGATCAAGCTCAACATTGGACTTTCAAGCATTTGAAGACATCCTGGATCTCCTCATCTATGGCTTGGTTATGTTCCCGAATCCATATTCTTTCGTTGATGTGAACGCAGTCAAGATCTTCATGTCTCGTAACCTAATGCCTACTCTCTTGGGTGATATTTTGCATGCTCTTTATACACGTACTGTGCGGAGAAGGGGAACTCTCATGTGCTGTACACCGTTGCTGGCGAGGTGGTTTATTTCGCACCTCCCTAATTCTATATTGAGGAATGAGGAAGGTGTAGGTTGGGCCTATAGAATCATGTCCCTTGCTCATACGGACATCCTTTGCAGTTCTAAAGATATGGAAAAGATAGTTGTCATTGATCGATGTGGGGAATACCCTAATGTTCCTTTTCTTGGAATTCGAGGGGGAATAACCTATAATCCTTGTTTGGATTTACGACAGTTTGGATGAGCTCAGAGAGACGGTCCCCATGAGCTGCTGCTTACAGGAATTGTCTTTGACTACAAGGGGGATGTTGAGGGACATCGCCGCAGGTTTATACGAGCTTGGGGCGGGGTGAACAGGTATGACCCACATGAGCTAGGAATGAAGACTTCTCTCCCATTGCAACCTTGTCTCCAATGGGTTCGAGCCCGTGCTCAAAAGCTGGGGATGCCATATGAAGCTGTTTTTCCGGTGATTGTGGAGCATACTGATGAAGAAGGGGTTCCTTATACAGTCCTCCATCCCTATATGCCTACTGATCTGGGGGCATTGAAGAGATCTTGGATCCAGTTGAAGGAAGAAAGGGATACCTACAGGGAGAAGTATCATGAGCAGGAACGGAAGATCTTGAAGCTTACAAGGCAGCTTGAGAATGAGAGGACAATCAACGATTATGTCAGCATGAAAGGAAAACGACCATGGGACTACTGATGTCTTTTATTGTTTCTAGTTTAGATTTGCTTTTCAGTTTATTTCTTTTGTAACGCCTTAAAGGCATTTGTTAAACATTGTTACAAGTTTTAATCTAATAAAGTGTGTTTTATTTTGGTTTACAAATTTGAATCTCTCTAAGTCTTTGAAATCATTTCATACACATTCCATTACCATGCACCTCATTACAGGTACCATTACAGGTTTCTTATCTTCTTCGTTGTTTATTTTAGGACAGAATGTCTTCTGAATCACCTACTGATCAAGCTATTAAGGCTCTTCAAGCTCAGAATGCTCAGTTCCAGGAGATGTTCTTGAACTTTGCCAAAGGACAACAGGATTTGAAGACTCTCATCTTGAAAGACAAGAAGAAGAATAAGAAGAATAAGAAGAAGGTGGTCCTCCTGAATATGGGTCGCATATTCGGGAACAATTTGTGACAGGAAACTGATTTGTCCCATTCATCTGGAGGAGGAGAGAATCAAGAGGAAAGGAAGGGTCCTAGCCCTGTGGTTTCTGACAATGACACTGATTTTGATGAAGACCAGTACCCTCCTACTGAGGATAGGTACAAGCAACTTGAAGACCGTCTTAGTGCCATGGAGATTCAGAAGGTTCCCGGTTTGGATTTTGGAGATTTAGGGCTAGCATCTGGGGTGGTGATCCCACACAAGTTTAAAGCTCATGTCTTTGCTAAGTATGATGGGTTATCCTGCCCGAAGCTACACCTCCGCTCATATGTCAGAAAGATTCAACCGTATACTGCTGATAGGAACCTCTGGGTTCATTTCTTTCAAGATAGTCTGTCATGGACTCAGCTTGAATGGTTCTATCAACTGGAAGGAGCTAATGTCCGCAACTGGGAGGACCTTGCTGCTACTTTTTACAAGCAATACCAGTATAATACCGACCTTGCTCCCACGCGTACTCAACTTCAGGGTATGTACATGGGTGCGAGTGAAGGTTTTAAGGACTACGCTCAGAAGTGGAGAGATCTGGCTGGAAGAGTACAACCCCCTCTGTCTGATAGGGAGTTGGTGGATATGTTTGTTGGGACTCTGTCTGGTCCATATTTCAATCATTTGATCGGAAGTTCATCGTCTGGGTTCACTGAATTGATTATGACTGGGGAAAGAGTGGAAGCTGGTATTAGAAGTGGCAAGATACAGAAAGGTGCTTCGTCAAGTACAGAGAAGAAGCCTTTCAAGAAGGAATCTAGTGCAGTTTACAGCTCGAGGAGCCAAAACCGATCTGAGTGCCGCCAAGCAGTGAATGCGGTGGTAATATCAAGACCCACTGTTTCCCCCACAATGCAATAATCGGCAAAGAGTAGAGAGACCGCAAAGACAGTATACTCGGCTCAGTATGACCTTGTCTCAAATTCTGCTGCAATTGTTGAAAACCAACCTGGTAACCCTGAGGGAAGCTCTAAATAATCCCAGTACCACATCTCCGCTGTATAATCCGAACGCTCGTTGTGCCTATCACTCTGATAGCCCAGGGCATGATACCAACAACTGCTGGGCCTTGAGGAATAAGGTGCAAGATTTGATTGAAGCTAAAGAAATTGAGTTTGACGCACCAGAAAAACCTAATGTCATGACTGCTCCTATGCCCAAACATGGAGTGAATGCTGTGCATGATGATTCATTTGTGACCTCCGTGAAAGACATTTCTACTCCGTTGATGATTGTTAAGAAAAACCTATTGTTGGACGGTTTATTTCCGGGTTGTGGCGAAGGTTGCCACCTGTGTTCCATCATACCTGCTGGTTGCCATTTATTGAAGTCAGGTGTTCAGCGCCTGATGGATAACAAAGAGATCTTGTTCGAGAAAACTTTGATTCCGTTGATTCCTGTTGAAGATGTTTCCATAATAATCATTTCCGTCAATCCTTCCAAGGCTTCCTCGAGAAAGCCTGTTAGGATTACATCTGTTCCGAGAATTGCTCCATTGATCATTACTATTCCTGGACCTATCCCTTACACTTCGGATAAGGTTGTCCCGTGGCACTATGGGGCCGATGTGTATTATCATAGGATCAAACAAGACTTGAAGGATGAAGAGGCTGATAGTGATATCAACAATATTGTCGGGTCTAGCAAGGTCACCCGAAGCAGAAGACTCTTCTCTCCTGTGATTTCTCCTTCGACTGTTCAAAAGCTTGTTGTCATTCCATCTGCCAGTACGTCAGCTGTTATTCCAATTCTTACACCAGTTATCACCCCTGTCGCCGAGTCATCTGACACTCGGTGAAAAGAAGTTACAGGTGGGCCTGCCCGAACGGAGGCACCTAAAGAAGTCATTGTTGAAACCTCTAGGCAAGAGATAGAGGAAATTTTGAAAATTATCAAGAAAAGCGACTACAACATAGTAGAACAGTTGGGGTAAACCCCGTCGAAGATCTCTATGTTTTCTTTATTATTATGCTCAGAAGCCCATGCTAAGGCTTTAATTGCTTTCCTTAAAACTGCGCATGTGCCGCAGGAAACATCTGCTGATCAATTCAAAGACTGTGTGGCTAGTTTGACCGCTGACAACGGGTTGGGTTTCTCTGATGCAGATCTGACTGCCAAAGGAAAGAATCACAATGATGCTCTGCATGTTTCGATCGAGTGCAGGGGCACTACTTTGGCTCACGTGCTCGTGGACACTGGGTCCTCATTAAATGTTTTACCCAAGAAAGCATTAGATCAGTTGGATTGTGAAGGGTTGGTTCTGAAGCCAAGTAATATTGTGGTTAGGGCCTTTAACGGGTCCAAAAGGATGGTACATGGAGAGGTGGATGTCCCTGTTAAGGTTGGTTCCCAGACTTTTGCGTCTACGTTCTATGTGATGGACATTCGACCTTCTTATTCTTGCTTGTTGGGTCGCCCATGGATTCATAAAGCTGGGGCAGTAACTTCTACGCTCCATCAGATGTTAAAGTATCCAGTAAAGGGGAAGATTGTTATGGTGCAGGGTCAGGAGGAGTACATGGTAAGCCACCTTAACTCTTTTCGGTATGTTGAGATGGATGGGGAGTTCATTGAAACCCCGTGTCAGAACTTTTAAGAAGTCCCCCAGACTCTAGCGTCGATTGAAATTGTTGCTGACGAACCTCCGATGAAGATGGCTTCCCTTAAGGATGCTAGGGCTGTTGTTGAAAAAGGTGGGTGTGCGAATTTGGGCCAACTCCCTGACTTTGCACACAAGACTGACAAGTTTGGTTTGGGTTTTACTGCAGAAGCTCAAAGGGTTGTTCGACGTGCGCGAATCAGAAGACCTCCCCTGCGTATCAGTAATCCGGGAGTGAATGCAATTGAAGATAATGATGAAGAGTCAGATTTCGACAGCTGGATTTACCCGACTACCGACGGTGGCTTGAACAATTGGACAGCAAAAGACTTCGTGCCCGTTTCTTTTATTACACAGTAATAGACTTTTGTTTTGAGACTTGTGACAGACAATTTGAAACTTTTATGGCCCGGTGCCTTGCCCGAGACACCGTGGCTTTGTTTGTGAGGGCTTATTATGTGTCATTTCCATATATCATCAATAAAGCATTGGAAGTTTTTCTTGCATTACAAATTTTGCGTTCCTTGTTTTTCTTTTCTATCTTGCACTTTATCAAAACAGTTATTTGTCTTACACACACTCACATATCATAATACAGGTCCACATCCACTCTGGATCCCACTGATAACGACTCTGCTACTGCCAGTTATGACTTCAAAAGTCCGATCAACCAAGCCGAGGACGAAGGTGAGGATGATTATGAAATGCCTGGGGAACTTGCTAGACTGTTAATTCAGGAAGAGAAGGCCATACAGCCGCATGAAGAGCCAGTGGAATCAATGAATCTGGGTACAGAGGAAGACAAGAAAGAGGTCAAGATCGGTGCAAATCTGGAGTCTAGTGTTAAGCAATGGTTAATACAGATGTTGCGTGACTATGTTGAGATGTTTTCCTGGTCTTATAAAGATATGCCTGGGTTGGATACCGATATTGTGGTTCACCGCTTGCCAACCAAAGAAGATTGTCCTCCAGTGAAACAAAAAGTTCGCCGAATGCGCCCGGAAATGTCTGAGAAAATCAAAGCTGAGGTCATGAAACAATTTGATACCGGTTTTCTAGCAGTTACTTCTTACCCGCAGTGGGTTTTCAACGTGGTTCTGGTACCGAAGAAAGATGGTAAGGTTTGGATGTGTGTAGACTATAGAGATCTGAACAGGGCGAGTCCAAAATATGATTACCCTCTGCCTCATATCGATGTTCTGCCTGACAACACCGCACAACATAAGGTCTTCTCCTTTATGGATGGTTTTTCTGGTTACAATCAGATTAAGATGGCTCCCGAAGACATGGAGAAGACAACCTTCGTTACGCAGTGGGGCACTTTTTGTTACAAAGTAATGCCTTTCGGGTTGAAGAATGTTGGGGCAACATATCAGCGCGCCATAATCGCTTTGTTCCACGACATGATTCATCATGAGATTGAGGTATACGCTGATGATATGGTTGTAAGGTCCCATACTGAGGAAGAACACCTGGACCATCTTCAGAAGTTATTTGACAGGTTGAAGTTGTACAAGCTGAGGTTAAACCCGAACAAGTGCACCTTCGGAGTGAGGTCTGGTAAGCTGTTGGGTTTCATCGTTAGTGATAAAGGTATTCAAGTGGATCCTGCAAAGGTGAAGGCCATACAGGATATGCCAGCTCCCTGAACATAAAAAGAAGTCAGAGGCTTTTTGGGACGGTTGAATTACATTGCCCGATTCATTTCACATCTGACTGCTACTTGTGAACCAATCTTCAAGCTGCTGAAGAAAGATCAAGTGGTAAAGTGGAATGATGAGTGTCAGGCCCTTTCGAAAGGATCAAGGAATATCTCCAAGAGCCACCTATTATGATGCCTCCAGTTGAAGGAAGACCTTTGATCTTATACTTGACAATACTCGATAATTCAATGGGGTTCATGTTGGGGCAGCATGACAAGTCTGGCTGAAAAGAGCATGCTATTTACTACCTTAGCAAAATGTTTACCGACTGTGAGACCCGATACTCACTGCTTGAGAAAACTTGCTGCGCTTTGGCATGGGCTGCTTGCCGGCTGAGACAGTACATGCTGACTCACACTACCCTATTGATATCAAAGATGGATCCAATCAAGTATATCTTCGAAAAGCATGCCTTGTCCGAAAGAATAGCAAGATGGCAGATGATCTTAACTGAGTATGACATCCAATACACAACCCAAAAAGCAATCAAGGGGAGTGTGTTGGCAGATCATTTGGTGCATCAGGCTGTAGACGACTACCAATCCATGAACTTCGAATTCCCGGATGAGAACATCATGTTAGTGACCGACTGTGAAGAACCTGGACCGGATGAAGGACCTGAGGAAGGATCCCGATGGTCTATGTACTTTGATGGAGCTTCAAACGCTTTGGGTAATGGCATTGGCGCCGTGATCATATCTCCTGAAGGCTGTCATACTCTGTTTACCGCCCGATTATGTTTTAACTGCACCAACAACATGGCGGAGTATGAGGCGTGCATCATGGGCCTTCGAGCAGCTATTGACCTAAGGATTAAGTTCTTGAGTGTATTAGGAGATTCCGCTCTCGTGATCAGTCAGATCAAAGGCGAGTGGGATATGAAGCACCCAAATCTTATTCCATATAAGGAGTATGTACTGACATTGCTTCCGCACTTCGAGGAGATAACCTTTGAACACTTCCCAAGAGAGGAGAATCAGTTGGCGGACGCGCTAGCTACTATGTCTTCTATGTTCAAGGTCAGGTGGGACAATGAGGCTCCTCGAATTACCATCGAGAGGTTGGATGAACCTGCACATTATTGTGACATTGAGACTGAAGAGGTGACAGATAAACCCTGGTTTCATGAGGTAAAAAGGTATCTTGAGGCTCAAGAATACCCCGAGGGTGCATCTGTTAATGGTAAGAAGTTTCTGAGGAGGTTCGCGACGAAGTTCTTCATCAGAAATGATATCCTTTACAAGCGTAACCATGATTCAACCTTACTGCGGTGTGTGGATAAGAATGAGGCAGAAAGGATTATGGCAGAGTTACACGAAGGTACTTTCGGAACTTATTCCAGTGGACACACCATGGCAAAGAAAATCCTACGGGCAGGATACTATTGGTCTACTATGGAAGCCCACTGTTATCAGCATTCTCGGACTTGTCATAAATGTCAAGTATATGCTGATAAGGTGCATATACCTCCTGTTCCTCTGAATGTCTTGACGGCACCTTGGCCTTTTGCGATGTGGGGCATCGATATGATCGGCGAGATCAGACCTACTGCGTCCAACGGGCATCGTTTCATCCTAGTAACTATTGATTACTTTACAAAGTGGGTTGAAGTAGCCTCCTTTGCTACAGTAACCAAGAACGTTGTGGCACGGTTTATTCGACACAATTTGATCTGTCGATACGGTGTACCGGAGAGGATCATTACGGATAATGGTACAAATATAAACAATACGATGATCACCGAGCTCTGCAAACAGTTTAAGATACAACATCACAACTCTTCTCCTTACCGGCCGAAGATGAATGGGGCTGTTGAAGCGGCTAATAAGAACATCAAGAAGATTGTGCATAAGATGACGGTGACATACAAAGATTGGCATGAGATGTTACCATTCGCTCTTCATGGGTACCGTACCTCAGCGCGGACATCGACAGGGGAAACACCCTACTCTTTGGTGTATGGCATGGAAGCAGTCTTGCCCATTGAAGTTCAGATACCCTCTCTTCGGATTATGAAGGATGCAGGTTTGAGCAAGGATGACTGGATTCAGACCCGGCTTGATCAGCTGAACTTAATCGACGAAAAGAGACTTACTGCTATTTTTCATGGTCAGACGTATCAAAAGCGAATGATCAAGGCATTTAACAAGAAAGTTAGACGACAAGAGTATCAAGTCGGGGATTTAGTGATCAAACGCATCATACTACCTCAAGGTGATCCCAGGGGAAAATGGACCCCTACGTACGAAGGGCCATTTGTGGTTAAGAACATTTTCTCAGGAGGAGCCATGATTCTAACCACCATGGATGGTGACGACCTTCATCACCCTGTCAATGCAGACTTAGTGAAAAAATACTACGCATAATCAAAAACCCGCTAGGTTGACTGGCCTAGGAAAAAATAAGGGCTTCCCGGCGAACCAAAAGGGTTCGGGCAAAAATAAGGGATGAAAATGAAAAAAATTTGTACACCCGGCAAGTCGAAAACCTGAAAAGGCGGCTTGGGCAAAAAAGGGTATCTCGGTGGACTGAAAACCCGAAAGGGCGGTCCAGGCAAAAATTAGGGATCAAAGCGTAACACTATGTATCATTGGATCACCTTGCAACCAGACTTCTGCATCGACTATCAAGCTCGGACGGCACTGATCAATCTTATCTACCTTCAACTAAGTAGCAAAGTGATGATACGCTCAAAGACATAGGGGCAATAGCAGAGTCGGAACTCAGCGAGATTGTTCACATAGTTGTTTTTCTTTGTTTTTCACAAACTGTGTAAATTCTATCATTCGGCGGTGTTCTCTTACTAGGACGTCAGCCTCTTGTACAAAAACACCTATTTACAGGCCAAACTTCAAAGTCAATACAATTCATTTTCGCAAAGAAATTTCAAATTGTTTTTCCTTTTTCTGTTTTGTTTTGCAAGAACGTCCAATGTTCATTTTTTATATATGCATTTGACATTAATTGTTGCTCATAAATATTTACATGCAAAACAAAAGACGATTACTCATAATTTCAGAAACAGGGGCAAACAAGAAATGTCCAAGCCTTACAGTTGCTCTATTCACCAGGTACAGGGATAGACCTAGCTGAAGAATACGACTATGGTACATTCACTCCCCGCAGAGTAAGAAAAGGAAAGTGGTGTTAATTCTCCCCAGCTAAGGCTCGCAACCGCAAATGAGTTGGTAAGAGTCTCCCTAAGCAGAGTTTATCTATCACCAGCACTGGAAGACTATCCCCAGCGGAGTCTAAAATACTATCCCCATCGGAGTCTAGAAGACTATCCCCAGCAGAGTCTAGAAGGTCATCCCCGGCAGAGTCTGAAAGACCACCCCCAATGAAGTCTCCACTAAAAGGTTATCCCCAACGAATTTCATTTCTTCCACAAACAGGAAATTCATCCCCAACAGAGTTTTATCATTGCCAGCAACGGTAATTCATCCACAGCTGAGGTTATTTCTCCAAATCAGCAAATCCTCAGCAGAGCATCTCTTATCCACAGAGTCATTCTCTCACCAATGTATTCTCCAGCAGGATTTTTCTCCCACTCATCTTCAGTCGTTATCCATAACAAGCGAAACTCTTCATATTCTCCAGCAGTAATCCGGGATTTATTTTTCCCCAGCTAGAGAATATCATAAAATATTGCATGTCCATACGTCGTGACATATGCATACGCATCATACAAAACAATCTCATTTATTTTGAGAACATCATTGCTTGATACATATCATGCATTACATACAGCTAACCTTTACTTTTTAGGAAGGATACAATCAAATTCTCACAAACTCAAGCTATGAAGCCCGGGTACGACCGGATAGTATCTTGATTTCTACAGCATATTGTGAAGCCCGGAGAATGACCGGATAACAATATCAGACTACCACAAAGCCTGGATTACGACCAGATAGTGTTATCTCTTAAAAGCAAGCTATGAAGCCCGAATTCGACCGAATAATAGTTTAATCCCCAACAAGCCGTGAAGCCCGGATTCGACCGGATAACAGCTCAGCAAGTTATTGTGAAGCCTGGATTGTGACCAGATAGCAATACAAAACCATGAAGCCTGGATTACGACCAGATAATGGTAGAAGACGTTGTGAAGCCTGGATTACGACTAGATAGCAGCCAAGAGTACCACGAAGCCTGGATTAGGACCATATAGTGGTATATCTTTAATACAAGTTATGAAGCCCGGATTCGACCAGATAGTATCTTGATTCCTCCGAACACCATGAAGCCTGGATTTCGACCAAATAGTGGTATGATACATCGTGAAGCCTGGATTACGACCAGATAGCGGTACAAGACAATGTGAAGCTTGAATTTCAACCAAATAGCAGTTTACCTGGACAGTTACTAAGAAGCCCAGAGTCGACCGAATATTAGTGTGCCTTAAATTCAAGTTGAAGCCCAGATGTGACCGGATAACATTTGAATTCATTCTGAATCCTGGATTACGACCAGATAAGAATTGAGAAATTATGAAGCCTGGATTACGACCAGATAAGAATTGAGAAATTATGAAGCCTGGATTACGACCGGATAGCAAGTATAATCTCATTTCCCCAGTAAGTCACTGTAAAGCCTGGATTACAACCAGATAGCAGTCAGTCTTATCACTATGAAGCCTGGATTACAACCAGATAGTAGTTCACTCTCACCTCTTCAAAAGAGATGATTCCCCAGTAGAATAACGGATGACCGAAGCTCCTAAAATTCAAACAGAGACGATTCACCAGTAGAATAACGGACGACCGAAGCTCATAAAATTCTATTTCTCCAAAGACAAAGAACAACATTCCCCAGCGTAATCTTCCTCAAACAACAGGTATACAAGCTCTCGCTAAGGAATCTTTTATGCGATCGACACTCCTTTAGATGGCATCTTTAAGCCCATATCCCGTCATCAATTTCCAAATGGCATCTTTAAGCTCATTCCCGACATCACAAGACAAGAACCACTTCAAGCGAGTGCAAACTTCTGGGCACTCTAGTGTTCAATCATCTTCAACTTTCAGACCACGAAAGGCAGACAAGCCAATCTATATCCTCAGGTTTAAGAAGATGGAACAGGGGCAGCTGTTGTACCCCAAAATTTTCCCTCCCATATTTCTCAAAACATTTCAAGAAAGATCCACAAGTTGCTCAAGGTAGTCCAAGGGTTGACCAGACAAGCTCTCTCCTAAGGCAGTCTACCTCAAATTAGGGTTTCATGTTGCATCAAGATACTTGAGTCCAAGGGATCCAAAATGCTCACCATTGTCCTAATATGTTCTCAAGATCATTCATGTCAAGTTTCAAGCCTTGTAGAGGAAGTTTGTTCATTCAATTACTCAAAGGCCTGAAAATCGACTGTGCTAAGGCAAAAGTCAATTGTGGCCTACATACAGTCAAACTTCAAGATTTTTGGTCAACATCCTCATTTTGAAGTATCATTCATCATTTTATCAAGGTTTAATCATGATTCATCAAGGATTGCTCATAATTCATCAAGAATCAAAAGTTGCTAAATTAGGGTTTTGTAGGAAAAGTCAACTCAACTTTGACCAAGCATAACTTTCTTATAATTTATGAGAAATGACCCATCCAAATCTCATTTTAAAGAGGATGCCATTCTCTACAATCCATATTCAGCTCCAAAGTTCAAAATATGCACTCACAAGAAGTTATGAATTTTGACATTATAGGTCATTTTGAAAAGTCAACAAAACACCTTTTTTGTCAAAGATTCATACATGAGCATGGAATATCAAATTGGGATGAGACCAAAAGGGTTGCTTAAAGTACATCTCAAGCTTTCTAAAAAGTCTAAGAATACCTTCAAAGAGTCAAAATTGAGTAAGTTATGCATTGGTGAAGTTGACCTTTTTTGCAAAATTGTCAAAAGTCAACTATGCCTAAAATTACAAATTTTGCTTAATGGGCCTAACTTTTTGCATTGGTTTTGAGTTGGCAACATGGTCCACGAGCCCTAGCCTTTTCCACTTGTCATTATCTTGTTTTTATTATTTATTTTGATTTTTATTTGAATTAAATCATTTTAAATCAAAACAAATCATATAAAATCCAAAATATTGAAATTCAAAGATCTTGTGCTTGTTTCAGGTCCTACATACAGCTAGCATAAGATCAAATTCGTGTAAAGGCATGAGGTGCACAAAAAGATTGGATTTGGACTATTTTTGGAATGATTTTAAAGTGATTAAAATCAAGATCAAAGACATTGATGGAGGAAGATTAAGGCCAGGTTTTCAACCCTAATTCACTCCTCAATACATAAAGAAGGTGTGCAGACCAAAAGAGAGGCTAGAGAGAGGCGTAAGAACCAGAACAAAACTTGAAAAAATACCAAAAAAGTGCAAACACGAATTCATACTTTGAATCAATTTCAAGATCCTTGGACCATCTCAATCGCTTCCTGGGAGTGTAAGCAAGCAAAAGCAATCAAGAACAAGCGTTTCCAAGCCCTGAATACCACTGTAAGTCAACCACGACATCCATGTATTTTTGAAATCGGTTTGCATGATTTAGACATTGATAGCATGAATTGATATATTCTTGATCCTTAAGACATATGCAAGCTTTCTGTAATCTTTAATTGTGTTTTCATGGCCTGTATAAGGTTTCACCATTGTTAGGGTTTGTAGCTTCAAATTGGGATCTTGGTGTACAGGTGAAATTGGGCCACGATTAGGGTACCATGATGTTCGTGAGACTGAGACGAATGGATTGGTACCATCACCATTGATTTATTGTGCTTGTACATTATTTTGGATATGCCCAGGGTTTTAGCTACGGAGAGTGTCTGTTGGTATAAGTATGTTGTCTAAAACAACAGATCCTTGGAGAAGATGAAGACGTGGCGGACAACCATTCGCGTATTTGAATTTCGCGCGTTTTGGACTTAGCATTTTTTGCTTTTCATATATTATCATTATTATTTATTGTATATACAAACAAGAACAAATGGCGCAGTGGTAGTGGAGTATGTGCAAAATGCTTCAGGACCTAGGTTCGAATCCCAGGTCTCCCAAATATTTCATATATTTTGTCTTTCAGTGATTCAGTGTGCATACAAAGCCAAGGAGCATCATACATCCTCACAATCCAGCCAGCCAAGTGTCAGGAGACTAGATCTGATGGCCATCAGACGAGCATCCACCAAAGGTGCTGGTCAAGGTAAGGTAGGGGATTATGGAGGTCAACGTGGGTCACCATCTTTTGGTCCCAGAATCTGATTTTTGCACCCCCTCAAATTACTGATTGCAGGCCCAAATCTCTTTCTCTATTCTTTTTTATTTGTTTTATTTAATTTATTTATTTTATTTTACTAACAAATTAATTATTTCTTTTTTATCAAAAAATCATAAAAAATAATACTTTTCATAAATTAGGTTTAGATTTTATTTTTTTTATCAAAAATTAATTAATTTAATTAGATTTTAATTTTAGGTAAACTTTAATTCTTTTTGCAAATAAATTAACAAACCATTAGAAAATTAGGGTTTTATTTCTAACTTAATTTTATTTTATTTTCCTAAAAATAACCAAAAACACAAAAAATAGGCCATGTAATTATTTTTATTAATTAATTTAATTAGCTAATTAATTGCATATTTAAATTTAAAACCTAATTCTTTTCTTAAAAAACAACAAAAAACTTTTTTTCTTTTAATTAGGCTAAAAAGGGTCAAAACCCTAATTTCTTCCCGATCTTAATTTCATCGCGCGCTTTATTATTATTTTTACCATAGTGATGTAACCGCTCACAAGTTGTAATAGTTTTAATTAGGACTTTTATTTTTCATTTATCGCTTTATTATTTAAGGGTTTGTTTTTGGCTATGTAAATACCCGAAGCCTTGTAATAGCGTAGTTTAATTTCCGCACTTTAAATTCCGCAAAATATTAACGGCTAGATGTATGATTAGGGTTGCATGACAAGAATGTATGATTAACTTTAAAACAGTTAGATAACCCTAAAATGTGCAAAGATAAATAATCTGAAATTGAATCACTCGCACATACGCACTCCTAGGGTACACTCCCACTTGGTTGCCTTCGGTAAACGGTCATTGAGTATAGGGTGCTTTAGTGGTCGTCCTTTTGTCCAAAGATCAAAGTTGCCTCGGAAAGGTTGCCTCGGATATTGTTTCCTCGGATAAATTGATCTAAGACATTAGGGTTATTACTAAGACATCCTAACATTGCTTTAGTGATCGTACGTCCCTTTCGAATTGACCCACAAAACTCCAACGACGGTGCTACCCACTCACTAATAGTGGGATAGCGCTGTCTAAAGGAAACGAACATAGAACGGTTCTTTTTTCGAGTAGGTAGATTAGTTCTTAAGTACTTGCTCAAACAAAACAAACTTTTTTCACACTTACACTCCTTTACAAACAAAGTTTTGAAAAAACACTTCATTACACTCTTGAAGACAGAAGCAAGAGTTAAATCGAAGTAAAACAAAAAGCTTTTCAAATCACACAAACACACAAACACACAAAGAAGAAATTTTGAAAATGATGAGCAAGTACCTAAGAGCCCGTGGAAAACCACGGATAGAAAGGGTGCTAATACCTTCCCTTTCTATAATCTACCCCCCGTACTCAGAATAATCTCGAAAAAGGAATTTTTCTGTGCTTTTTTCCTTTCCTTGTTGGATAAAATAAAAGTCGGTGGCGACTCTTGCTTACCGCGACATTTTGCAAACACAAACGCAAAATGCAAACTAGCATTCCTAAAAAACAAGTCCCGATTCTGGCCACCGTATCACACCATGTAAGTTGACGCTGCATTTTATTGGTCCTTATTAGATTTCCGAGAAAGTAGGTAAAGTGGCTTATTAGATTGCTTTGCCACTGTCGCTTTCTAATCTCCATGATGTGTTCCATGTGTCTTAATTGAGGAGATGCATTATGGATCATTCTCACATGGTCCAATTAGATGATGTACATGTAAGAGATAACCTGACTGTGGAGACATCACCTATGTGGATAGAGGATCAGGAGTTGAAGCAACTTCGTGGTAAAGAGATCACCTTGGTTAAGGTATCTTGGGGATGATCAGAGGGTGGAAACATGACTTGGAAACTCGAGATTCGGATGAGGGGTTCTTATCCTGAGTTGTTTGTTTGAGGTAATTTTCATGGACAAAAATATTTTAAGTGAGAGAGAGTTGTAACACCCCGATTTTATTTACTAGTTATTTTATTATTTATTTATTTTATTAGTTATTTATTTTATTAATTATTATGTGATATAGTAATTAATTAATTTGTGTGATTTTGTGAATATGTGAATGATTGGAATTAATTGTGAATATGTGTTATATGAGTAATTGAGTTAGTAAGTGTGAAAATAAAATTATTAAGTAATTGGCCCTTGGTGATGGTTTAGTGTGAGAATGAGATAATCCCATTAGTGAAATCAGAGTTAGTAAGAGTTTATCAAAACAAAGAGAAATAGAATTATAATTGTCAAAACAAGATAAGAGAAGAAAAGAAGAAAAGAGGAAAAGAGGAGAAAAGAGAGAAAAGAAAAGAGAAGAGGGAAGAAACCTAGAAAGTATCTACATCCAAGGTAAGTGTGGGTAATTTTCTTGTTATGGGATTATATAAAAGTATGCAATGGGTAGTTCCATGATTTAGGAATTTTGTTCTTCAAACTTTAGGTTTTTGACATGTTTAGGTTGAAATGAGATTCATGAAATCGATGTTGGAAAACATGTTTTTGATGTTTAAGACTGGAGCTATATGTTAGATATAGGTTGTAATGAATTTAATTGGTGAAATATATGTGTTTGAATGAGATTTAGATGAACGAATTCATAGGAGGCAAAAGTTGTCTGTTGTACCCCAAAATTTGCCCTCCCATATTCTTCAAAATTTGCCAAGAGCATGCTTCAAAATCTCCCCAAGGGTTGCACAGTTCAAGGACCTCCTAACAGTCAAAAACTAGGGTTTTGGTTCTGACAAAGTAAATTAAGTTTCCAAGGGTCCAATCAAGTCCCACATGCTTATAAATATGGTCAATCATCCTCATACCAAGTTTCAAGACTTACAGCACAAAATTGCACAGTCAAAAACCCTAATTTCCCTACAGTCAACTGCAGGGGTAAAATGGTCATTTGACAGTCAAAAGTTCAAATTTTTGGTCAACATCTCATTTTGAAGCCACAAACATCATTTTATCAATGCTTGATCATGATTCTCAAAGCTTGGCTCAAAAAGTCTCAAGATGCAAAAGTTTCCATATTTGGACAGTTGAAAAAGTCAACTGTAACTTGACCAAGGCATAACTTCCACATGGTTTATCAGAAAAATTCCATCCAAAGCTCATTGTGAAGATAAAGACATTTCCTACAACTCCTCTTCACACTTAAAGTCCAAGAAATGCTCTCACAAAAAGTTATCAATTTCAACATTATAGGTCATTTTCAAAAGTCAACAAAAAGGGACTTTAAGTCAAAGGCCATAACTTGATATTGGTAAATCAAAATGACATGGGACCAAAGGCATTGGTTATAGGACTTCAAGACCTTTCCAAAATGTCCAAGAACATGAGCAAAGCTTAAAAATTGAGCAAGTTATGCCTTGTGGAAGTTGGGAAATTTTTGGATATTTTGAAAAGTCAACTTTGCTTCAAATGTCTTAAAAATGCTAATGGGCCACATTTTCCTCCAAAATTCATCATCCAAAGCATGTGCACGACCATTTGGCCCAAAGGGAAGTTTTTCATCATTTTTATTTATTTATTTGAATTTTTAATTACTAATAATTCATTTAATTAATTAAAATATATGAAAATACCAAACCTAAGTTTTTAAATCTTTTTATGCATAAAATACACTCAATATTTCGTGCATGATCAGATTTGGAAAGAATCAAGGCAATTGGATATGATTGGCATCAAAAACATGTGAAAAAGATTGAAAAATATTTGCCATGAAAATCAAATATCTCTTCATCAATGCAAAGGGTTTTTTGATCCAATTTCTAACCCTAATCATTCCAGTACTTATATACATGATAACCCTAATGCCAATAACCTCGAAGCTGCGCCAGAAGAGAAGAACCAAGTTTGAGTTTTTGTGAAAAAAGTCAAATACTGAAAACACGATTGCAAGGCGATTCAAGCCAAAATAATTATCCCATTGCCTTCCTGAGACATCAAGAAACGTGTCTGAATAGTTTTCCACATCCCTAACGCCCAGAATTGGTGAATGGAACTCAAACTTTTTCACATTATATGCATATTCGTATTTCAATATCCAAGCATTCTCATTGCATTTTTCTTATGGATTCATACTATTTAATTGATTCTGAAGCTAACCCTATAGTTTGATTGAGTTTTTATGCATTGTACGTGATTTCACCATTAAAGCCAGCTAGGGTTCTTCAAGTTTCAAATTGGGCATTCTTGCATCTTGTAAAATTAGGACACCTCAATGCCATGGTTGAAATCAGGAAGCTTGGACGAATATAATACACCCCTCGCGCCTAATTTATATAACCATATGGCCTAATCGCTATTTTGGAAAAGAGTGTATTTTGGGGGGGTTTAAAACCCCCGCTAACCCTTTTTATGTTTAAGGAAAAACACTCAAACGGGGAAGACGATGACTTGTCTTCATACGATAGGTCCATTTAAAATTTTAGCGCGTTTTTTGAGTTAATGTTATTAACGTGTTTTATTCTATATATTATTTGTTGCCCACTAATACTACAAAGAAAGCCAATAGCGCAGATGGTGGATGCGTTGTCACATGAGCACTGGGACCTGGGTTCGATTCCCAGGTCCCTCACCTTGTTCTATATTTTTTGTTTCAGCGTGATCTCATACAATTTCCCCTCAAAGGCCTATCATACACTCATCATCCAGGCGTGCCACATGTCTACTGATCTCAATCCAATGGTCCAGAGTCAAAGCCTATGATGTGCTGCAGTCAACACATACTCATGCTACCCTGGAAAGTCAACCAGGCCAAAGATCAATGGGCCAAAAATGCTGGACTTTACCTCCAATTTGGGGACAGAACCCCCCTTGGTATTGTATTTCTTTCTATTTTCTTTGTTTTATTTTCATCATTTGTTTTAATTCCATTATTTTCTTTTAATTCAATAAAAATTAATTTCATATAAAAATAACAAAAAAATCAGAAAAGACAAAATTCAAAATATATTTTATTTAACTAATATTTTTGTAAGTAAATATCATTAATTAATTTAGCTTTTTAAAATTAGGTTTAATTTTAATATCTTTTCTTAATAAATTAAAAATTTGTAGAATTAGGGTTTGTATCAATTTTTATCCTTTTTCTTTTCTTTTCACTAATAATTAATTATTTATTTTTATAAATCAAATCGCATTAATTGATTAGGTTTAATTTTAGGTAATTTTCATATTTTCTTAATAAATTAAAAAATAGCTAGAATTAGGTTTAAATTTCATTTAATTCACACAAAAAAACCATAAATACAAAAAACCTCAAAAATAATTTCTTTTTCATTTTAATTTCGTTAATTTAATAATATATTTGAGTTCATTAAAAAGGGTCTAACGCCCTCGCTTTCAATTTTAATTCAATTCGCGCATTTTATTTTATTTCTTATAATATTAATGTAATTCTCCCAAAGCCGTGTAAATTTAATCTCTCGCACTTTACTTCTTTATTTTCTGTCAAATCGGGTCCTGGATTTTAATTTGGCGATATGGACTCGCGCCTTTGTAATAGTTTAGGAACTTTAATTTCCGCACTTTTTTAACTGTTAATTAAATCGCATGCAAGAATGAATGTCTAAATAAAAACAAACGCGTAGATCACCATAACATGACAAGACAAAAATAAATGAACATGACACATAAATCACACACCACCCCTAGGGTACGCCTCACTGTTTCCTTGCCTCGAAAGGTGATCGTCGAGTAGAGGATGTCTTAGTAAGTCCTCATGATCCGGGAACCTGGCATGAGGGTAGCTTCTAAGGTGTCTTCCTATTGCTCTGGTGATCACCATGTCCCGAACCCCGAATTGACCCGAATACCTCCAATAGTGGTGCTACCTACCTCTCAATGGTGGGATGGCACTACTTTAAAGGACATTTACACAGACGAATTCCTTAGGGTAGGTAGACGACTCTAGATACTTGCTCTAATTTCAAAAACAAATCAAAAATACTTTTCACACCGACACCTTTTCAAAAAGCTTTCGAAAGCAATTTTTCAAACACTCTTGAGGACCGATACAAGAGTCGAACTGGAATTTTCAAAGAAACTTTTTTTAAAACCCACAATTGAAAAGCAAACAAACCATTTTTGAAAACACAAATGAGAAAGTATCTAAGAGCCCATGGATAACCATGGATAGAAAGGGTGCTAACACCTTCCCTTTCTATAATCTACTTCCCGAACCGAGAGCAATCTCTTTAAGGAATTTTTCTGTGCTTTTGTCCTTTCCATTTGGAGAAAATAAAAGACGGTGGCGACTCTTGCTTCCGCGACATTTCGCGAACCAGCGTTAAACAGTCAGTTCCAGATCCACCGATCACAGAACTGGCGACTCTGTTGGGGACATTTTATAAAGTGAGGTGTACCTTAGGACTAAGATCACTTGTGTTTTCAATTGTTGTGCTTGTTTGCTTTATTGTTGTGGGCTGCATCGGAGTTACATAGATCCTAACCCGGATCTGGGGATACCCTATTTAGGTAGCATAAGCTGTGAGGGACCTGTCCGGCGTAGACCGACACGGGTGAAACAGTGGCTACGTTGGTGTGGCACCTTGGTCTGTACCGATATCCCTTGTGTTGCAACGAGGAGAATATGGGTCTTCTGAGGAGTCATTAAGCACCAACAGACCTTAGAACCTTAAACGACACAACTTGGCCAATAGAACAGTAGCAGTATGTTACGCCCATTGAGGCTAAACTCTCGTGATGGTTCTGGCCGCAAGAAAAGATTGCGATGCTGGAGTTATGACCGATTGAGGGTAGTCAATGATATTGGGATCCTCTAAGAACCCGGTTACTTTGATAGGACAGGTATGAACCAACAAACTGAAAGAGGGTAATACCTAGACCTCATGCTGGCCTAAACTCTAAGGGTTTCTCTTGTGTGACTTGTGTGCCTTCGTACTTGACTACTTGCATGCTTGTTATCTGACCCTTAAGTTTCCTGCAGGTTTTGTTTATAGTCCTTAATTAGGACTCATAATAAAGTTTACTGAATTTCTTGCAGATTTTGTCTTTAGTCCTTAATCGGGACTCATAATAGAGTGTACTAAGTTCCTTGCAGGTTTTGGTTTGCAGTCCTTAATTGGGACTCACAACAGGGTTACTTACATTACCCCGTGCATAACATAACATCATACCGTTGCATACATCCTAACCCATTTCAAGGATCTCAAGGGCCTATGATGCAGGTCAGGATAAACCAAGCGCCCAGCAAGGGGAAAAGAGGATTTATTTTCCTCTAGACAAGGTTGTCATGGGCTATGACCCACTGGATATGGTGAGCCTTTGACACTTGAAGAAGGACTCTCAGCAAACATGAAGTTCCCTCAATCAAGCTACCTAATGCTAACAATTTTTTCTTGTCTACCCCGCGAGATCCTTGAAAACATTGCATGTCATATACATCATTGCATAACAGGTATCCTTGTTGCAGGTCACTTACCTTCTCCGCTGTTTATTTCAGCAATGGCATCCCAACAAGACAACCAGGACTCCCTTGCTCAAGAGACTCGTTTCGGGGAAATCCTCCTGAATCTATCCAAGGGGCAAGAAGAGCTGAGGACACTTCCCATGGAGACTTTGGTCAGGAACAGCGCCGAGGACGAACGACTGAAACACTTGCGAGCTGAAATGGATGCAATGAAAGCCCAAATGCTGGGGCAGGGGACTTCCATTCAAGGTTTAGCTCAAAGACAAGAAGAGCTCGGAGTTCTCGTCAACCAACTGCTTCAGAATAACCGGCTGGGGAAAATGTCTAAGAGTAAAGAGCCAGTCATCGTTCAACCACCTTTGAGACAAGGAGATAAGGGGAAAACTCCTCAAATGGCTCCAGTGGCACAAATTCAGCAGCAACTTCACCAGCTTCAGCCAGACAAGCCCAGGAGGCAATTCACCCAGCTCAATATGTCGCTGTTTCAAGCTCTACAACGCCTGTTGAGGTTGAATCTGATCACATTAAGGGCTCATCCCCGGAACCCCAACACAGCATCTCCTGTCTATGATCCCAATAAAAGGTGTGCCTACCACTCTGCCAGTCCAGGACATGATACAAATGAGTGTTAGGCTCTGAAGAACAAGATCCAGGACCTGATTGATGAAGGAGCACTGGAGTTCACACAGGATGGTCAGGCTGAATTTTTCTACCATCCCTCCAAGGCTCACCAGTTGAAGTGACAAACCCTGAGACTAGAAAACTTTTGTTCATTCGAATGTTCAAGTTTTAATTTTCTTTTGTTCAAACATTTACTCATGTTAAACATTGTTATTTCATTAATGCATCGCATATGTCTGTTTTGAAGCAATATATTCGTATTCACCATACACAAATTATTTTCATATTTTTCTGATGATCAACTCTTGACTAATAATTCTAAGCCTCTTGAGGGAGGATGACGAAAACGATACCATAATCTACAGTACGCTTTTGAACACCCCGCTGATGAGGTACAGGCATTGTTTCAATCCCTAAACATTGGAGTTATAAGGATGATAATCCCTCGTCAACCCCTCTGAGCCAAAGAAGTAGGAGTTTTTTCTTTTTGAAATTTAAAACCCTTAATCATAACCTGGGGCAGGGTAGTCTCTCAGTTGATCCAAGTGCATAACGAATGGCACCAAAGAGGTCTTTACAAAACAAAGAAAGACAGTAATGGTTCCGAATAATCAATAAAGTAAGGCAGTCATTATCTCAAAAAATAAAAAACCCATTAAGTCAAAACCCATGAAGGAGACTTACAAAACTGGGGCATCCCGCTGACTGTAATTCCAAAAAAGGAAACAGTTCAGGCAAAAAAGAAAGGGATAACAAAAAATCAGACAAGAAAGAGGTCTTACAAACCCTCAACAAAAAAGGAATGACTGCCTATTCAAAATAAGTTATCAACATCCGAATCATCACCGGAAAATCAAAGCAAAGACTCAAACAAGGTCTAACGTATGATCAACTGAGTTTAGGTTTGGAGAACATCACGAAGAGCGGGTGGGTACAAATAAAATTTGAGCCTTTATCCTTTGTTTCTTAAACCGTGAACCAAGCCACGTTATAACCCTTAAAAGTCCTAGCTGAAGCATGGGTTAGTTCGAAAGCATACTGTTACGAAAGGTATCCTGACTCCTTAAGGCCTACGGTAAATACAGAGTTGACATCACGTTTTATAAACATTCACTTGTTTTATGAAAAAGAATGCATTTTCAAAATCTTCAAGACAGACATAAGTGTTGCATTTTTAACATAACTTTGTTTGCATATGACTATTTGTTTGAACAGCAGGGAAATTCGCACGATGAATGCCTAGTGAACAAAAGTACTTCCAATCAAGGGGCATGGCCTGATTTTGACCCGTCACCTGGGGCAATCCAATCAAGATTCGGAGAATCTCTCAAAGGCCAAACAGCCTGGGGCAAATCCCCGCCTGAGTCATTTGGGGCATTCTAACAACGAATCTCGCCTGATCAAACACCTTCTGGTGGCATGACAAAACACTTCTAACAGGGGCAACTCCCTACTTTCTGAGAACGTGGACATAGTCGAAAAAAAATACTACGCAAAATCAAAGACCCGCTAGGTTGACACACCTAGGCAAAAACAAGGGCTTCCCGGCGAACCAAAAGGGTTCGGGCAAAAATAAGGGATGAAATGAAAATCTGTACACCCGGCAAGTCGAAAACCCGAAAAGGCGGCTTGGGCAAAAATGGGTATCCCGGTGGACTGAAAACCCGAAAGGGCGGTCCAGGCAAAAGTTAGGGATCAAAGCGTACGACTATGTCCTGTTATCTTGTCACCTGCCTACCAGAAGAAGGTGGGTCCCTCAACAACTATCAGCACCCCACAGATGCCTTCCCCCATAGAAACAGGGGCAATAAAGGGTTGTCTAAGCAATCTAATCGTTCCATCCTCCAAGGTACCAAGGTAGGTCCAGCTAAAGGATATAACCAGATATTTTAATTCCCCAGAGAGTGAGCCAGCAAGTCAGTGCACTCTCCCCAAGCAAAGCTATTATCAGACTTAAGGAAGTTGGGTATCCTCCAGCAGATCTCAACATTCCCCAGCACATCATACATACATTTTTAACAAGCATCCCCGGTAGTTTTGGTCTAAAGATTGTTCCCCAGCGGTATATCAAACATTCAACAGAGTCACTTCCCCGACACAAGTTCAAAACTTCCCCAGGAGAGTCCAATCCAGTTTCCCCAGGAAAATTGGAATCCATCTCCCCAAACAGTAAGCTTATCCCCAGTAGATTCTGGAAGCTTATCCTCGCAGAACACGAACGCGTCTCCCGGCTTTATGCAAGAGTTATTTCCTTACCAGGATATAACTGGGTTATCCTCAGCCAAAAGCCACGGAAAGATCGTCCTCGACGAAGTCTCCTTATCCCCAGCGAAGTCTATTAACACTTCCAACACAACAGCGGTATCCCCAGCGAGGTTATCATCAACATTTCAGCAAAGTACCTCTCTCCCCACAGAGTATTGCTTCCCAGCAAGATCGCTAGAGTACTTTTCTCCCCGCAGAGTAATCCATTCGCCAAGTTTATTCCCCAACGGAGTCATCTTCTCCTACCGGTATTCTTGCAACTATCATCCCCAGCGGGAGCAAAAATCTATTCTTCAACATCAGCCCAGGATATGACTTCCCGGCACCCGTCAAGGATTTATTTTCCTAAGACGAAAACATACATTCATAAACATCACATATATCATTATAGCATGCATATACGCATCATATCTTACAAATCTCATTTATGTTGAGAACATCATTGCTTGATCCATATCATGCATTGCATATGACTGACCTTTACCTTTCAGGAAAAGATTCAGTCAAGTTCTCAACTATATTTCAAGACCTAGACCGGTTCAGTTAAATCGACCCTAAGATTTTTCTGTTTCTTATCCAGTCAAAGGCCTTCTCTGGTTCAGTCAGATCGACCCTAAGATCTCCCTGTTTCTTATCCAGTTGAAGATTTCAAGACCTAGACCAGTTCAGTTAAATCGACCCTAAGATTTTTCTGTTTCTTATCCAGTCAAAGGCCTTCTCTGGTTCAGTCAGATCGACCCTAAGATCTCCCTGTTTCTTATCCAGTTGAAGATTTCAAGACCTAGACCGGTTCAGATAAATCGACCCTAAGATTTTTCTGTTTCTTATCCAGTCCAAGGCCTTCTCTGGTTCAGTCAGATCGACCCTAAGATCTCCCTGTTTCTTATCCAGTTGAAGATTTCAAGACCTAGACCGGTCCAGATAAATCGACCCTAAGATTTTTCTGTTTCTTATCCAGTCCAAGGCCTTCTCTGGTTCAGTCAGATCGACCCTAAGATCTCCCTGTTTCTTATCTAGTTGAAGATTTCAAGACCTAGACCGGTTCAGATAAATCGACCCTAAGATTTTTCTGTTTCTTATCCAGTCCAAGGCCTTCTCTGGTTCAGTCAGATCGACCCTAAGATCTCCCTGTTTCTTATCCAGTTGAAGATTTCAAGACCTAGACCGGTTCAGTTAAATCGACCCTAAGATTTTTCTGTTTCTTATCCAGTCAAAGGCCTTCTCTAGTCCAGATAAATCGACCCCTAACAGATTTTCCTGATAAAGACTTAGTAGAAGATACCCAAGATTCTCTCAATGATTACTGTTGAGGTTGAAGTCGCCCAAGATTCTCTCAATGATTATTGTTGAGGTTGAAGTCGCCCAAGATTCCCTCAATGATTACTGTTGAGGTTGAAGTCGCCCAAGATTCTCTCAATGATTACTGTTGAGGTTGAATTCGCCTATGGTTCTCTCCCCGTTACTGCGGAGGTAGTAATCATCCCCAGATTCTCTCAGTGTTACTGTTGAGGTAGTAATCGTACCCAGATTCTCTCAGCGTTACTGCGAAGGTAGTAATCATCCCCAGATTCTCTCAGTGTTACTGTTGAGGTAGTAATCGTCCCCAGATTCTCTCAGCGTTACTATTGAGGTTGTAATCATCCAAGGATCTCTCACCGTTCCTGTTGAGGTAGTAACCATTCCTGGTCCATTCATCACCTTTTGAAGCTCCAGATTCAGCTCCTGTAACCAGTCAGGACACATCTATACAAAGAATCTGAAGACCAACCCCTGTAACAGGTCAGGTAATCTTTTTCTTTTGTAGGTACGCAAGTTCTCGCTAAGGAATCTCTTACGCGATTGACACCCAGATGGAATCTATAAGCCCATCCACCATCCATCCTCTCTCAGCATGGCATCTATAAGCCCATCATCCTATCCATCAATCTCCAAATGGCATCTGTAAGCCCATTCCCCACATCACTAACATGTGAGCGCAAATTTCTGGGCACTCTAGTGTTCAATCATCTTCCACCTTCGGATTATGAAAGGCACGTCAGCCAATCTGCATCCTCAGGTCTAAGAAGATTGAACAGGGGCAACTGTTGTACCCCAAAATTTGCCCTCCCATATTCTTCAAAATTTGCCAAGAGCATGCTTCAAAATCTCCCCAAGGGTTGCACAGTTCAAGGACCTCCTAACAGTCAAAAACTAGGGTTTTGGTTCTGACAAAGTAAATGAAGTTTCCAAGGGTCCAATCAAGTCCCACATGCTTATAAATATGGTCAAGCATCCTCATACCAAGTTTCAAGACTTACAGCACAAAATTGCACAGTCAAAAACCCTAATTGCCCTACAATCAACTGCAGGGGTAAAATGGTCATTTGACAGTCAAAAGTTCAAATTTTTGGTCAACATCTCATTTTGAAGCCACAAACATCATTTGATCAATGCTTGATCATGATTCTCAAAGCTTGGCTCAAAAAGTCTCAAGATGCAAAAGTTTCCATATTTGGACAGTTGAAAAAGTCAACTGTAACTTGACCAAGGCATAACTTCCACATGGTTTATCAGAAAAATTCCATCCAAAGCTAATTATGAAGATAAAGACATTTCCTACAACTCCTCTTCACACTTCAAGTCCAAGAAATGCTCTCACAAAAAGTTATCAATTTCAACATTATAGGTCATTTTAAAAAGTCAACAAAAAGGGACTTTAAGTCAAAGGCCATAACTTGAGATTGGTAATTCAAAATGACATGGGACAAAAGGAATTGGTTAGAGTACTTCAAGACCTTTCCAAAATGTCCAAGAACATGAGCAAAGCTTAAAAATTGAGCAAGTTATGCCTTGTGGAAGTTGGGAAATTTTTGGATATTTTGAAAAGTCAACTTTGCTTCAAATGTCTTAAAAATGCTAATGGGCCACATTTTCCTCCAAAATTCATCATCCAAAGTATGTGCACGACCATTTGGCCCAAAGGGAAGTTTTTCATCATTTTTATTTATTTATTTGAATTTTTAATTGCTAATAATTCATTTAATTAATTAAAATATATGAAAAATACCAAACCTAAGTTTTTAAATCTTTTTATGCATAAAATACACTCAATATTTCGTGCATGATCAGATTTGGAAAGAATCAAGGCAATTGGATATGATTGGCATCAAAAACATGTGAAAAAGATTGAAAAATATTTGCCATGAAAATCAAATATCTCTTCATCAATGCAAAGGGTTTTTTGATCCAATTTCTAACCCTAATCATTCCAGTACTTATATACATGATAACCCTAATGCCAATAACCTCGAAGCTGCGCCAGAAGAGAAGAACCAAGTTTGAGTTTTTGTGAAAAAAGTCAAATACTGAAAACACGATTGCAAGGCGATTCAAGCCAAAATAATTATCCCATTGCCTTCCTGAGACATCAAGAAACGTGTCTGAATAGTTTTCCACATCCCTAACGCCCAGAATTGGTGAATGGAACTCAAACTTTTTCACATTATATGCATATTCGTATTTCAATATCCAAGCATTCTCATTGCATTTTTCTTATGGATTCATACTATTTAATTGATTCTGAAGCTAACCCTATAGTTTGATTGAGTTTTTATGCATTGTACGTGATTTCACCATTAAAGCCAGCTAGGGTTCTTCAAGTTTCAAATTGGGCATTCTTGCATCTTGTAAAATTAGGACACCTCAATGCCATGGTTGAAATCAGGAAGCTTGGACGGATATAATACACCCCTCGCGCCTAATTTATATAACCATATGGCCTAATCGCTATTTTGGAAAAGAGTGTATTTGGGGGGGGGGGTTTAAAACCCCCGCTAACCCTTTTTATGTTTCAGGAAAAACACTCAAACGGGGAAGACGATGACTTGTCTTCATACGATAGGTCCATTTAAAATTTTAGCGCGTTTTTTGAGTTAATGTTATTAACGTGTTTTATTCTATATATTATTTGTTTCCCACTAATACTACAAAGAAAGCCAATAGCGCAGATGGTGGATGCGTTGTCACATGAGCACTGGGACCTGGGTTCGATTCCCAGGTCCCTCACCTTGTTCTATATTTTTTGTTTCAGCGTGATCTCATGCAATTTCCCCTCAAAGGCCTATCATACACTCATCATCCAGGCGTGCCACATGTCTACTGATCTCAATCCAATGGTCCAGAGTCAAAGCCTATGATGTGCTGCAGTCAACGCATACTCATGCTACCCTGGAAAGTCAACCAGGCCAAAGATCAATGGGCCAAAAATGCTGGACTTTACCTCCAATTTGGGGACAGAACCCCCCTTGGTATTGTATTTCTTTCTATTTTCTTTGTTTTATTTTCATCATTTGTTTTAATTCCATTATTTTCTTTTAATTCAATAAAAATTAATTTCATATAAAAATAACAAAAAAATCAGAAAAGACAAAATTCAAAATATATTTTATTTAACTAATATTTTTGTAAGTAAATATCATTAATTAATTTAGCTTTTTAAAATTAGGTTTAATTTTAATATCTTTTCTTAATAAATTAAAAATTTGTAGAATTAGGGTTTGTATCAATTTTTATCCTTTTTCTTTTCTTTTCACTAATAATTAATTATTTATTTTTATAAATCAAATCGCATTAATTGATTAGGTTTAATTTTAGGTAATTTTCATATTTTCTTAATAAATTAAAAAATAGCTAGAATTAGGTTTAAATTTCATTTAATTCACACAAAAAAACCATAAATACAAAAAACCTCAAAAATAATTTCTTTTTCATTTTAATTTCGTTAATTTAATAATATAATTTGAGTTCATTAAAAAGTGTCCAACGCCCTCGCTTTCAATTTTAATTCAATTCGCGCATTTTATTTTATTTCTTATAATATTAATATAATTTGAGTTCATTAAAAAAATATTGTTAGAGCCAAATTTATTTATTATAGAAATTATTAATTAAACAAAATTTGAAGTTTCAAATTGTCTTGAAAGACTAGTTTAAGTCGGTTAAGATTTTATCATCGAATTTAAAATATTAAAGGTGAATATAACATAAATTCGGCTTAATCAGATTCAACCGACCATAAATGTTTATTTAGTTTTATTTATTTATGAGTTATAGGTTAAATCTCATTAATTTCAGAACTTGATTTATAGATTGATGTTTTCAGAATCTGACTCATGATCAATTTTATGACAGATATATCTTAAATATTAATCATTCTGTTGTAAAATAACTGTTATTTAAAGATTTTATATATAGATTAAAAAATATAATTATATTATTATAAAATATTACATTTTTACTAAATTAAATTTATTAATTTATTAAAAATAATATACAAAATAATAATTATAAGATATAATAAAAAAATAATGATTATTATTATATTAAAAAATGTGAATGACGTTCATTTTAAAATAATTTTTTTATTTATAAAATGACACTAATTTTAAAATAAAATAGAGGAAGTATAACTTAAATGTCCTCATCAACCAAATACATATTTGGTCAATCTTAGTATTATAAATAAAATATAATTATCCTAGTTTTATTTATTTAACTATTCGAGCATTTTTTATATAATCTTAAATTTTGAACTCAAATGACCACATCTCAACCAGCGCTACAATAACGAAATAAACTAAGAGAAGAAACAATAAAGCAAAGAAAAAGAAAAATCATTATCATATAGGAGAACATAAATATTGACTTAAATTTATTTACTCTAGTTGTGATTATATTGGTAGTTCACCAAAGGAAGTGATGTAGGTCAAAATTATTTATTATACGAGTTATTAGTTAGATCAAAAGTTTAAATCCATTAAATATCTAAAAGTGTATTAAAATACTATTTTAAATCAGTTAATATTTTACCATCATCTTTTGTTTAAGATGAATATAATATAAATTTCCCTTAAACTCACTAATAAATGTTTGTTCAATTTTATTACTTAGGATTTATTTTCTGTCTCAAAAAAGAAGGATTTATTTATCGATCAAATCTCGTAATGGTGACGATTTTAAAATATCACAAAATATTAATAGTATAGAGGGTATATCATAAATATGACTTAAGCGTAGTCACCAACTAACTAAATATTTGATCAATTTTATTTGGAAGTTATCGATCAAATCTAGTTATCCTCATTACTATGACAATAATAGTTTACAGAGTACAAAAATTACATGCGAAATTTCGAATTAAACTTGAGTTACCATATTTCTTCATGCAAGTATTTATTTTAAATATTACTAACATATGTAGTTAGTAAAGATCACGCAAAATTGATATAAATATTAAATAAATATTATATAATTATAATTAAAATATATATAGAAATATATATAGAAATATATATATATATATATATATATATATATATAAATTAAGAGAGAAAAATATTATAATATTAGTTGTTATATAATTATTAATTTAATTTATTAAGTTATAACAGTTGTCGAATATACATAAAAATTATATTAAAAAATATATAAATATATGATATAGTACACTTCACACACACATAACTATCTAGCCCTGCATTCACATCAATCGCACAATATCGTTATAAATAGTAAATAAATTTTATATATATATATATATATATATATATATATATATATATATATATATATATATATATATATATATATATATATATATATATATATATATATATATATATATATATATATATATATATATATATATATATATATATATATATATATATATATATATATATATATATTTCTAGTTTACCTCTGTAAATTTTTTTTCTTTCAAAAACATACTTGCTATTTCAAATAATTAATAATTTAGTTTCTGAAATCAAAATTCGTAGGTAAATTCAAAAGAAAGTTTGCAGGAAATCTATAAATTTTGACTTTAAAAAAATAAAATATTAGTATTTTAAAATGAAAAGGTTATTTTTATAAAAAATAATATAGTGAGTAAATCAAAAATGACTTCTATGACAGGAGGTAAAAATGATAATAACCATATATATATATATATATATATATATATATATATATATATATATATATATATATATATATATATATATATATATATATATATATATATATATATATATATATATATATATATATATATATTAAATATAATACACATAATTACATATAAATTTTTTTTAATATAATTATAAATTACTTAATATTTATATATTTGAGGATATAAATAAGAAAGAGAATGACACTCAAGAATAATAGAAAATCAATTTTTTTAATGATCATAGATACAATAGGTCTATTATAATTATTTTATAGTTTTATTTTTATTAGATTTTAAATCTATATCAATTATTACCGTCAAATCCTGCCTTATCCTCATTTATCTTTTATTGTCATAAACACGGAGCTATTTCAATTACTTTAGAAAATAATGGATTATAACACATTATATTTTGTAATATTGATTAATTCAATTCAATATTTATATAATTTAGCGATTCAAATTATAAATTTGTATTATTAGAAAAAATAAAACTGTTCTGGACTGGGCCCGACAGGCCCAAAAGCATTACTAAGGCCCAGTCCAAAGGGACTCACTAAGGACCACACTGGGCAAAGGGGGTCGCGTCCATGCCCGACACCCTGATGTCCACATCGACATCTCAATGTCCAGCCCCACGCAGGGAAGTCATGCCCGACACCCTGCTGTCCGACTCTATGTCCTGACGTCCAGCTCGACACTCGCTGTTCAGCTCGAGGTCTTGGCGTCGAGCTCGGCACCGTGCAGCGCAGCTCGACATGACCTCGAGCTACCCGGCTAGGGCAGACCCAGTCCACCTTTCCCCCAACGATACTCCGGAAAGACCGCGTCTCTGTCCGCCCGCACTTCACGCAGCACATCCAGGAAGGGGACCACGTGCTGGTCCCCACTACCCACGTAGAACCTGACAGTTCCTCCATTGGGCCAAATCCGCCCGGCCCAATGAAGGAACCTTGGCCCAGCGCTGGGGGCTATAAATACCCTCTGTTTCCAGAGGGTCAGGTATTGATCATTCTAAGCTCAACTCTATTATCTGCTAGTACTCCCACTGACTTTAGCATCGGAGTGCCTTGCAGGTACCCCCCCCCCTCCTCGTTCAAAAAGCCTTCAGCTCGGAGTAAGCCGTGACGGTCCAAACCTTCTGATCAGGTCAGATCAGTGGCGCCGTCTGTGGGAAACAGCTTCCCCGTCTAACGAACAGTTTCAAAGACCAAAGCTCAATCCATTCACTGTCATGGCCTCTCCAACTCGTGAAGAACAACACACCCGCGTCCTCGACACCAACAACGGTCCCGCGGACAAGAATGGGCACCTGGACAATCCCAGTGGTGCCGGCCACAATACCGTCCCCGTGACAACCGCCCCTGGACCTTCCACCCGCAGGGACGGGAACACTGCGTCCTCCTCGACAACTCCTCCAAGACTCGAAGACGATCCGGAGGCTCTCGCCTATCGCCAGGCTGCCCGGTTCTATGAAGTCCAAGTCCCTGCCGGGGCAGATGCCACGACTCAGGCACTGTTCGCGGCCATCAACCAGACGAACTATCTCCTGTTCGCCCAAGGAGAAAGGTTAAGGGCACTTGAAAATGATCGACGCCCCCCGAGGAGACATCAAAGGCCACCATCTCCACCTCCTCGGGTCGAAGAAGTTCGACACCCTACTCCCCCGCGGAGACATTACAAGGAGAACTCTAGGAGCCCCTCTCCCCCACCAAGGCAGAGGCGGCCCCAGTATGAAAGACAGCCCGTCATCCCTGCCGAAGAGCCCAGTCGCGACCCATCAAGGCACGACAGGAGGCACAACAGAGACGGGCGTGTGACCTTCAACCACCGAGCATCACGCTCGAGGGAATCTCAGCACGACCAGCGTGCCAGACATCACTACAGGACCCCTTCTCTTTCTCCAGAAAGGAGCGACGAGGACGACCCCCGCGGTCCCCTGTCGCAGGCCATCATGGACGCACCTATTCCCCCGGGCATGGAGAAGCCCCCGCACCTAAAGGAGTATGATGGAGTGGCGGACCCAGTCGACCACATTGACGGGTTCGAAGCCATGCTCCACTATCACAATGTCGGGGGGCCCATCAAGTGCCGTCTCTTCCCAACAACTCTCAGGAAGGCGGCCATGGACTGGTATAAGGGACTTGCCCCGGGCTCCATCACCTCGTGGCGGAACTTGAAGAACCAGTTCATCAGTTCCTTCACAGCGTCTCGTCGCCACCCAAAGACCGAGGCAGCCCTCGAGGCCATCATCCAAAGACATGATGAGACCTTGAGGGAATTCATCAACCGCTTCAACCGGGAAGCAATCCAGGTCCCCTGCGCGGACCATATGAAGAGGTACTTGCTGGAGAGGGGCCTCCTCCCCGGCACAGAATTCAGGAAAGCTGTGGGCATTGAGCCACCTGCAACTTTTGATGCTCTCCTCGACAAAGCCCGAGCATACATGGACTACGAGGAGAGAGAAGCTGCCAACAGGGCACGAGACTCCAGAGCCCGCAATCATGGTAGCAGCTCGAGACAAGACCCTCCTCCCCGACGCACCGGAGAGAAGAGGAAGGAAGACAGACCCCGGGAGGTCCGGGAACAAAGGGGCCCCTCGGGCCGGTTTACTGAGTACACTCCGCTCACGGCTTCCCGCGAGCGTATTCTGGCGGAGTGTGCAAGCACAGATTTTAAAGACGGTGGCGTCAAGCGTCCCCGACCAGCTCCTGCCAAGCCAGGAGTAGACAAAAACAAGTACTGTCAGTACCATAGGAGTCATGGTCACTTGACAGAGGACTGCGTCCACCTGAAGGACGCCATTGAAACCCTCATCAAAGGAGGGAGACTTGCACAGTACAGGAGAAACGACGCTCCCCGTCGTGAAGCCCGCGAGGCAAAGGAGCCCGAAGAAGATGCCCGACCATCTGACGAGTCGGTGCCAATCCAGACCGCCTTCTCGGTAACCAGGCCCGAGGATTTCGAACTTCCCGAGCTCCTGCAGGAGCCCCTGACGACACACAGCAGGTGGGAATACTTCCCCTCCGCCATGGTCATCAACGGGGGCGGGTTCAACGACCTCACCATCAACTCGGCCAAGAGGAAGTTGGACGAACTGGTCGACAAAGCTCCTCCACAAACTGTGACTTTCGAAATGGTAAGGGGCAGATCAGAGCCTATCACCTTCTACTTGGAAGAGCTCCCCGGCGGAGCACCGAACGCAGTCATCCCCTTGCTGATAAGGGCAAAGATGGCCAATTTTGACGTGCATCGCATCCTGGTCGACGAAGGGAGTTCCGTCGACGTGATGTACACCCAGCTGTTCCGGACCTTACAACTGGACGACTCCCATCTGTCTCCATATATAGGTTCGGACCTTCAAGGCTTCAACGGCTCGACGTCCAAACCTTGGGGATATGTCGAGCTCCTCGTGACATTCGGGGAAGGAACTGCTACAAGACAGGTGAAGGTCCGCTTCCTCGTCATTGACTGCCCATCCCTGTACAATTGCATCTTGGGGAGGCCGACATTGGCGGAGCTGACAGCGGTCCCCTCAACTGTCCACCTAAAAATGAAGTTCTATACCAAGAGGGCGAGGGTAGCCACCATCCAGGGCGATCTCGCTGCTGCCCGCAGGTGCTTCAACGCCGCTTCAAGGGGTCGTGATACTGTCGACGTGGGTCCCAGCACTAGGCCCATCAAGAAGACAAAGCAAGAGCCCGACAGAGCATCCCCCGAGGTAGAAGTTCAGAAGGCTCCACCAAAGGTCGACTCCATTGCGCTCGACGCCCGCTTCGACCAAGACGAGCCATCCAGAGGCGAGCAAATCCCCCTCCGACCTATTCCGGACGGCGATTTTGAACTCGTTCCCCTCGGAGCAGACCCGACCAAGGGAGTGAAGATTGGCAAGGACCTCCCCGACTTGGCCAGGAAGCAAATCAAGGCCTGTCTGCGCGAGAATGCTGATCTCTTCGCCTGGAGCGCTGCAGAGATGCCCGGACTCGACCCTGAGGTCGCCTGTCATCACCTCGCCATTGATCCAGCCGCCAAGGCAGTAGTACAACGTAGGCGTAGGCAGTCTCCAGAAAAAACGGAGGCTGCTGAAAAAGCTGTAAAAGACCTCTTAGAGGCAAATTTTATTTCTGAAGCCCGGTACTCCACCTGGCTGTCAAATGTTGTACTTGTCAAAAAGAATAATGGAAAATGGAGAATGTGTGTTGATTATACCGACCTCAATCGGGCTTGCCCGAAGGATGCTTTTCCTCTACAAAACATTGATATGCTGGTCGACAACTCGGCCGGCTACAAGACTTTGTCGTTCATGGACGCCTACTCGGGATACAATCAAATCCCAATGGCTCCGGGCGACAAGCGCTGCACGGCGTTCATGACCAGCTCGGGCAACTATTACTACAACGTAATGCCCTTCGGACTGAAGAACGTCGGCGCGACGTACCAACGCATGATGAACAAAGTGTTCAACAAACAGATCGGCGACATGCTCGAGGTGTACATGGACGACATGATCGTCAAATCTCGAGCAGACACCGATCATGCAGCTCACCTCAAGACTGTCTTCGCCCAAGCAAGACAATGCAAAATGAGGTTCAACCCGGAGAAGTGCACGTTCGGGGTCAAGGCAGGAAAATTCCTCGGATTCTATCTAACAGAACGAGGGATTGAAGCCAACCCCGACAAGTGTCGAGCATTCGCCGACCTCCCGACTCCAACGTCGAAGAAGTCGATACAGATCATGAACGGCATGTTGACGTCACTATCACGCTTCGTCGCGAAGTCCGCTCAACACGCCCTACCCTTTTTCAAACTCCTTCGAAAGGAAGCAGCCTTCGAATGGACCGAGGAATGCGAACACGCACTTCGCCATCTGAAGCAGAGCTTGTCTCAACCGCCCGTGTTGTCTCGACCAGATAACGACGAGCCACTATACTTGTACTTGGCAGTTTCAAACGAAGCCATCAGTGCAGCTCTTGTCCGCGAGACTCCTGACGGGCAGAAACCTGTCTACTTCACGAGCAAAGCCCTACAAGGCCCCGAGAGCAGGTATCAACAGATAGAAAAGGTTGCTCTGGCCCTCGTCAACGCTGCGAGGAGGCTCAGACACTACTTTCTAGCACACACCATCATCGTGCGAACCGATCAACCGGTGAGGAAACTCCTGGGTCGGCCAGATATGGCGGGCAGAATGCTGAAGTGGTCCCTAGAACTCTCTGAATTCGACATTCAATACGAGAGCAGGAAAGCCCTGAAAGCACAAGCCCTGGCCGACTTCGTCGCCGAGATGACCTCTAACGACATTCCCCCGGGAAAGGAACACAAATGGACCATCTTCGTCGACGGAGCCTCCAGTGCGTCCGGAAGCGGCGCGGGGATCCTCCTCGAAAACGAAGAAGGGGTGGTAATCGAGCACTCCTTGGTTCTCTCCTTCCCGACATCAAATAACCAGGCAGAATACGAAGCCCTGCTCGCGGGACTGAGATTAGCCGAGGACCTAGGAGCCCGCGAAGTTCAAATTTACACCGACTCCCAGCTCGTCGCTTCCCAAGTACAAGGAAGCTACCAGGCCAAGAATGACAACCTCATTGAGTACTTGAACTTAGTCAAAAAACACATGGCAAAGTTCGTGCGAGCAGAAATCTCTCATGTTCCCCGCGAGCAAAACACGAGGGCGGACATATTGTCCAAACTCGCGAGCACACGAAAGAAAGGTGGGAATAAATCCGTCATCCAGGAATCTCTGGCACGACCGAGCATCGAATCACCCTCGACTACGGTCGAGATCCACGCCATCGGGGACGCCACGTCTTGGATGACCCCGGTCTATAATTTCCTAACAAAAGGAGAACTTCCGACGAACCAGGCCGACGCTGCCATAATAAAGCGACGAGCATGTTCCTACGTGGTTCTCGAGCAGAAACTGTACCGAAGGGGATTCTCCATTCCCCTCCTGAAATGCATTGACGAGTCCGCCATCCCCGACGTACTGCGGGAGATACACGAAGGTATCAACGCCCAGCACATGGGTGGTAAATCCTTGGCAAGGAAAGCCCTCCGAGCAGGATACTACTGGCCGACGATGCAACAGGACGCCAAGGAACACGTGAAAAAATGTGACAAGTGCCAGAAGCACGGGGATATGCACCTCGCTCCCCCACACGAGCTGAACACATTGTCGTCCCCATGGCCGTTCGCCTGGTGGGGCATGGACATCCTCGGGCCCTTCGTGCAAGGGACCTATCAGAACAAATTTCTAATCGTCGCCGTGGATTACTTCACAAAATGGATCGAGGCCGAGGCCCTCGCGAAAATCACCTCACATAACATCCTCTGTTTCTACAAAAGAAACGTGCTCGCCAGGTTCGGAATTCCGCAGGCACTGGTGACCGACAACGGTACCCAGTTCACCGACCACGGATTCCGAGACTTCGTCACCAAACTGGGGACCAAACATCACTTCACATCGGTCGAGCACCCTCAGACCAACGGGCAAGCCGAAGCCGCGAACAGAGTCATCCTCCGAGGGCTCAAACGTCGACTCGGCGAAGCCAAAAGAGGATGGGTCGAGGAGCTCCACAGCGTCCTATGGGCATACCGCACCACACCCCACTCAACGACGGGTGAAACACCATTCCGACTAACGTACGGCACCGAAGCTGTCATCCCAGTCGAAATCATGGAACCATCCCGACGAACAGAGGAACCCCTCGACGAAGAAATGAATGACGAAGCACTAAGGGATGAACTCGACCTAGTCGAGGAAATCCGATCGGGGGCTGCCCTGCGCGAAGCAACCCTAAAACAACGAGTAGCCCTACGCCACAACGACAAGGTCATCAAACGCGAGTTCGACATAGGCAGCCTGGTACTACGCAGAAACCAGAAAGACTCCCGCGAAGGGAAGTTGGCCGCGAACTGGGAAGGACCTTACCGCGTCCACGGCACCACGGGTACCGGGGCGTACTACCTCGAGCAGTTAGACGGAGAGCCATTACCAAGACCCTGGAATGCTGCTAAGTTGAAGCAGTACTACAGTTAGAAACTGTCAACACATAGGACCCTCGACCAGAAGCAACCACGCTCAGGCAACGAGGAGAAACGTCCAATTTCGTTTAAGGCTAAGGTACAGGCCCGACACATGACCAAATTGGCACGGCATCGCGCGGTAAACGTTGACGATCGAGAGTGCCCGACGTGGACAGCTGTACCGAGCTCCACCGTCGTCGTACCCATAAGGCAGAACACCCAGCTCGTGATGGGCAGTTCACGCCAAGGGCGAATCGTCCCTACGGGCTCCACGCCCGACTGAGCAACCTCGCTCCTAAACGCCCGACATTCCATCAAGAATAACGGGACATCTACAAGGGTCAAAAGAAAATCTCTCCCCTCGAGCGAAACACTTAAGCAACCCCGGCCAACCGAAATAGGGCCGAGATTGCACACAAATGGAGACGAGCATATTCGCTCGCCAAATCAAAGCCACCTACGGGCACCTCTCGGGCCCGGGACTTGAGCTAAATTCATACAAGCATGTGAGTGCATACAAGGGCAAAAAATCCAAAATAAATAACAAGGTATAAACGCCCGAAGGCAACAAAGCAATATTAAACCGACCAAGAAGGCCGGCGGTGTTCAAAACATACAATGAACGGGCACGCAGGCCCAAAGAATACAAATTCAAATATCAAGGGCACGCAGGTCCGCTATCCAAAGAATACAAATATCAAACTTCCACATTATCATCATTGTCGACGCTGGGAGAGTCGGGCGGAGGAATGATCGCGCCACCTACAACCCGGTGTGTATGACCGATACCCTCGGTGACCAGGCCAGGGTTTAGCAATGAGAGCTGGTCGACTGCAGAATTGAACCCGTCTTCCAGAGCACCGACTGCGTCCGCCTCGAGGAGCCGGATATGGGCAATAAGCTCAGCTCGACTCTTCAAAATCACTAGGTCCTCGGGCTCATCTTCGGCGGGTTGCTGAACAGCATTCAGTTCCTCAACCTGTTTACCCAGGCGTTCGACTTCAGCAGCCAAGCGATCCCTGTCGGTCCGGAGCAACTCCCCTTCCTCAGTCAACCTCCCCGACTTCTCCTTTTCCAGAGTCAGCATATCCCTCTCGGCATCCAGTATCGCGGTCTGCTCTCGGAACATCTCCTCGGAGCGTTCCAGAGCGACCTTCAACTTCCGCGAACTCGCACTCAAGGCCGCCTTCTCCTGCTCGAGCTCTTTAACACGAGCAGCATCCCCTGCATCCTCAGATAACACCAGAGCCATTTCGGCCATTTTCACCAGCCCGTCCACGCTGGCGGCCAGATAGGCTTTCCTCTCTTCTTTGCTCATCTTCTTTATGGCCTCGGCTTCATGAGCGACCACTGTCGGAGGGAACCGCTCGAAAAAGCCCGCCTCCTCGAAGCAAGGGGGGAAAGCAAAGGATTGAACAGCACCGGCATCCTCCCCGACAGTCGAACCGCCTTCCACGCGGGTCCTCTTCCTCTGCGTCAAAACGGCGCTGGCGTCAATCTCCTCGACCTCTGGATCTGACGCTGCTCCCGAGCTCGACGTCGAATCCACCCTCACCGGCGGAGGAACGTTCATGCTTGGCGGTGGTCCCATTCTCGTCGTCTGCGGGGCCTGCACGACACTCTTGCCTCGCCTCTGGCCGGTTGACAATTTCAGGAGCCTTTCATGTCGGCTGGCCATCGTACCTGCACGAAGTAAAGGAAAAGTCAGTATCGAGCAAACCGCGTAAATAAACGACGCATAAAAGAATTTCAAGCAAACAACCTAACAGGCGGGCTGCCTGCCTATATGTCGAACATTCCACCAACGCCTTGGTGTCGATCGGGCGAGACTCGAACGTCGGATAACCGTCCTTGTCGAGGATATCATTCCCTTCCCGCGTAACCCATTGGGCGGGATGAAAACTGTCGACAAAGTTGCAGAGAGCCTCGTAAGCCCGCTGGTCTTCCGTGCACATATCCCCGACTGCGGTATGGAAATAACCTGTTCCATGCTCGTAGTGTTGGGACATCCAGTACACCGGGAACTTAGCCCGACGACCTAACACGGGGCTCCCGTCGTCGGCCAACATTGCTTCCCCGTCATCATCGCTGACCGGCCCTTCCTCCTCGAAGAGGGAATCTACAGCAGAGTCGGTAGTAGGGCGTACCACGTACCACTTGTCCTTGAACCCCCTCACAGAGTCCATATACATCCTAAACAGTCTCCTCGACTGCTTCAGGGACACCCAGCTGTGCTTCCCTCCTCGGGACTGACGCTGCAGGTGGAATACCCGAAAGAAGAGAGGGATGGTCGCCCCTATCCTTAAGTAGCGACACGTCAGCTCAAACGCCCGGATGAAGGCGAGAGAGTTTGGGTGTAGCTGGGACGGGGCCAGCTCCAAATGCGTAAAGACCCCGGTCTCAAAATCTGTGAACGGCAGCCGCAGCCCCAAGTCTTTAAACGCGATCTCGTACATCGCAAAGCTGTAGTCCGGGTACATTGAACAAATTCTTGCATTGGTCGACGGAAGCATGACCACGAAATTCTGCTGGAAGTCGGGCTGGTCCTGCCCCTCTTCAATAGCGGTGAACGGATGTCGGTCATCCCGGCTGTATATCGACGCCGTCCCCCGAGGCTCGGCACCCACCCATTCCAGCGATGGGTCGGTCACGGTATCTATAAGGGTGGCCGACTCGTCGGCACTCTGTTCTTCGCTATCACGACGACCGGAGGAGCTCGGCTCATCCGCCATGGTTACCTGCAGAGCACGGGAAACCAATCAGATTGAGCATGAAGTCCTATGCTCGACATAATCATGTCGTCCATACACTACTACACAAGTCCGTTTTCACAAGTGATGTCTCCCCGACTCTCCTGAACCCAGTGTTCTTCCTCAAACCAACTGCGCGGCCACTCTTCAAGCGTGTCGACCCGAAGTATGAACATGGCGAGCCGCACTATGAAGCCCACGGCCACGACCATAAACATACCGGGCACCGCCATGAATCAGGCGCCCCGGATCATGAAGACCCCGGGCAGCTCTGAAGTTTTTCACTCAAAACTATGAATTTGTCGGCCTCAAGTATGCGTTTGCCGGTCCTAGACATGAATATGTCGGGCAAAACACGAATCTACCGGGCTAATCCCACGCGCACGATCCTAAAACATCTACAAATTCCGGGAATCATGCATTCTAAAACGGAAAAATGAAGAAAGTAGATCACTTACTTGGATCAAAGTTGGGATTTGGCTAAGAAATGAAGAATCTGAGACGGGAAGTCACAACTGGAGAGAGTGTTGAGAGTGGCAACGGAGAGAGCACGGAGAACGGAAAACGTATTATGGGGCCCAAGGACCCTATTTATAGTGATGACGTGGAATGCCAAACGTCACCTCGTTCAGCCACGGACTCCATCTCCTCGACGCACTGCTCCCAACGCAATGATGGCCCTACCCCCCTAGGGTGGCGGCACAACTCCCGAAAGATGCCTCGTGTGCTCGACTGACGCGCCCGGTACGGATCTTCCACGCATCCACCACCGAGGACGTCTCCGAGCACGGCACGAGGAGACCCCTCGAGGGTCCACGCCTCCATCCCGGGCACGAGACCTCAGCGACGGAACAACTTTGTTTCAAGTCATGGCTCCTCGCAAAGGAACCACGACTTGGGGGGCTCCTGTTCTGGACTGGGCCCGACAGGCCCAAAAGCATTACTAAGGCCCAGTCCAAAGGGACTCACTAAGGACCACACTGAGCAAAGGGGGTCTCGTCCATGCCCGACACCCTGATGTCCACATCGACATCTCAATGTCCAGCCCCACACAGGGAAGTCATGCCCGACACCCTGCTGTCCGACTCTATGTCCTGACGTCCAGCTCGACACTCGCTGTTCAGCTCGAGGTCTTGGCGTCGAGCTCGGCACCGTGCAGCGCAGCTCGACATGACCTCGAGCTACCCGGCTAGGGCAGACCCAGTCCACCTTTCCCCCAACGATACTCCGGAAAGACCGCGTCTCTGTCCGCCCGCACTTCACGCAGCACATCCAGGAAGGGGACCACGTGCTGGTCCCCACTACCCACGTAGAACCTGGCAGTTCCTCCATTGGGCCAAATCCGCCCGGCCCAATGAAGGAACCTTGGCCCAGCGCTGGGGGCTATAAATACCCTCTGTTTCCAGAGGGTCAGGTATTGATCATTCTAAGCTCAACTCTATTATCTGCTAGTACTCCCACTGACTTTAGCATCGGAGTGCCTTGCAGGTACCCCCCCCCCTCCTCGTTCAAAAAGCCTTCAGCTCGGAGTAAGCCGTGACGGTCCAAACCTTCTGATCAGGTCAGATCAAAAACAAATATTAAAATATAAAAGGAATAATAATCTTTTGAAAAGTAGACAATTTTGTATTTGCAGCTGAGCCCAAAATTTAATGGTATTGTATAAATCTATATGTCAATGATTTCATATCACAATAAAAATGGAAATATGAGCTTAACTGTAAAGTCCTTCTAAAATTTTTTGAATTTGTAAAAAAAAAAATTGTTTTGATGAAATGAAAAACCACCTAAGTTGACACGACATAATTCTTGGTTGTGTTTTAGTACCACCCTTCAGAGATTTATATTTTCTTCAAACAACATTATATCTTATAGTGGTTGTAATTATATATTTTTAAATACAATCTCACAAATATATATATATATATATATATAAATATATATATATATATATATATATATATATATATATATATATATATATATATATATATATATATATATATATATATATATATATATATATATATATTCTTTTACCCTAATTGATGTGGAAGACGGATAAGTGAATAAAATGAAGGAGACAGAGCACAATGAAGTGTCTAAGCTCTGGACTGATATCATAAGAGGAATAGGATCATGGAGAATGAAATGCAACTCAGTTACGTGGCTCCGAAAATGGTAGATCGAGGTTATGAGTTAGAAATTGAAGATGAAGACATGGATGAGGAACACAAAGACTGGAAATCGACTCTAATAATGTACGTGATAGGAGGTGAGTTGACCATGAATGTCGTGAAAAATTTTATGATTAAGATCTGGAATTTTGTTCAGTTGCCAGAGGTATATTACAATGATGAAGGCTACTTCATACTTCGGTTCAAAGCTATGAAGGACAAGGAAGAGGTGCTGAAGCGAGGGCCATACACAATCCAACGCATGACAATATTCTTAATTGAGTGGAAAGAAGACTTTTCCATAAAAAAAAGGACATGTTGTGCACCCTCCCCATTTGGATCAAACTCCCACAACTTCCAATTCAATTTTGGGGTAAGAAAAGTCTTGTGAATATTGACAGCATGATAGGAAAACTGATGTTTACGGATGAATGCACGGCGAACAAGCTTAGAGTCAGCTATGCTCGAATTCTTGTGGAAGTGGATATGATCCAAAAAATGGTTGATGTCATCACCATTAACAAAAAAGGGCAGAGGAGACAATAGAAAATCGAGTACGAATGGAAACCAATGTTTTGTGAAAGGTGTCAAAAGATTGGCCACATATGCACTAATTATGATAACACAAAATCAGGGCAAAAGAAACAACGGAGTATTAAGTCATCTGAAACCGATGTTCCAAAGACAACAATTGAACCTAATAGTGAAGAGTGTGAGATTCCTGAAGCTAGTCACAGATGTAAGTGGAATGATGTGAACAAGATGGGCATAGGCAAAAAAGAGAAATAACACCCCTGTGAGAGCAGTGCATTATGAGAATGGATTTGGAGCCTTAGAGATTGGGAATGATCTTCTAGGACCTACGGATAACACATGATAATATCCTGGAATTTAAGGGGGTTAAATAAGGCTAGCAAAATCAGAGAGGTTAGCTCCCGCCTCTTGTTGTTGAATCCTCATATTATAGTTATGTTAGAAACTAGAGTAAAGCGTAACAAGGCTGGTAATGTTGGAGATAAACTGAAGCTCGGAGGTAAATATCTTGATAACTATGTGAAGCATCATAATGGTAGGATATGGGTGTATTAGGATGACAATTTAGTGGATATCCAGGAGGTCAAGTGCACAACTCAATTAATCCACTGTAAAGTGTCTGATGTAGCTGGAAACTTTGTGCAGTGGTTGACTGCTATCTATGGTTTCAACTATCTTGAGCAGCACAGAGATTTATGGCATGATCTGGAAGCTATTAACAAAACTAAGCAGGGTACCTGGTGCTTAATTGGGGACTTCAACAATGTCCTGAAAGCTGATTACAAGGTTGGGGGCAGAATGGTGTGTGAGAAAGAGATCAAGGATATGCATACCATGATGGACAACACTAGGCTTGCTGAAATAGATAGCAAAGGGGATTACTACATCTAGAGTAATAAGCAAAGTGAGAGCATTATCTATTCAAGGATTAGGCTCCTTGGCAATACTGAATGGTTTAGAAACAACTTGGATCTCATCCTTACTAACATGACACCAAGGATCTCACACCATGCCATGCTCTGTCTGAAAGATGATAGTGTTCCTATTAAGAGAAAGGCCATATTCAAGTATGAAAACTGTGTGAGTAACATGGATAATTTCACTGAATCTGTTGCTAATAGCTGGAATTCTACTAGAAGGGGAGGTCCACCTATGAAAATGTTGTGGCATAAGCTTAAGAGGCTTCAGCCTGTGATTAAAAAGCTGAGTAAACCTTAGAATGGCATTAAATACAAGTTGCATGAGGATACAGAGAAGCTCAATCATGCTCAGTTGGAGCTAACTCTAGACAGATTGAACAAAGAAAAAATAGACAGAACCAAGGACTGCACTGAAGAAGTCATTAAGTGGACTGAAATGGAAGAGCATATGTTATAGTAGAGAGCCAAAATCAACTGGCTTAGGCTTGGAGATGAAAATAATTCTTATTTCTGTGAGGGCAAGATTTCAATGATGTCAAAACTATGTTGGAAATATTGCTAGATGATATGGTGGATAAAGTAGCATAACAAATCTTCAAGAATTGGGATTTTTAAAAATTTATATTCTACGAGTCGACTCAAAGAAAGCTCAGGTCGATGCATGACTAAAAGTTGCTCCTTTGGGAAGTCTCGGATTTTCTCACGTCGGCTATGTGGTCGACTCATCCTGGAAGCAATGTTTAGGAACTATGAGTCGACGCATGGTTCTTGCACTCTGTCATATGGCACCTTCAGGAATCCTCAGGTTGAGTCACCTCTTTTGCATAGGTCGACGCATGGCTTGTATACACTGTCATATGGCACTTACGGGAATGCTCAGGTCGAGTCCCCTTTTGCATAGGTCGACCGTTCGCTCGTAAAAACTGTTTTTTAGTCTGTTAGTTTGGGTATTGACCTTAGATAACATATATATATATATATATATATATATATATATATATATATATACACACACACATGGTACTCATCATCTTCAACCTCTCACTCATCCATTGACAACTATACATAATAATTCTTGTCGATCAAGGTGCGGAGCGTGTGTTGACAACGTCCGAAGTAGAAGATTACGATCTTGTTTGGGTTGAGTAATTGTGGGTTTTTCTTAAATAAAATATGAGGTTTTTGTCCTCCAAGATCATTGTGATTTGGGGTTTTTTGACAATTCTTTGCTTCATCAAATTCAGCAATTCTTAAGGGATTGAGGAAGTGTGGGTTAACTCAACAAGGTAGCTACAATCGGAGGATTTTTAAGGAAGAATTGGGGTCATCATCTTGCGATTAAATCAGCCGAGCAGCGGGTTTGAGAAATGGTTTGGGTTCTCAACAAGGTAGCTACAACCGGAGGTTTATCGAAGATTGGAGACATACTTGATTCAAATCGAATCAAGGGAAGAGAGGAGCTTAGTTTTCAATTCAACATATTGGGTTTGAATTATGGTGACTATTTTTTATCTCTTGTATAAACTTTGCAATTATAATAGCAACTATCCTAATTCTAAATTCTAGAATTAGGGGTAGACGTACCCCACGCGAGGACGACAAGGGGAACTGCCTTAATAAATCTCGTGTCGTTTTTCTTTCTCGCTCTTTACCGTTTATTTACAATAATCTAAAAATTGCACTTGTGGTTCCAATTGTCCTGATTTGTAGTGCAATAAAATTGTTACTAAAAACTATAGTAATCACTTTGATTGCTATAATTGATTTTAACACTACAAATTAAGGTAGATTGAACTTGGTGAAATTAAGCACACCAAGTGTTTGATAAAAGTCCAAAAGTGCAAATTTGTGTATTTTCTTCTCAACATTTCATTGAAAGTAATTGACAATAGTTAAAGAGTATAAGTGATCAAATATAATTGAGTTAAGTGTTAATAATTCTCATTGATTCATTCCATTCGGTTTTTCGCATATCCGGTCTTTTCAATAGAGGATTGTTTTAGACGAGTGTATCCAAGTAACTTTCACTGCGCTTCAAATTTTTCTTAAAAACTGATTTTTAAAAATCAAGGTATCTATTCAACCCCCTCCCCCCCTTCTAGATACGTCATATCATCTAACAAGTGGTATCAGAGTACTGGTTAATCTCGTGCTTCACGTATAACTCTTTAGACAATGGAGAACAATCCAAAAGGGGCGTACAATAGAGCGCCTATTTTCACCGGTGAAAACTATAGCTATTGGAAAGATTGTATGTGTGTGCATATCAATTCTGTTGATAGAAAAATTTGGAAAGTCATAGAAGAAGGTCCTATGGCCATAACTATGTTAAACAATGCGGGTGGCATTGTACCCAAATCGGAAGCACAATGGGATGAAAAAGATGAGAAAAACTATGTTTATGACTGGAAAGCTAAAAATATGCTCATACCAGCTCTTGGAGTTGATGAATACTTTTGTATCTCGCATTATGCTATCGCTAAGGCAATGTGGGATGCTTTACAAGTTACCCATGAGGGTATAAATGATGTCAAACTAGCAAGGATTAACACTTTAACTCAAGAGTTTGATCTCTTTCACATGAAGCATGGCGAAACCATTGCGGACATTCAAAAGAGATTTTCTCACATAATAAATCGCTTACACACACTTGGTCATATTACTTCCAATATTATTGATATTAACAAGATTTTGAGATGTCTTAACAGGGAATGGAAACCTAAGGTCACAACTATCAAGGAAGCCAATGATCTAACTACATTGGATCTTACAACATTGTTTGGTAAACTTCAAGAACATGAGCAGGAGCTCACAAATCTTAATAAGCATGAAAAGAAAGAGAAGAAAGAAAAGCCGAGGGACACGAAGAAGAAGTACACCGCGTTAAGGGCTTCAAGTTCCAAGTCTTCCACCATAGATTCAAGTGGAAGTGGCTCAAGTGATGGGGATGAGAGTCCGGATGAAGATTTGGGTTTATTCATAAGGAAGTACAATAGATATTTTCGGAAGAATGAAATTCAACATTTGGACAAGAATCTCGTTGACTATAGAAGGCAAGATAAGCCAAACAAACCTTTTGAAAGCATGAGAGATAAGTAAAAGGGATCTTGTTATAATTATGGGAAACCCGGTCATTATAAACCAAAATTTCCCCTGTTCAAGAAAGACAAAGTAAGAAACAAGTTTCAAAAGAATCTGAACAAAGCTAGAAGAGCTTACATTGCTTGGGATAGTGATAGTGATTCATCAAGCAAATATGACTCTAGTGATGAAGAATAAAAAGAAAACTTGTGTCTTATGGCGCATCACAAAAAGAAAAAGAATGTAAGTCACTCTAAGTATGATCATGTTGATGAAATGTCTTATATTGAATTACAAAATGCATTTGATACTCTACATCATGAGGCTAAGGAAGCTTTCAAACTCTTAGCCTCAAATAAAAATATTTTCAAATACCTTGAGCTTAAAGTTACCAAATTATAAAAGGAGTTGGAAACTCTCAAGGCTTCCATGATAGAGAGTATCAAAGACAAATATGAAATTGACAAGACCTCTTGGCAAAATTGGCATGGTTGTGAAACTTGTCACATTTAGAAAAAAGGGACTAAAGTTCTTAAATACAAATTAGATAAGGCCTTACAACCCAAAATTACATTTGCTATTGATCGTTAAAACTTTATAAAAAGCATGATTAATTCCTATCAAAAATATTCTTATCATATAAGAGATCAATCAAGCAAAAGTAACTCCTATCAAGACTTAGCTTGTCTATATTGTTGCAAGGAGGGACATACCATTCAAAAAATATCAATTTAGAATATTTTTGGTACCTAAAGGCATTTTCAAATGGTCTTCCAAAGGCAACCCATGTTTCACTCACACACAAGGACCCAATAAAAATTGGGTACCTATTTCCCTTGTTTGATTTTGTAGATGGAATGTCTTGAGACTACAGAGAGAAGATAGTTTCTCGACAGTGGGTGCTCAAGACATATGACAGGTGACATTTACCTATTCTTTGACTTTGTGGCTAAGAAGAAGGGGTTTGTAACCTATGGTGATAACAACAAGGGAGCTATACTCGGAAAAGGTAGTGTAGGTAATCCCTCTTCTACTACTATCTCAGATGTCCTTTTAGTTGAGGGTCTTAAACATAATCTCATTAGTATTAGTCAATTATGCGACAAAGAATATAAAGTTTCTTTTTCCAAAGATTGTTGCTTAATTGAAAATAGTAATAAGGAACTTGTGTTTAATGGTTTGAGGGTTAATAATGTATATATGCTTGACTTCAATGAAGTATCTTTGACTGGTGCTAAATGTCTTGTCTTCATGAGTGAATACTCATGGCTTTGGCATAGGCGATTAGCACATGTCAATTTTGACTTGCTAAACAAAATTGTATCAAAAGATCTAGTTGTTGGTTTACTCAAAATAAAATTTTCTAAAGATCACTTATGTGATGCATGTCAGGTGGGTAAACAAATAAAAATTTCTTTTAAATCTAAAAATATTATTTCTACAACTTAATCATTCGAACTTCTCCACATGGATCTTTTTGGACCATGTAAAATAAAAAGTCTAGGTGGTAATTATTAGGATTTTGTTATAGTAGATGATTTCTCTAGATTTTGTTGGACAATTTTCTTAGCTAGCAAAAGTGACACGTTTTCGGCGTTTGAAAAATTTGCTATGATGTTCCAAAACAAATTAAACACTAAAATTGTTACAATTCTAAGCAATCATGGAGGTGAATTTGAAAACCATCTCTTTAAGGAATATTGTGAAAAACATGGTATTGATCATAACTTTTCCGCACCATGCACTCCACAACAAAATGGAGTAGTGGGACGCAAAAACCGTGTTTTAGAAGAACTCAGAAGAACTATGATCAATGAGCATGCCCTTCCTAAGTATTTTTGGGCCGATGCCATAAGTACGACTTGTTATGTTTTTAATAGGATCCTAATCTGTCCAATTCTAAACAAAACTCCTTATGAACTACTAAAAGGAAGAAAGCCTAATATTTCACACCTTCACGTTTTCGGATGTAAATGTTTTATGTTGAATAATGAAAAATAAAATCTTGGTAAGTTTGATTCAAAAGATGATGAAGGTATCTTTCTCTGATACTCTCAATCGAGTAAAGCTTATAGAGTATTTAACAAAAGGTTACAAATTGTTGAGGAATTTGTGCATGTATCTTTTGATGAATCTTGTCCGAGATCGGCCGGAAAAGGTATTGTATTTGATGGTGCAGGTGTATCTTCAGAAAGTATACTTAAAGATCCGGATGTTGAAAGCAATGAAAATAATTCCCAATTGGAATGTGAATCTATCAAAGAAAAAGATCCGGATACTAAAAGTAATAAAAATGATCTCCCATTGGAATAGAAATCTATCAAGGATCACCCCATCGACAATATCCTTGGAGATATAATAAAAGGAGTCACTACACGGTCCAAGATAAGTAACTTTTGTTATCATTTTTCTTTCGTCTCACAAGTTGAGCCTAAAAACTCCAAAGACGTTTTACTTGACGAACATTGGTTTTTATCTATGCAAGATGAGCTGAACCAATTTAAGAGAAATGGGGTTTGGGATCTTGTCCCTCCTCCACGAGACCATCGTGTAATCGACACTAAATGGTTGTTTAGGAATAAATTGGACAAAAAAATAATAATAACTTGCAACAAGGCCCGCCTTTTTGCTAAATGGTATAACCAAGAGGAGGGCATTGACTATGAGGAAACTTATGCACTGATCGCCCGACTCGAGGCTATACGTCTTTTACTTGCCTTTGCATGTTCACAAAATTTCGAGTTATATCAAATGGATGTTAAGAGTGCTTTTCTAAATGGCTATATTAATGAAGAGGTGTATGTATCTCAACCTCCCGGATTTGAAAAATTTGAGCATCCTAACCATGTGTACAAACTAAAACGTGCTTTATATGGTCTTAAACAAGCCCCTAGGGTTTGGTATGAACGCCTTAGCATGTTTTTGTTAGAACAAGGATTCTCAAGAGGAAAGGTCGATACAACTCTTTTCATTAAACGCCAAGGAAAACATTCAATTTTAGTAGAAGTTTATGTAAATGATATCATATTTGGTTCTACTAATACATCCTTGGTCAAGGATTTTTCTAAGTTGATGCATGGAGAATTTGAAATGAGTATGATGGATGAATTAAAGTACTTCCTTGGGTTTCAAATTAATCAACTCGAGGAAGGGACTTTTGTGAGTCAAACCAAGTATTGTCAAGAACTATTAAAGCGCTTCTGTTGTACCCCAAAATTTTCCCTCTCATTTTACCAAGATTTCCCCTCACAAGACTCTTTGGACTCCAGACAGAATTAGGCTTTGCTCTGCTCAAGACATCTCCTTGCACTGATGACCTGAAATTAGGGTTTAAGTTTGCACAGGGATTTTGGGACTTCCAATGCCTCATGTGACTTTCATACTTCATGTTGGACTTATAAGATTTCCCATACCAAGTTTCAAACCTTGAATCAAATTTTTGCCCAGTCAATTGGACTGTTGACCTAAAAATCAATTCTATTGGGAAAAAGTCAATTATGGCCAATTCATAGTCAAACCTCATAATTTTTGATCCACATCAACATTATAGACTCATATGAACCATTTGATCAAGTTTGGACCACAACTCCTCAAGAAATTTGATCAGATCATAAAAAGGGCAAAATGGTCATTTTTAGGGTTTTGACTGTAAAAAGGGCAATTTCTGATTTTTCACCTAACCAATGGAAAATTGGGTTCAAGCATGGATTCAAGGACTCAATGGAATCATCTTGACCTATTCACAAGGTTCAAAAGATCTCAAAAGCATTGGATTGACAAATGAATTTTCCAGTCAACTGATCAAAAATCAACTATACACTAAAAAGTCAAACTTTGACTTTTTGGTCAAAATCAAGTGCCAAGGGTCATTTTTCATCAAGATATGTCAAAACATGAAACTTGTTCACCAAGAAACCTAATTTTGGAAATTAGGGTTTAAGATTGAAAATTTTCATAACTTAGAAATTTTCTTATTTTTTCCCAACTTTGCCCAACTTTTTCACCATGATGCAATTGGATTCAAACAAAACTTCCAACATGAAAGTTGTAGTCCTCTACAAAATCTACAACTTTGATTCACAAAGTTTTCCAAAAATATACATTTATCTCAAGTTATGATTTTATGAACAAGGGTCCATGAAACTTTTAACTTAGTGAAATTTTGCCCTAGTTTAGGCAGGATTTTGACCTATCTTCATGGCAATTTTTCACATAGTTCCACGTGGAATATCAAAATTCATTTCAAAGATGGATTGTATAGCATGTTACAAGCTTTCCAAAATGTCCAAGAACTCTCCAAGATCATTTGTGGTTAGGGAGAATCGAAGGTTTGAATTTGGCAAAATATCACTTTGGTCCATGGCATTTTTCATGTTGCTACAAGTTGCAAATTATGTCCAGCCTTGTTTGTACTTGTTTACAGGTCCTTAAACCCTTCCACACTCAAAAATTGAATTCAAACACAATGGATTAAGGCATTGTTCTGATCAATGGAAGATTACACAAAGGATTAATTTAAAAATGTCAAAAAGTTAACAATGCCATTTTGATAAAGCATGCTTTATGTCAATTTGTTTCTCTTGAGCATTGCACCAAGCCTTTGGCAGCAAACAAACTCCATAAACTTAGGGAAAAATATACCAACTATCAGCAGGCTTGGAGCTATCAAGTACAGCCCTTTGGATTGTCAACTCACACTTTTCTTCAAAACAAAGTTAACTTGCAAAAAGCACATATCTTTGCAATATGATAAAACCAAAGTTTGTAAACATTTCAAACAAGTTTTGCATATTTCCTAAGGTCAGAAACACGAGCTAGTAACCTCTCAAACACCCTTGTACACAGAAATCACATTTTCTTACAAAATAGGGCAATTTCTACAGTTTCACTTCCATCTTCCAATTGCCTCGTGCATTTTGCCCCAAACCTCTTCCAACACACTCCATACAACCTACCTAAACTATCCCAACCATTCCCAAGTCACTGTAACTTCATTTACACACTTCACCATTTCTGAATTTTGAGTTTGCAGGTTGATTTCTATAGAGAGATTCAAGCAAGTTCAAAGCTAGCCAAGTATTGGGGAAGGTCAAAGGAATTTCAAGCAAGCTCACAAGTATCTCAGGCCTCACTGAAAACCCCTACATTGCCATACTCGAGCTTGACTGAAACAGGTAAAGTTCAAACTTCTATCTCTCTATTTAGGAATCATTAGGCTTAGGTTTGTGAATAAAAAATGTAGTACTCATTGCCCTTGAGCTGTACATATGCATGGAATTCATTTAAATTAACTGAGCTGGGAGAATTTGAATGATGAACTTTCTGAAAAAACTAGGTTAGAAATTAGGGCCAGAGAAATTCTCTCTGGTCTTTGAGAGTTAAATTAAGTTTTTTACATGGTTAGAATCATATGATCATGCTCTATAACTTTCATGTTGCAAGTTTTTGTTTTTAAGCACAAATACAGGAGATACACTTTTGAATCATTGGCGCGCGTTTGGTTGCTATCTCAAGGACAGGGATGAAGCAATGTGGGCTGGGCTTGGATTTCTCACTATTTGCACCCTCCATCCTACTTCCTACACCCCCTTGGCCCATTGTTTTTTTTATTTTCATATTTTTTCATTTCTTTTTTAGTTTCTGACTTTTATTTATTTTTCTAAATATTAAAAATTACCAAAAATATTTTCATAAATTTTCACATTTTATTTTATTATTTTTATTATTTTTTTTGGACATAGAAATAATTACTTTAATAATATACTTTTATTTTCCTAAATCAAAACTTATAATTAATACAAAAAATATTATATTTTTATTTTTATTATTTATATACTTAAATAATATTTTTCTCACACATTTAATTTTTTAACATTTTGTATATATTTTATTTTATTTTTCTTGTACATGAATAAATAATATAATTAATATATATATTTTCTTAAAACAAATTAGGGTTTCCACCCTTAATAAAAATAATCTTTTATTTTCTTATTTTTAATACATTAAATAGTTTATTTTTACATACATAAAAATAAATACAAAAACATTTTGCATATTTATATTTATTTGCATATTTAAATATTGTCTATTTATTTATTTGCATAATTAATTCAATTTGGTTGTAATAGTTGACTTAGGGTTTTAATTTCTTGCAAATATCCCCCTATTCAAATTTGTATCCCCCTCCCCATATCAATGTTGTAATAGTCGTAGATTTACTTTTACGCACTTTATTGCTTTCAAATATGCCATGATAGAAAGATTAGGGTTTGTATGCAAAAATCCAAAATCAAACAAATAGCTAGACCTAATACAAGAAAAAATGCATGAAAAAAGTGACAACACAATGCACACAAGCACCCCTAGGGTTTCATCCACTTGTTTCCTTTAAAGTAGCCATGGTATGCATGCTAGGTGTCTTGGCAAAACAAAATCAAAACAAAAGATCATAGTCCCTCGATGACGCTATCTTGGTTGCCTAAACAAAATGATTTAGTCCCTCAAAAACTTGCTAAAATACTTATCACCATTGCTATCATGGTCATACGATGACTCGCGCATGTCCCGTTTAACATCCAAACACAAGGTTGTTTACCAAATACAATGGTAAAACAACAATGTGAAAGGGTTAAAAATATGTAGGAAAGATCTTTGAGTAGGTAGGTAGATGCTCCTAGTTACTTGATCAAAACTTGCAAACATCCTTGCTATTTTCAAACACACATCACAACACAATTTCAAAACATTTCCCAAAACAAACTTTCAAACATTGAAACATTTTTCAAAAGACAAAACACCTTTGTATACATTCAAACAAGAATCATTACAAAGGTTGCCACAACGATGGCCTCTTTTCAAAATACTTTCAAAACCACACACAAAAGCACCATTTCAAACAATTGAAAAGCAAAAGCAAGTGATCTAAAACAAGTAACTAAGAGCCCATGGAAAACCATGGATGAAAAGGGTGCTAGCACCTTCCCTTTTCATAATCTACCCCCCCCCCCCCCCCCCCCGAACCCAAGAAAACATCTCAAAGGTCTTTCCTGTGCTTTTTGACCTTTCCTTTGGATAAATAAAAAGTCGGTGGTGTCTCTTGCTAAACCGAAACATTTGCAAACACAGACACAAAACCTCAAGTCAGTTCTCCCACCGCATCACAGAATTGGCGACTCTACTGGGGAAGAAAATCTAGAAGTGGTGTTACCTTAGGGTTTTAGATCACCTTTACATGCTTATCTTGTTTGCCTTGATTGCTTTACATTTGGTTCTATTGTTTGGGTTTGAAATCCTCTACCCGGATTTGGGAAACATTCATAGGTAAATAACAATACATTGTGGAAACTGTGCGGGGTATACCGACATGGTTGAAGAAATAGCTATATTAGTGCGACATATTTGTGGGTACCGGTAGCCTTTGAGTTAATCAAAGAGAGGCATGGTCGTCTTCTCAACTTAGTCAACACCAACACTGAGGAAGACATGGTGAAAGTTCTCTTCCAGTTCTTTGACCCCCTACACCACTGCTTCACATTTCCTGATTACCAGCTAGTGCCTACTTTGGAGGAATTTTCTCAACTCTTGAGGATTCCTATTCTACATCAACTACCCTACAACGGTACAGAAAGAGATCCAAAGCCTGAAGATGTTGCTCAAGCCTTACACTTGCAACCATCTGATATCATAGGTCATTGGGAAACCAGAAGTGGTGTCAAGGGTTTCTTGTCAAAGTTTCTGTTTGAGAAGGCCCAAAGCTGCTGGAATTCATTGGACTTACAAGCTTTTGAGGAGATTGTGGCTCTTCTCATCTATGGGTTGGTCTTGTTCCCAAATCCTGACCAGCTTATAGATGTCAGTGCTGTCAAAATTTTCATGGCTCACAACCCGGTGCCTACATTGCTTGGGGATATCCTCCACTCATTTCACACACGAACAATGAGGAAAAAAGGTGTTCTCATGTGTTGTACTCCTCTTCTAGCAAGGTGGTTTATTTCTCACCTTCCCCAATCAGTTTTGAAGAATGAGCAGGGTTTGAGGTGGTCACAACGATTGATGACTCTTACACATTCAGATGTTCATTGGTGTTCTCGATCCAGAGAAAATGTTATCATCATTGATCATTATGGGGAATTCCCTAATGTCCCTCTACTTGGAATTAGGGGAGGCATTACCTACAACCCTTGCTTGGCTCTGAGACAGTTTGGGTATGCCCGAAGGGATGGCCCACATGACATGCTGATTCTAGATTTGGTTTTTGACTTCGACAACAACGATCAAGGACTTCGACAAAGGTTTATCCGAGCTTGGAGGATGCCCAACAGAGTGGACAGTAAGACCTTGGGACACAAGAATTCCATCCCCCTTGAGCCTTACCTCAAGTGGGTACGAACCCGCGCCCAAAGTCTTATGATTCCTTACCCCTACATTCTGCCTGTGATCAAAGAGCCTGTTATGGAAGGAGAGGTTCCATACACCCTCCTACATCCTGACATGCCAACATCACTTGAAGATTTACAAAGGAGTTGGATACAGCTCAAGGGAGAACGCGATATGTTTGAAGCCCAATTCTACGCCAGTGAGAAGAAGGTTTTAGAACTTACTCGCCAACTTCACGAAGAGCAGACTCTCAACACTTACATCGCACCAAAGAGGATGTGCAACGTCTTTTTACATTAGAATTTTGTATTATTTTGCCCATGGGGCATTTATGTACTAACAAATTCTTCTTATTAATATGACGTGTGTTCTTTTTTTGTTTGTTTGTAACAAATTTGAATTTCTAAATCCTTGAATGCATTACATGAATAACATATCATTCATCATATGCATAAGCAGGTCTTCACACCAGGTTTCCTTATCTCTCTGTTGTTTATTTCAGCAAGATGGATATAGAGCAGACAGTCAAAGACTTACAAGCGCAGAATTCACAGTTCCAACAGCTACTCATGACCTTGGCAAAGGGTCAGGAGGAGCTCAAAGGCCTACTGGAAAAGGAAAAGGAGAAAAAGAAAAAGAAGAGAGTTGGTGTGGCTACCATGAGTAGGAGATTTGAAGGTCAAGCTAGAAGGGTCCTAGATTTCCCCTCAACATCTGATGAAGGGGTTGGAAAGGGTAAAGGAACTGCGGTGCAATCTGAGTCTGAGGAAGAAGAATATGAAGAGGATGAAGATTATTCTGAGCAGCAGTACCCTCCTGCAGACGACAAATACAAGAATTTGGAAGAACGTCTGCAGCTATGGAGGTGCAAAGAGTGCCTGGGCTGGACTTTGAAGAGCTAGGGTTGGTTGCTGGGATTGTGATTCCCCCTAAATTCAAGGTGCCTCTTTTTGCTAAATATGATGGTTTGTCTTTCCCAAAGATGCATCTGCGGTCTTATGTCAGAAAAATCCAACCTCATTCTTTTGATAAGGATCTGTGGGTTCATTTCTTCCAGGATAGTCTTTTGGGGACGCAATTAGATTGGTTCTACCAGCTAGAGAGGTTCGGTGTGCACAATTGGGAGGATTTGGCTGCTGCCTTCTACAAACAATATCAATATAATGCGGATTTAGCACCAACCCGTACTCAATTATAGAGTATGGGCATGGTCCCAAATGAAAGTTTCAAAGAGTATGCCCAGAAGTGGAGAGATTTGGCGGGACGAGTACAACCACTTATATTTGAGAGGGAGCTGGTAGATATGTTCTTGGGTACACTGTTAGGCCCCTTTTTCAATCACCTGATTGGAAGTTCGTCTGCGGGGTTCACCGAGTTAATTCTGACTGGTGAGAGAGTTGAAGCCGGCATAAAGAGCGGAAAAATTCAAAAGGATGCATCTGCTTCCGCTGCCATCAAAAAGACCTTTCCAGCAAAGAAAGAGGTATCAACTGTCTACTCTCAGAGAAGTCAAGGAAGAGTTGAGCGCCGGCCAGCGGTGGGGGCTGTAATGATTCAGAAGACTGAAGCTGATCAACCTAGAAACAATCAACCCAGAACCAACCAAGCAAGGGTGGAAAGGCTTGCACGGCAATTCACTCGGATCAATATGACTCCTGCTCAGGTTCTTCCTCATCTTTTGAAGTTAAACCTTGCAAGTTTGAAAGAGGCGCCGAAGAATCCGAATACATCTTCTCCTTACTACCATGCTAATGCTAAGTGTGCTTATCATTCCGACAGCCTGGGGCATGACACCAATAATTGTTGGGCCCTCAAAAATAAGATCCAGGACTTGATAGATGCTAAAGAGGTGGAATTCGACGCCCCTGAAAAGCCTAACGTGATCTCTGTTCCAATGCCAAAACATGGTCACAATGTCCATGTTGTTGAAGAAGATCTTTTTGTTGCTACTGTTGATGATTTGATGACTCCGCTATCGATAATCAAGCTGAATTTGTTGAAGGCTGGGATTTTCCCAGGATGTGAAGAAGATTGTTGTATTTGTTCCTCCTTACTAACCGACTGTCCGTTGTTGAAGTTAGGCATCCAACGCCTAATGGATAACCAAGAGATCCTTTTTGAGAAGACTCATGTTACACCAATTCCTGTTAATGATGTTTCAATAATTACCATATCCGCCAATCTTTCCAAGGTCTCCAAAAGACCTGTTAAGATTACATCCAATCTGAAGATTGTACCTTTGAAGATAACCATGTCGGGGCCTATCCTTTACGAGTCCAACAAATCAATACCGTGGAACTATGGGGGATAGATCTTCTACCACGGTGTTAAACAAATTGAATCAACTGAAGAGAGTTCTGATGAAGAGACTTCCGACATTGGAAACATTGCCGGAACGAGTAAAATCACCCGCAGTGGAAGAATTTTCTCTCCGGAGATTGCGCCACCAAAGGAAATCTTTGGACCCTCAGCCGCTCCTGAAGTTACCCCTGTACCGATCAACATATCTGCGAGAACTCCAGTTATTGAAGAAGTTGTGACTCCTGAAGTTGTTCCTTCTGCTGTTGCTGATGATAGAGGGAAAGGGATCCAAGAAGAGCCCGTCAGGACGAGGGCTCAGCCGTTGATCATCCCTGAAACCTCTCAAAAAGAAATGGAAGAGATTTTGAAAATAATCAAGAGAAGCGATTATAATGTTGTGGAGAAACTGGGGCAAACCCCCTAAAAATCTCTATGCTGGCCTTGCTTCTTTGTTCAGAAGCTCATGCCAAAGCTTTGATCAAATTTTTGAAGACGACCCATGTGCCCTAGGAAACCTCCGCGGACCAGTTCCAGGAATGTGTAGCTAGCCTAGCAGCAGACAACGGTCTAGGATTCTCCGACACTGACTTAACAATCAAAGGGAGAGAACATAATGACGCCCTACATGTCTCGTTAGAATGCAGAGGGACTACTCTGGCACATGTTCTGGTAGACACTGGTTCATCGCTGAATGTCCTACCAAAGAAGGCATTGGATAGGCTAGATTGTGAAGGTTTAACTTTGAAGCCCAGCAACATCATTGTCAGAGCCTTTGATGGTTCTAAACGGATGGTCCACGGGGAGGTGGACATCCCGATTAAAGTAGGAACTGAAACCTTCAATTCCACATTCTATGTCATGGACATTCGTCCCTCCTATTCTTGATTGTTAGGAAGACCCTGGATTCATCATTCTGGAGCCGTTACTTCAACCCTGCATCAGAAGCTCAAGTACCCTGTCCAGGGGAAAATTGTAACAGTTCACGGTGAAGAGGAATACATGATAAGCCATCTTAATTCTTTCCGCTATATGGAATTGGATGGTGAATTCATCGAAACCCCCTTTCAGCATTTTGAAGAGGTAGCTTAGGAGATTGCGGCAGTGCCTTCTGTACCCATGATTACCCGACCTCCGCCTTGGATATCGTCACTCAAATATGCAAAGGTTGTGATTGAAGAAGGAGGAAGCATAATCTGGGGGCAGCTTCCCGATTTTCCGTTCAAATCTGATAAATTTGGTTTGGGTTTCACTGCTTCTGCTCAAAAGGTTGTGCGCCGCTCCCGGGCTGGAGGGCCACCAGTGAAGATCACCCATCATGGAGTCAATGCTTTGGAGGATGGTGAAGAGAAGAGCAACCTAGAAGACTGGATTTTCCCTACCGTTGAAGGAGGATTATGCAATTGGGAGGCAAAGGACTTTGTTCCCATTACTTTCATCAATCAGTAATTTATCTTTCAAACATTTTCGTTGGTTTGTAATAATTCTTAAACAATTCGTACACTTTTAACCTTGTGCCTTACCCGAGGTACATAGGTCCATTTGTAAGGGTTTGATTTTTCATCTTCATATGCCATTTTAATGAATCATGGACGTTTTCACATATAAACTTTTATGTTCATTTTCTTTCTTTTTACATTTTATTTGTTTAAAGGTGGCTATCCCTTACACACACCCACACTCACCAATGTAGGTACCCATCCATTCCGGATTCCATGGGTAACAATTCTGCTATGGCCTTCAGTGACTCTGAAGATCTGGTCTATCATGCCGAGTACGAAGGTGATGAAGACTGTGAAGTGCCTGGAGAATTGGCTAGACTGCTACAACCGGAAGAAAGGGTTATTCTACCTCACGAGGAGTTGTTAGAGACTATCAACTTGGGTACAAAGGAAGACAGAAAAGAAGTTAGAGTGGGTGCCAACCTAGAGCCAAGTGTCAAAGAGCGCTTAATTCAGCTGCTGAATGAATATGTTGAGATCTTCGCCTGGTCCTATGAAGACATGCCGGGACTTGATACAGATATTGTGGTTCACATTCTCCCTACAAGAGAATATTGTCCACCAATTAAACAGAAAGTTCGCCGCATGAGGCCCGACATGTCTGAAAAGATCAAAGCTGAAGTGATGAAGCAGTTCAATGCTGGCTTTCTTGCTGTTACTTCCTATCCACAATGGGTTGCTAACATTGTGCCTATGCCTAAGAAGGACGGAAAAGTCAGGATGTGCGTGGATTACAGAGACTTAAACAGGGCTAGCCCTAAAGATGATTTTCCACTACCGCACATTGACATCTTGGTTGACAATACAGCTCAGCACGAGGTATTTTCTTTCATGGACATATTTTCAGGGTACAACCAGATCAAAATGGCCCCTGAAGACATGGAGAAAACTACCTTCGTTACACAGTGGGGTACGTTCTGTTATAAAGTGATGCCATTTGGACTGAAGAATGTCGGGGCAACCTATCATCGCGCCATGGTAGCTTTGTTTCATGACATGATACATCATGAGATAGAGGTTTACGTGGACAACATGATAGCCCGTTCACAAACTGAAGAAGAACACATCGACCATCTGCAAAAGCTGTTTGTCAGGTTGAAAGAGTACAAGCTCAGACTGAACCCTAACAAGTGCACTTTCGGAGTCAGGTCCGGTAAACTCTTGGGTTTCATCGTCAGTAACAAAGGCATCGAGGTTGATCCTACCAAAGTCAAAGCTATACAAGAAATGCCTGCCGCTCGCACTGAGAAGGAGGTCAGAGGTTTCTTGGGACGCCTAAACTACATTGCAAGGTTCATTTCTCACCTAACATCTACCTGTGAACCAATCTTCAAGCTGTTGAAGAAAGATCAGGTGGTTAAATGGAATGATGACTGCCAAGTTGCTTTCGATAAAATAAAGGAGTATTTGCTGGAACCTCCTATCTTGATGCCACCCGTCGAAGGAAGGCCTCTAATCATGTATCTGATTGTCCAGGAGAATTCAATGAGGTGCATACTGGGCCAACATGACGAGTCTGGACGAAAAGAGCATGCCATTTATTACCTTAGAAAAAAATTTTCCGACTGTGAGACTCGCGACTCACTGCTCGAGAAAACTTGCTGCGCTTTGGTATGGGTTGCTCGCCGGCTAAGGCAGTATATGTTGACACATACCACTTTGCTGATCTCTAAGATGGATCCGATCAAGTACATCTTCGAGAAGCCTGCTCTATCCGGAAGAATCGCTAGATGGCAGATGATCCTCACCGAATATGATATACAATACACAACCCAAAAAGCTATAAAGGGGAGTGTATTAGCCAATCATCTGGCCCATCAAGCTGTCGAAGATTACCAATCCATGAGATTTGACTTCCCCGACGAGGACATTATGACTTTGAGCATCATTGAAGAAAATAGACCGTATGACGGACCTGAACAAGGATCCCGATGGACCCTGTACTTTGATAGTGCCTCCAACGCACTTGGAAATGGTATTGGTGTTGTACTTATCTCTCTGGAAGGTTGCCATACACCTTTTACTGCTAGACTCTGCTTCAGCTGCACCAACAACATGGCCGAGTATGAAGCTTGTATCTTTGGTCTCAAGGCTGCAATTGACTTGGGAATCAAATCTTTAATTGTATTTTGGGACTCTGCTTTGGTTATCAGTCAAATCAAAGGAGAGTGGGATACTAAACATCCAAACCTCATCCCTTACAAAGAACATGTCCTGACATTGTTACCACATTTCGAGCAGATTACCTTCGAGCACTTCCCGCGAGAAGAGAATCAGCTAGCAGATGCGCTAGCTACAATGTCATCCATGTTTAAACTTAACTGGGATAATGAGGCTCCCAAATCACCATTGAACGGATGGATGAGCCTGCACATTGTCACGAGATTAATACCGAAGAAGTAGTGGACCGACCATGGTTCCATGACGTCAAAAGGTATCTCGAGACTCAAGAATTCCCTGAAGGAGCTTCAGTCAACGACAAAAAGTTCTTAAGGAGATTCTCAACTAAGTTCTTCTTGAGCAATGGTATCTTATACAAGCGCAATCATGATTGCATTCTACTCCGTTGTGTGGACAAAGTTGAAGCTGAGCAGATCATGGCTGAACTGCACAATGGTACCTTTGGCACTCACTCAAGCGGACATACGATGGCTAAGAAGATTCTAAGGGTGGGCTACTACTGGTCTACCATGGCAGCTGACTGTCATCAACATTCCCTTACTTGTCACAAATGCCAAATCTACGCGGACAAGGTACATATACCTCCAGTTCCTCTCAACATCTTAACAGCTCCTTGGCCATTCGCTATGTGGGGAATCGACATGATTGGAGATATTAAGCCTACAACATCCAATGGACACCGCTTCATCCTGGTGGCCATTGATTACTTTACCAAGTGGGTTGAAGCAGCGTGCTTCGCATCTGTTACAAAGAACATGGTTTCCCGCTTCATCAAGCAGAACCTCACTTTCCGGTACGGCATCCCTGACAGGATCATCACCGATAACGGTACAAACCTGAACAACACTATGATCACCGCTCTGTGCAAGCAGTTCCAGATTCAACATCACAATTCATCTCCCTATCAGCCTAAGATGAACGGTGTTGTCGAAGCTGCGAACAAAAATATCAAGAAGATCATATAAAAGATGACAGTCACCTACAAGGACTGGCATGAGATGTTACCATTTGCTCTGCACAGGTACCGTACCACGACACGAACATCAACTGGGGCAACACCTTATTCTTTGGTATACGGCGTGGAAGTTGTTTTATCTATCGAGGTTCAGATTCCCTCCTTGAGAATCATGAAGGATGCTGGTTTGAGTGAAGACGATTGGATTCAGACCCGGCTTGATCAACTTAACTTGATTGACGAAAAGCGACTTATTGTTGTTTACCATGGTCAGGTGTATCAGAAACGGATGATCAAGGCATTCAACAAGAAAGTCAGGCGCCAGGTATATCAAGTTGGGGATCTTGTAATCAAGCGGATCGTCTTGCCGCAAAGTGATCCCAGGGGAAAATGGACTCCTACCTACGAAGGACCATTTGTGATCAAAAACATATTTTTTGGTGGGGCAATGATCCTGACCACCATGGACGGCGATGACCTGCCACACCCTGCGAATGCAGACATAGTCAAAAGATACTACGCATAAATGACCCGACAAGTTGAAAACCCGAAAGGGAAACTTGGGCAAAAATGGGCATCCCGGTGAATCGAAAACCCGAAAGGGCGGTTCAGGAAAAAATTAGGGATAAATAAAAATCTATACACCCGGCAAGTTGAAAACCCGAAAGGGCGACTTGGGCAAAAAAGGGTTTCCCGGTGGACTGAAAACCCGAAAGGGCGGTCCAGGAAAAAATTAGGGAATTAAAGCGTATGACTATGTCTCGTCGGATCACTTTAAGGACAATCTCTTCACAAACAAGCTCCTGGCTTCTGATCAATCCAATCATCTTCGGACGAAGCAACGAATGGACAAGATATTCAGAGTTACGAAGGCTATAGCAGAATGGGAACCCCATGGATTTTTTACACATAGCCATCTTTCTTTGTATAAATTTTTCTCAATTTTTATGACAACATTCTCTTACTAGGATGTCTGTCTCCTTTGTAAAAAATACTTACACAAAGTTAATACAAAGATAATTTAAAGTGCAGAAAACTATTTGCCTTTCCTTTTTCTTTACACTTGTATTTTATTTGAAAACGTCCAATGGTTTATTAAATGAACATATGCATTTGAATATAATCACTGTTTGCAAATAAACGAAATGTGAAAGAATAATTACTGACAGGTTGAAAGGATAGGAAAACGTCTTTAGGCTATTCCAAGAAAAATCCCCTGAAGTACATCATCTGGATCCCCAGCGGCGCTAAAACCTTGAAATACATATCCCCAGCGGAATTACAATTTCAAAATCCCCTCCAGAGTAAAATCTACAAACTCCCAATCCCGAGCGGAGTCATATTTTTAAACCCTTAATCCACCATCAGAGTTAAGTTTTCAAACTCCCAATCCTCAGCGGAGCAAAAACTTTGGGTCGTAAATCCCCAGCGAAGATGAAACTTTCTTCCCCAACGGAGTCAAACTTCCAACTACCAATCCACAGCAGAAACCATCCAGTTTCTCCAGATTCCCCAGCAAGTTATCTTAAAATCTGAGAATCAACCAGATAACAATTAACTTTTATCCCCAACCTCCGGATAATTCCCCAGTAGATTGGCATACAACCCAAACTCCTGAACTTTTTCCAAACATGGAATAAGCCTTTTCCCCCAGAGTCTTGAACTTACCCTCCAGCGGGATAGCTTACTCTCCAGCAGTATAGCTATTCCCCATAGAGTTTCTCACTCCCCAACAGAATGAAGATTCTCATTCTTAACTCCCCAGTTTGAAGTCCCCATGGATTCAAATTCCCCTAGCAGATTGAAGATTCCCACTTCTGATTCCCCAGTGAAGTTGCCAGAGTTTCCATAACTCCCCAGCGTGAGTTTGTTAGAATTTTTAATCCCCTGCAAATCGAATATTCTCATTCTCCCTTCTCCAGTGAAGCCCCAAGGAATTCAATTTACCCAGAAGATCGAAGATTCTCATTCTTAGTTCTCCGCAGAAGCCATCAAAGTTTTTCTTATTCTCCAGTAGATCAAGGTTTTCTTTTGTCTAAATCCCCAGTAGAGATCATTAGAGTTTCCTTATTCCCCAGCCGAATAAGGATTCCCACGGTGTAATCTCCAACCATAGTCATCAAAGTTCTCAGGATTCCCCAAGCAGGTTTCTCAAGCAGACTTGAAGGATCCCTATATCCCCAGGAAAGTCATGAAGGATTCTCACATCTCCGCAAAAGTTGTCAAGGTATTGATAATCCCCACAAGTTGCCAAGGATTTTCTATCCCCAACAGTGGTCCAATGATTTCTCATCCTCAGCAATCAAAGATTTTGAATCTCCAACAACGGTCAAGGATTTATTTTCCCCAGCAGCAGTCAAAGATTTTATTATCTCCAGCTATCAAGGATTTATTCTCCCCAGCAAGACAGCTAATCAGCTTACATGCGCATACATTACATTCATATATCATGAACATTGATAAAACACATTTTATTGCACCATACATGTCATGCAACGTAACTTTGTATTTTCAGCTAACATTTTACCCTTTTCAGGATAAGATTAAAAGCTATCTTTAACGAATATTCAAAGATTTCAGATACAGTATGGATACACTCCAGACACGGAAGTCATTCTGCTACTCATTCAGATCTCTTATTCAAATACAGTATGGATACACCCCAGACACGGAGGTCATTCTATTGCTCATTCAGAATTTCAAAGTCAAGATACATTACGGATACACACCAGATACGAATGCCATTTTGTCGCTTATTCAGACTTCAGCCATCAGATACAGATTAGATACACTCCAGACATGGAAGCCATTATATTTCTCATTCAGATTCAACTATCAACTTCAAGTTCAGATATACTCCAGACAAGGAAGTCATTTTGTCACTTATTCAGATCCCAGTTACAATTCAGATACACTCCAGACACGGAAGTCATTCTGCTACTCATACAAATCTCAACTTCAGATACATTCCAGATACGCACCAGACACGGTTGCCATTTTGTCACTCATCCAAATGTTTCCCCAGCTCAGAGATACTCCAGACACGGAAACGTTTGAACTCATGTTTGTTTTGAGAGATGTTTGTTATACTCTCTTTATTTATGATGTATTGAGATTATATGATGAGTGGCATTTAGAGCCTAATGTTTTATTATAAAATTATTATTATGGCATTTCAATTATTGGTATCTTTATGAAAGAGAATTATTCCGCTGTGATATACATGTGTATGGAACATGATTTTAAATGCGTGTTATGAGCATGATCGGTACAGTTTTATTGGCTTTTAAATACATGTGATGACCTCTTTTGATATTCATGCTAATTTACTTTGGTTATACCATATATTTGCGCGGGTATTTGAGAGGGTATTACATTAGTGGTATCAGAGCATGGTCGGCCAGTTGACTAGGTTATTAATGTGTTTATTTCCTTTTGTATTCGATATGTGTATATGACACAATCAATAATGTTTGTCTGATGAGGATTGTTGGTTGTTTGAAATCTCAGGATGATGGTTGCATGAAGGAATGGTGATGCTATTGTCGAGGAGTTGGAAATGTTAGCTGGTGCAACTGGGCAACATCCGCATGTTAATGTTGGTAATAGAGATGATGATAAATTTCGTGCTTTGGGGAGGTTCCAGAGGAAAAATCCGCCAATATTTGAAGGAGCTCATGAACCTGACAAGGCACATTTCGGGTCATGAATTGTTCGGGTGCTTAGAGGGTGCAGTTCAGTACCCATATGCTTGAGAAGGAAGCTAAGGATTGGTGGAATAACATTGTTCAGAGGTTTGATGAGGATGGGATTAAGGTTACTTGGAAACTTTTTAGAGATGCATTTCAAGAGAAGTATTTTCCAGAGGATGTATGTGGAAGAAGGATATTGAATTTCTTGAGCTGAAGCGGGGTAATAGAATTGTGACTAAGTATGCTGTAAAGTTTGAGGAGTTGATTAAGTTTTGTCCTCATTACAACACTACTAATGCTGAGAGATCTAAGCGGCTTAAGTTTATGAGTGACTTGAGATCTGGGATCAAGAAAGCCATAAGTTATCAACAAATTAGGAGATTTTATGAGCTGGTTAACAAGAGTAAGATCTATGATGAGGATATTAGAGAGTGTTGCTCACTATAAGTCTTTGAATAATAAGAAGGGAAAGGGAAATTCAGGGGAAAGCCATATGTGACTCCTTCTGATAAGGGGAAACAGAAATATGGTTATAACAAGAAGCCAAGTGGGAGAGGAGCTCATACTCTGGTTAGGTGCTATAGGTGTGGTGTTGAAGGACATTGTGCTCCTGAATGCATAAGTGTTAAGGTGAAATGTTTCAAGTGTGACAAGTTGCGTCACAAATCTTTTGGTTACAGAGGAAATACGAGTGTGACTTGCTACAACGATGGTGAGTAAGGGTACATTAGTACCAAGTGTGACAAGCTGACGAAGGAACAAGCTAAAGGAAAAGTGATTGCTTTATCTGGTTCTGAGAGTGCTGCTGAGGATTGGCTAATCTGAGGTATGTGCTTTATAAATGGTACATATTTGATTTCTATTATTGATACTAGTGTGACACATTCTTTCATTTCTTTGGATTGTGTTAAGAGATTGAATCTTAAGTTATATGATATGAATGAAAGTATGGTTATTGACACTCATGCCATAGGTTCATTGACTACTTCATATGTGTGTTTGAATTTTCTGTTGAGTATTTTTGGTAAAGACTTTGGAGTTGATTTAATCTGTCTTCCGTTAGATCAACTTGATGTTATTCTTGGGATGAACTGGTTGGAATACAACCATGTTCATATCAACTATTTTGATAAGACGGCTATCTTTCTTGATTATGGTTTTGAAAGAGATTTGTTTATGTCTTCCAAGCAAGTGAATGAATATATGCAGGATAGTGTTGTGTTGTTGGCTTTGATGGCAACATTAAATATTGGTGGGAAACGAATGATTGGTGAATTACCAATAATTCATGATTTTCTTGAGGTATTTACTAAAGATGCAAGTGATTTGTCTCCATAGCGTGAGGTGAAGTTTACGATTGACTTAGTTCCTGGAACTAGTCCGGTATTGATGGCTCCATATCGGATGTCCGCATCTAAATTGAAAGATTTGAAGAGTCAACTTGAGGATTTGCTTGAGAATAGGTTTATTTGTCCTAGTGTATCACTGTAGGGTGCGCCAATTTTGTTGGTTAAGAAGAAAGAAGGTACTATGAGGTTATGTATGAATTATAGATAATTGAACAAGGTGACTAACAAGAATAAGTATCCACTTTCAAGGATTGATGATTTGATGGATCAGTTAGTGGGTGCTTGTGTGTTCAACAAGATAAATTTGAGGTATGGGTGTCATCAGATTCATGTAAAGGCTGAAGATATTCAGAAGACTGTTTTTAGAACAAGGTATGGTCATTATGAGTATTTTGTGATGTCGTTCGATGTGACCAATTCACCTGGTGTATTTATGGAATACATGAACATGATTTCTCATCAGTATTTGGATAAGTTTGTGGTTGTATTCATTGATGATATTTTGATCTATTCGAAGAGTGAAGAAGATCATGTTGAGCATCAGAGGATTATGTTATCTGCGTTGAAAGAGAAGAAGTTGTATGCTAAGTTTTCTAAGTGTGAGTTTTGGTTGAAGGGAGTGATTTTCCTTGGTCATGTGATATCTAGTGGTGGTATTGATGTTGATTCGTCGAAGATTGAGGTTGTGTCTCAATAGGAAGCTCTGAAATTTATTTTTGAGATTACAAGTTTTCTTGGTTTATCAGGTTATTATCGGAAGTTTATTGAAGGATTTTCCAAGTTATCTTTGTCGTTGACGCAATTGACTAGAAAATGTCAAGCTTTTATTTAGACTGCATAATGTGAAGCTGGTTTTCAGAGCTTAAGAGAAGGTTGAAAACCACTCCTATTTTGATTTTTCCTAATCCAACAAAACCATTTGTTGTGTATTGTGATGCTTAATTGATGGGTTTAGGAGGTGTGTTAATTCATAATTGACAAGTTGTAGCTTATGCTTCAAGGCAACTTAAAGTGAATGAAAGGAATTATCCGACTCATGATTTAGAGTTAGCTGCTATTGTGTTTGTATTAAAACTTTGGAGGCATTATTTGTTTGGATCTTGATTTGATGTGTTTAGTGATCACAAGAGTTTGAAATATCTGTTTGATCAGAAATAGTTGAATATGAGACAAAGAAGGTGGTTAGAATTTTTGAAGGATTGTGATTTTGGTTTGAATTACCATCTGGGTAAAGCGAATGTTGTGGTTGATGCATTAAGTGGGACCTATTTTCATATGTCGATGTTGATGGTGCGAGAGTTGGAATTACTTAAGCAATTTCGAGATATGAGTTTGGTTTATGAAGAGACTTCTTATGGAGTTAAGCTTGGTGTGTTGAAGCTTACTAGTGGCATTCTAGATTCGAGAAGGTCAGAAATCTGATTTGATTTTGGTGGATAAATTGATGTTGATAAATCAAGGTCAAGGTGGCAATTTCATATTGATGAGAATGGTATCATAAGATATCATGATAGAGTTTGTATTTCAAATATAGACGATTTGAAGAAGATGATTCTTGAGGAAGGGCGTCGTAGTGGATTGAGTATTCATCTTGGAGCTACTAAGAAGTATTAGGATTTGAGGAAATCATTTTAGTGGATAGGTATGAAGAAAGAGATTATGGAATTTGTGTATTCTTGTTTGACTTGTCAGAAGTTGAAGATTGAACATCAGAAATCACACGGATTGATGCAATTGTTATCTATTCTAGATGTAAATGGGATAGTATCTCTATAGATTTTGTTTCTGGTTTACCTAGAACACTGAATAATTCTGAAGCTATTTGGGTTATTGTGGACAGGTTGACGAAATCTGCTCACTTTATTCTGATGAGAACGGATTATCTGATGGAGAGGCTTGCAAAGCTGTACATTTAGAGGATTGTAAGTTTGCATAGTATTCTTCTAGTATTGTGTCAGATAGAGATCCGATGTTTACTTTGAAATTTTGGGAAGGTTTGCAAAACTCTTCGAGTACGAAGTTAGATTTGAGTTATGCTTATCATCTGCAAATAAATGGTTAGACTGAGAGGACAATTCAGTCACTTGAGGATCTTTTGAGGGCTTGTGTGTTGGAACAAGGAGGTGCTTAGGATAGTTACTTTCCTTTGATTGAGTTTACTTATAACAAAAGTTTCCATTCGAGTATTGGAATGACATTGTTTGAGGCTTTGTATGGTAGAAGGTGTAGGACACCTTTGTGTTGGTATGAATCAGGAGAGGGTGTTAAGTTGGACCTGAGATGGTCCAGCAGACTACAGATAAGGTTAAGATGATTCAGAAGAAGATGAAGGCTTCTCAGAGTCATCAGAAGAGTTATCATGATAGAGGAGGAAAGCACTTGAGTTTGAGAAGGGAGATCATATGTTTCTTAGAGTTACTCTGGTGACAGGTATTGGTCAATATTTGAAGCCATGTGTTGTACCCCAAAATTTTCCCTCCCATATTTCTCAAAACATTTCAAGAAAGATCCACAAGTTGCTCAAGGTAGTCCAAGGGTTGACCAGACAAGCTCTCTCCTAAGACAGTCTACCTCAAATTAGGGTTTCATGTTGCATCAAGATACTTGAGTCCAAGGGATCCCAAATGCTCACCATTGTCCTAATATGTTCTCAAGATCATTCATGTCAAGTTTCAAGCCTTGCAGAGGAAGTTTGCTCAGTCAATGGCTCAAAGGCCTGAAAATCGATTGTGCTAGGGCAAAAGTCAACTGTGGCCTACATACAGTCAAACTTCAAGATTTTTGGTCAACATCCTCATTTTGAAGTATCATTCATCCTTTTATCAATGGTTGTTCATGATTCATCAAGGATTGCTCATAATTCATCAAGAATCAAAAGTTGTTAAATTAAGGTTTTGCAGGAAAAGTCAACTCAACTTTGACCAAGTATAACGTTCTCATACTTTATGAGAAATGACCCATCCAAATCTAATTTTAAAGAGGATGCCATGCTCTACAATCCATCTTCAGCTCCCAAGTTCAAAATATGAACTCACAAGAAGTTATGAATTTTGACATTATAGGTCATTTTGAGAAGTCAACAAAAACACCTTTTTTGTCAAAACTTCATACATGAGCATGGAATATCAAATTGAGATGATACCAAAATGTTTGCTTATAGGACATCTCAAGCTTTCTAAAAAGTCCAAGAACACCTTCAAAGAGTCAAAATTGAGGAAGTTATGCATTGGTGAAGTTGACCTTTTATGCAAAATTGCCAAAAGTCAATTATGCCTAAAATTACAAATTTTACTTAATGGGCCTAACTTTTTGCATTGGTTTTGAGTTGGCAACATGGTCCATGAGCCCTAGCCTTTTCCACTTGTCATTATCTTGTTTTTATTATTTATTTTGATTTTTATTTGAATTAAATCATTTTAAATCAAAACAAATCATAGAAAATCCAAAATATTGAAATTCAAAGATCTTGTGCTTGTTTCAGGTCCTACATACAGCTAGCATAAGATCAAATTTGTGTGAAGGCATGAGGTGCACAAAAAGATTGGATTTGGACTATTTTTGGAATGATTTTAAAGTGAATTAAATCAAGATCAAAGACATTGATGGAGGAAGATTGAGGCCAGGTTTTCAACCCTAATTCACTCCTCAATACATAAAGAAGGTGTGCAGACCAAAAGAGAGGCTAGAGAGAGGCGTAGGAACCAGAACAAAACTTGAAAAAATACCAAAAGAGTGCAAACACGAATTCATACGTTGAAGCAATTTCAAGATCCTTGGACCATCTCAATCGCTTACTGGGAGTGTAAGCAAGCAAAAGCAATCAAGAACAAGCGTTTCCAGGCCCTGAATACCACTGTAAGTCAACCACGACATCCATGTATTTTTGAAATCGGTTTGCATGATTTAGACATTGATAGCATGAATTAATGATATATTCTTGATCCTTAAGACATATGCAAGCTTTCTGTAATCTTTAATTGTGTTTTCATGACCTGTATAAGGTTTCACCATTGTTAGGGTTTGTAGCTTCAAATTGGGATCTTGGTGTACAGGTGAAATTGGGCCACGATTAGGGTACCATGATGTTCGTGAGACTGAGACGAATGGATTGGTACCATCACCATTGATTTATTGTGCTTGTACATTATTTTTTATATGCCCAGGTTTTAGCTACAGAGAGTGTCCGTTGGTATAGGCATGTTGTCTAAAACAACAGATCCTTGGAGAAGATGAAGACATGGCGGACAACCATTCGCGTATTTGAATTTCGCGCGTTTTGGACTTAGCATTTTTTGCTTTTCATATATTATCATTATTATTTATTGTATATACAAACAAGATCAAATGGCGCAGTGGTAGTGGAGTATGGGCAAAACGCTTCAGAACCTGGGTTCGAATCCCAGGTCCCCCAAATATTTCATATATTTTGTCTTTCAGTGATTCAGTGTGCATACAAAGCCAAGGAGCATCATACATCCTCACAATCCAGCCAGCCAAGTGTCAGGAGACTAGATCTGATGGCCATCAGACGAGCATCCACCAAAGGTGTTGGTCAAGGCAAGGCAGGGGATTATGGAGGTCAACGTGGGTCACCATCTTTTGGGCCCAGAATCTGATTTTTGCACCCCCTCAAACTACTGATTGCAGGCCCAAATCTCTTTCTCTATTCTTTTTTATTTGTTTTATTTAATTTATTTATTTTATTTTACTAACAAATTAATTATTTCTTTTTTATAAAAAAATCATAAAAAATAATACTTTTCATAAATTAGGTTTAGATTTTATTTTTTTTATCAAAAATTAATTAATTAAATTAGATTTTAATTTTAGGTAAACTTTAATTCTTTTTGCAAATAAATTAACAAATCATTAGAAAATTAGGGTTTTATTTCTAACTTAATTTTATTTTCTTTTCCTAAAAATAACCAAAAACACAAAAAATAGGCCATGTAATTATTTTTATTAATTAATTTAATTAGCTAATTAATTGCATATTTAAATTTAAAACCTAATTCTTTTCTTAAAAAACAACAAAAAACATTTTTTCTTTTAATTAGGCTAAAAAGGGTCAAAACCCTAATTTCTTCCCGATCTTAATTTCATCGCGCGCTTTATTATTATTTTTACCATAGTGATGTAACCGCTCACAAGTTGTAATAGTTTTAATTAGGACTTTTATTTTTCATTTATCGCTTTATTATTTAAGGGTTTGTTTTTGGCTATGTAAATACCCGAAGCCTTGTAATAGCGTAGTTTAATTTCCGCACTTTAAATTCCGCAAAATATTAACGGCTAGATATATGATTAGGGTTGCATGACAAGAATGTATGATTAACTTTAAAACAGTGATAACCCTAAAATGTGCAAAGATAAATAATCTGAAATTGAATCACTCGCACATGCGCACTCCTAGGGTACACTCCCACTTGGTTGCCTTCGGTAAATGGTCATTGAGTATAGGGTGCTTTAGTGGTCGTCCTTTTGTCCAAAGATTAAAGTTGCCTCGGAAAGGTTGCCTCGAATATTGTTGCCTCAGATAAATTGATCTAAGACATTAGGGTTATTACTAAGACGTCCTAACATTGCTTTAGTGACCGTACGTCCCTTTCGAATTGACCCTCAAAACTCCAACGACGGTGCTACCTACTCACTAATAGTGGGATAGCGTTGTCTAAAGGAAACGAACATAGAACAATTCTTTTTTTGAGTAGGTAGATTAGTTCTTAAGTACTTGCTGAAACAAAACAAACTTTTTCACACTTACACTCCTTTACAAACAAAGTTTTCAAAAAACACTTTATTACACTCTTGAAGACAGAAGCAAGAGTTAAATCGAAGTAAAACAAAAAGCTTTTCAAATCACACAAACACACAAAGAAGCAATTTTGAAAATGATGAGCAAGTACCTAAGAGCCCGTGGAAAACCACGGATAGAAAGGGTGCTAATACCTTCCCTTTCTATAATTTACCCCCCGTACTCAGAATAATCTCGAAAAAGGAATTTTTCTGTGCTTTTTTCCTTTCCTTGTTGGATAAAATAAAAGTCGATGGCGACTCTTGCTTACCGCGACATTTTGCAAACACAAACGCAAAACACAAACCAGCATTCCTAAAAAACAAGTCCTGGTTCTGGCCACCGTATCACAGAACTGGCGACTCTGCTGGGGAGTTAATAAGTGGGGTGTACCTTAGGATTAGTTCATCATATTGTTTTCTATTGCTTGATTTGATTGCTTTATATTTGTGGGCTTTTGTATCGGAGTTACTATAGATCCTAACCCGGATCTGGGGGATACCTTTTAGGTAAATAGCAATAGACTGTGAGGGAACTGTACGACGTAGACCAATACAGTTGAAGCAGTGGCTACGTTGATGTGGCACATTAGTTGGTAGCGATATCCCTTGTGGAGCAACAAGGAGAATATGGGGCTGCTATATGGGTCATTAAGCATCGACTGACCTTAGAACCTATAATTGACCAACTTGGCCATAGGAAGTAGCAAGATGCTACACTCATTGAGACCATACTCTCGAGATGGTTCCGCCTGCAAGAAAAGATTGTGTGAGCTGAAACTATGACCGATGGAGGATGGTCAGTGATATTGAGAACCTCTAGAACCCAATTACTATTATTAGGACAGGTTGAACCAACTAAACTGCAAGACGGTAGTACCTAAACTCCATGCCAGCCTGAAATTTAAGGGCTATTGCGTGACTTGTTTTCCCTTACCATGTTTGCTATCTGTGATACATGTGGTATGTTTTTATAATGACATCATGCATCATGACATAGCATGCATATTTCATTAGACTGGCCATTTCAAAGACCGAGGGGATTCATCTTTGTTCTGTTTTGCAGATTATGACTTCTATGCGCAGAAATACCATTCGGGTCAACTTCGTGCAGATACATGCTCAGCTTAGAGAGTTGGTCTCAAAAGTTCCTGATACTTCTTCCTTTGTTAGAAGATATGGTCATCTCCTTACCTTGGTCACTTCAAAGTTGGATGAGAAAATGATGAGTGTGTTGTTCCAATTCTTTGATCCATTGCATCACTATTTCACCTTCTCGGACTATCAGTTAGTCCCTACTTTGGAGGAGTTTTCTGATTTACTGGGTATATCTATTCTAGAGCAGACACCCTTTACAGGTTTGGAGATAGCTCCTAGGCCAGAGGATATTGCTTCAGCCCTACATCTAAAAATGGCTGATGTAGTATCTAACTGGGAGATTCAGAGCGGGGTTAAAGGTTTCTTGGCTAAGTTTTTGATCGATCAAGCTCAACATTGGACTTTCAAGCATTTGAAGACATCCTGGCTCTCCTCATCTATGGCTTGGTTATGTTCCCGAATCCATATTCTTTCGTTGATGTGAACGCAGTCAAGATCTTCATGTCTCGTAACCTAATGCCTACTCTCTTGGGTGATATTCTGCATGCTCTTTATACACGTACTGTGCGGAGAAGGGGAACTCTCATGTGCTGTACACCGTTGCTAGCGAGGTGGTTTATTTCGCACCTCCCTAATTCTATATTGAGGAATGAGGAAGGTGTAGGTTGGGCCTATAGAATCATGTCCCTTGCTCATACGGACATCCTTTGCAGTTCTAAAGATATGGAAAAGATAGTTGTCATTGATCGATGTGGGGAATACCCTAATGTTCCTTTTCTTGGAATTCGAGGGGGAATAACCTATAATCCTTGTTTGGATTTACGACAGTTTGGATGAGCTCAGAGAGACGGTCCCCATGAGCTGCTGCTTACAGGAATTGTCTTTGACTACAAGGGGGATGTTGAGGGACATCGCCGCAGGTTTATACGAGCTTAGGGCGGGGTGAACAGGTATGACCCACATGAGCTAGGAATGAAGACTTCTCTCCCATTGCAACCTTGTCTCCAATGGGTTCGAGCCCGTGCTCAAAAGCTGGGGATGCCATATGAAGCTGTTTTTCCGGTGATTGTGGAGCATACTGATGAAGAAGGGGTTCCTTATACAGTCCTCCATCCCTATATGCCTACTGATCTGGGGGCATTGAAGAGATCTTGGATCCAGTTGAAGGAAGAAAGGGATACCTACAGGGAGAAGTATCATGAGCAGGAACGGAAGATCTTGAAGCTTACAAGGCAGCTTGAGAATGAGAGGACAATCAACGATTATGTCAGCATGAAAGGAAAACGACCATGGGACTACTGATGTCTTTTATTGTTTCTAGTTTAGATTTGCTTTTCAGTTTATTTCTTTTGTAACGCCTTAAAGGCATTTGTTAAACATTGTTACAAGTTTTAATCTAATAAAGTGTGTTTTATTTTGGTTTACAAATTTGAATCTCTCTAAGTCTTTGAAATCATTTCATACACATTCCATTACCATGCACCTCATTACAGGTACCATTACAGGTTTCTTATCTTCTTCGTTGTTTATTTTAGGACAGAATGTCTTCTGAATCACCTACTGATCAAGCTATTAAGGCTCTTCAAGCTCAGAATGCTCAGTTCCAGGAGATGTTCTTGAACTTTGCCAAAGGACAACAGGATTTGAAGACTCTCATCTTGAAAGACAAGAAGAAGAATAAGAAGAATAAGAAGAATAAGAAGAAGGTGGTCCTCCTGAATATGGGTCGCATATTCGGGAACAATTTGTGACAGGAAACTGATTTGTCCCATTCATCTGGAGGAGGAGAGAATCAAGAGGAAAGGAAGGGTCCTAGCCCTGTGGTTTCTGACAATGACACTGATTTTGATGAAGACCAGTACCCTCCTACTGAGGATAGGTACAAGCAACTTGAAGACCGTCTTAGTGCCATGGAGATTCAGAAGGTTCCCGGTTTGGATTTTGGAGATTTAGGGCTAGAATCTGGGGTGGTGATCCCACACAAGTTTAAAGCTCATGTCTTTGCTAAGTATGATGGGTTATCCTGCCCGAAGCTACACCTCCGCTCATATGTCAGAAAGATTCAACCGTATACTGCTGATAGGAACCTCTGGGTTCATTTCTTTCAAGATAGTCTGTCATGGACTCAGCTTGAATGGTTCTATCAACTGGAAGGAGCTAATGTCCGCAACTGGGAGGACCTTGCTGCTACTTTTTACAAGCAATACCAGTATAATACCGACCTTGCTCCCACGCGTACTCAACTTCAGGGTATGTACATGGGTGCGAGCGAAGGTTTTAAGGACTACGCTCAGAAGTGGAGAGATCTGGCTGGAAGAGTACAACCCCCTCTGTCTGATAGGGAGTTGGTGGATATGTTTCTTGGGACTCTGTCTGGTCCATATTTCAATCATTTGATCGGAAGTTCATCGTCTGGGTTCACTGAATTGATTATGACTGGGGAAAGAGTGGAAGCTGGTATTAGAAGTGGCAAGATACAGAAAGGTGCTTCGTCAAGTACAGAGAAGAAGCCTTTCAAGAAGGAATCTAGTGCAGTTTACAGCTCGAGGAGCCAAAACCGATCTGAGTGCCGCCAAGCAGTGAATGCGGTGGTAATATCAAGACCCACTGTTTCCCCCACAATGCAATAATCGGCAAAGAGTAGAGAGACCGCAAAGACAGTATACTCGGCTCAGTATGACCTTGTCTCAAATTCTGCTGCAATTGTTGAAAACCAACCTGGTAACCCTGAGGGAAGCTCTAAATAATCCCAGTACCACATCTCCGCTGTATAATCCGAACGCTCGTTGTGCCTATCACTCTGATAGCCCAGGGCATGATACCAACAACTGCTGGGCCTTGAGGAATAAGGTGCAAGATTTGATTGAAGCTAAAGAAATTGAGTTTGACGCACCAGAAAAACCTAATGTCATGACTGCTCCTATGCCCAAACATGGAGTGAATGCTGTGCATGATGATTCATTTGTGACCTCCGTGAAAGACATTTCTACTCCGTTGATGATTGTTAAGAAAAACCTATTGTTGGACGGTTTATTTCCGGGTTGTGGCGAAGGTTGCCACCTGTGTTCCATCATACCTGCTGGTTGCCATTTATTGAAGTCAGGTGTTCAGCGCCTGATGGATAACAAAGAGATCTTGTTCGAGAAAACTTTGATTCCGTTGATTCCTGTTGAAGATGTTTCCATAATAATCATTTCCGTCAATCCTTCCAAGGCTTCCTCGAGAAAGCCTGTTAGGATTACATCTGTTCCGAGAATTGCTCCATTGATCATTACTATTCCTGGACCTATCCCTTACACTTCGGATAAGGTTGTCCCGTGGCACTATGGGGCCGATGTGTATTATCATAGGATCAAACAAGACTTGAAGGATGAAGAGGCTGATAGTGATATCAACAATATTGTCGGGTCTAGCAAGGTCACCCGAAGCAGAAGACTCTTCTCTCCTGTGATTTCTCCTTCGACTGTTCAAAAGCTTGTTGTCATTCCATCTGCCAGTACGTCAGCTGCTATTCCAATTCTTACACCAGTTATCACCCCTGTCGCCGAGTCATCTGACACTCGGTGAAAAGAAGTTACAGGTGGGCCTGCCCGAACGGAGGCGCCTAAAGAAGTCATTGTTGAAACCTCTAGGCAAGAGATAGAGGAAATTTTGAAAATTATCAAGAAAAGCGACTACAACATAGTAGAACAGCTGGGGTAAACCCCGTCGAAGATCTCTATGTTTTCTTTATTATTATGCTCAGAAGCCCATGCTAAGGCTTTAATTGCTTTCCTTAAAACTGCGCATGTGCCGCAGGAAACATCTGCTGATCAATTCAAAGACTGTGTGGCTAGTTTGACCGCTGACAACGGGTTGGGTTTCTCTGATGCAGATCTGACTGCCAAAGGAAAGAATCACAATGATGCTCTGCATGTTTCGATCGAGTGCAGGGGCACTACTTTGGCTCACGTGCTCGTGGACACTGGGTCCTCATTAAATGTTTTACCCAAGAAAGCATTAGATCAGTTGGATTGTGAAGGGTTGGTTCTGAAGCCAAGTAATATTGTGGTTAGGGCCTTTAACGGGTCCAAAAGGATGGTACATGGAGAGGTGGATGTCCCTGTTAAGGTTGGTTCCCAGACTTTTGCGTCTACGTTCTATGTGATGGACATTCGACCTTCTTATTCTTGCTTGTTGGGTCGCCCATGGATTCATAAAGCTGGGGCAGTAACTTCTACGCTCCATCAGATGTTAAAGTATCCAGTAAAGGGGAAGATTGTTATGGTGCAGGGTCAGGAGGAGTACATGGTAAGCCACCTTAACTCTTTTCGGTATGTTGAGATGGATGGGGAGTTCATTGAAACCCCGTGTCAGAACTTTTAAGAAGTCCCCCAGACTCTAGCGTCGATTGAAATTGTTGCTGACGAACCTCCGATGAAGATGGCTTCCCTTAAGGATGCTAGGGCTGTTGTTGAAAAAGGTGGGTGTGCGAATTTGGGCCAACTCCCTGACTTTGCACACAAGACTAACAAGTTTGGTTTGGGTTTTACTGCAGAAGCTCAAAGGGTTGTTCGACGTGCGCGAATCAGAAGACCTCCCCTGCGTATCAGTAATCCGGGAGTGAATGCAATTGAAGATAATGATGAAGAGTCAGATTTCGACAGCTGGATTTACCCGACTACCGACGGTGGCTTGAACAATTAGACAGCAAAAGACTTCGTGCCCGTTTCTTTTATTACACAGTAATAGACTTTTGTTTTGAGACTTGTGACAGACAATTTGAAACTTTTATGGCCCGGTGCCTTGCCCGAGACACCGTGGCTTTGTTTGTGAGGGCTTATTATGTGTCATTTCCATATATCATCAATAAAGCATTGGAAGTTTTTCTTGCATTACAAATTTTGCGTTCCTTGTTTTTCTTTTCTATCTTGCACTTTATCAAAACAGTTATTTGTCTTACACACACTCACATATCATAATACAGGTCCACATCCACTCTGGATCCCACTGATAACGACTCTGCTACTGCCAGTTATGACTTCAAAAGTCCGATCAACCAAGCCGAGGACGAAGGTGAGGATGATTATGAAATGCCTGGGGAACTTGCTAGACTGTTAATTCAGGAAGAGAAGGCCATACAGCCGCATGAAGAGCCAGTGGAATCAATGAATCTGGGTACAGAGGAAGACAAGAAAGAGGTCAAGATCGGTGCAAATCTGGAGTCTAGTGTTAAGCAATGGTTAATACAGATGTTGCGTGACTATGTTGAGATGTTTTCCTGGTCTTATAAAGATATGCCTGGGTTGGATACCGATATTGTGGTTCACCGCTTGCCAACCAAAGAAGATTGTCCTCCAGTGAAACAAAAAGTTCGCCGAATGCGCCCGGAAATGTCTGAGAAAATCAAAGCTGAGGTCATGAAACAATTTGATACCGGTTTTCTAGCAGTTACTTCTTACCCGCAGTGGGTTTTCAACGTGGTTCTGGTACCGAAGAAAGATGGTAAGGTTTGGATGTGTGTAGACTATAGAGATCTGAACAGGGCGAGTCCAAAATATGATTACCCTCTGCCTCATATCGATGTTCTGCCTGACAACACCGCACAACATAAGGTCTTCTCCTTTATGGATGGTTTTTCTGGTTACAATCAGATTAAGATAGCTCCCGAAGACATGGAGAAGACAACCTTCGTTACGCAGTGGGGCACTTTTTGTTACAAAGTAATGCCTTTCGGGTTGAAGAATGTTGGGGCAACATATCAGCGCGCCATAATCGCTTTGTTCCACGACATGATTCATCATGAGATTGAGGTATACGCTGATGATATGGTTGTAAGGTCCCATACTGAGGAAGAACACCTGGACCATCTTCAGAAGTTATTTGACAGGTTGAAGTTGTACAAGCTGAGGTTAAACCCGAACAAGTGCACCTTCGGAGTGAGGTCTGGTAAGCTGTTGGGTTTCATCGTTAGTGATAAAGGTATTCAAGTGGATCCTGCAAAGGTGAAGGCCATACAGGATATGCCAGCTCCCTGAACATAAAAAGAAGTCAGAGGCTTTTTGGGACGGTTGAATTACATTGCCCGATTCATTTCACATCTGACTGCTACTTGTGAACCAATCTTCAAGCTGCTGAAGAAAGATCAAGTGGTAAAGTGGAATGATGAGTGTCAGGCCCTTTCGAAAGGATCAAGGAATATCTCCAAGAGCCACCTATTATGATGCCTCCAGTTGAAGGAAGACCTTTGATCTTATACTTGACAATACTCGATAATTCAATGGGGTTCATGTTGGGGCAGCATGACAAGTCTGGCTGAAAAGAGCATGCTATTTACTACCTTAGCAAAATGTTTACCGACTGTGAGACCCGATACTCACTGCTTGAGAAAACTTGCTGCGCTTTGGCATGGGCTGCTTGCCGGCTGAGACAGTACATGCTGACTCACACTACCCTATTGATATCAAAGATGGATCCAATCAAGTATATCTTCGAAAAGCATGCCTTGTCCGAAAGAATAGCAAGATGGCAGATGATCTTAACTGAGTATGACATCCAATACACAACCCAAAAAGCAATCAAGGGGAGTGTGTTGGCAGATCATTTGGCGCATCAGGCTGTAGACGACTACCAATCCATGAACTTCGAATTCCCGGATGAGAACATCATGTTAGTGACCGACTGTGAAGAACCTGGACCGGATGAAGGACCTGAGGAAGGATCCCGATGGTCTATGTACTTTGATGGAGCTTCAAACGCTTTGGGTAATGGCATTGGCGCCGTGATCATATCTCCTGAAGGCTGTCATACTCTGTTTACTGCCCGATTATGTTTTAACTGCACCAACAACATGGCGGAGTATGAGGCGTGCATCATGGGCCTTCGAGCAGCTATTGACCTAAGGATTAAGTTCTTGAGTGTATTAGGAGATTCCGCTCTCGTGATCAGTCAGATCAAAGGCGAGTGGGATATGAAGCACCCAAATCTTATTCCATATAAGGAGTATGTACTGACATTGCTTCCGCACTTCGAGGAGATAACCTTTGAACACTTCCCAAGAGAGGAGAATCAGTTGGCGGACGCGCTAGCTACTATGTCTTCTATGTTCAAGGTCAGGTGGGACAATGAGGCTCCTCGAATTACCATCGAGAGGTTGGATGAACCTGCACATTGTTGTGACATTGAGACTGAAGAGGTGACAGATAAACCCTGGTTTCATGAGGTAAAAAGGTATCTTGAGGCTCAAGAATACCCCGAGGGTGCATCTGTTAATGGTAAGAAGTTTCTGAGGAGGTTCGCGACGAAGTTCTTCATCAGAAATGATATCCTTTACAAGCGTAACCATGATTCAACCTTACTGCGGTGTGTGGATAAGAATGAGGCAGAAAGGATTATGGCAGAGTTACACGAAGGTACTTTCGGAACTTATTCCAGTGGACACACCATGGCAAAGAAAATCCTACGGGCAGGATACTATTGGTCTACTATGGAAGCCCACTGTTATCAGCATTCTCGGACTTGTCATAAATGTCAAGTATATGCTGATAAGGTGCATATACCTCCTGTTCCTCTGAATGTCTTGACGGCACCTTGGCCTTTTGCGATGTGGGGCATCGATATGATCGGCGAGATCAGACCTACTGCGTCCAACGGGCATCGTTTCATCCTGGTAACTATTGATTACTTTACAAAGTGGGTTGAAGTAGCCTCCTTTGCTACAGTAACCAAGAACGTTGTGGCACGGTTTATTCGACACAATTTGATCTGTCGATACGGTGTACCGGAGAGGATCATTACGGATAATGGTACAAATATCAACAATACGATGATCACCGAGCTCTGCAAACAGTTTAAGATACAACATCACAACTCTTCTCCTTACCGGCCGAAGATGAATGGGGCTGTTGAAGCGGCTAATAAGAACATCAAGAAGATTGTGCATAAGATGACGGTGACATACAAAGATTGGCATGAGATGTTACCATTCGCTCTTCATGGGTACCGTACCTCAGCGCGGACATCGACAGGGGAAACACCCTACTCTTTGGTGTATGGCATGGAAGCAGTCTTGCCCATTGAAGTTCAGATACCCTCTCTTCGGATTATGAAGGATGCAGGTTTAAGCAAGGATGACTGGATTCAGACCCGGCTTGATCAGCTGAACTTAATCGACGAAAAGAGACTTACTGCTATTTTTCATGGTCAGACGTATCAAAAGCGAATGATCAAGGCATTTAACAAGAAAGTTAGACGACAAGAGTATCAAGTCGGGGATTTAGTGATCAAACGCATCATACTACCTCAAGGTGATCCCAGGGGAAAATGGACCCCTACGTACGAAGGGCCATTTGTGGTTAAGAACATTTTCTCAGGAGGAGCCATGATTCTAACCACCATGGATGGTGACGACCTTCATCACCCTGTCAATGCAGACTTAGTGAAAAAATACTACGCATAATCAAAAACCCGCTAGGTTGACTGGCCTAGGAAAAAATAAGGGCTTCCCGGCGAACCAAAAGGGTTCGGGCAAAAATAAGGGATGAAAATGAAAAAAATTTGTACACCCGGCAAGTCGAAAACCTGAAAAGGCGGCTTGGGCAAAAAAGGGTATCCCGGTGGACTGAAAACCCGAAAGGGCGGTCCAGGCAAAAATTAGGGATCAAAGCGTAACACTATGTATCATTGGATCACCTTGCAACCAGACTTCTGCATCGACTATCAAGCTCGGACGGCACTGATCAATCTTATCTACCTTCAACTAAGTAGCAAAGTGATGATACGCTCAAAGACATAGGGGCAATAGCAGAGTCGGAACTCAGCGAGATTGTTCACATAGCTGTTTTTCTTTGTTTTTCACAAACTGTGTAAATTCTATCATTCGGCGGCGTTCTCTTACTAGGACGTCAGCCTCTTGTACAAAAACACCTATTTACAGGCCAAACTTCAAAGTCAATACAATTCATTTTCGCAAAGAAATTTCAAATTGTTTTTCCTTTTTCTGTTTTGTTTTGCAAGAACGTCCAATGTTCATTTTTTATATATGCATTTGACATTAATTGTTGCTCATAAATATTTACATGCAAAACAAAAGACGATTACTCATAATTTCAGAAACAGGGGCAAACAAGAAATGTCCAAGCCTTACAGTTGCTCTATTCACCAGGTACAGGGATAGACCTAGCTGAAGAATACGACTATGGTACATTCACTCCCCGCAGAGTAAGAAAAGGAAAGTGGTGTTAATTCTCCCCAGCTAAGGCTCGCAACCGCAAATGAGTTGGTAAGAGTCTCCCTAAGCAGAGTTTATCTATCACCAGCACTGGAAGACTATCCCCAGCGGAGTCTAAAATACTATCCCCATCGGAGTCTAGAAGACTATCCCCAGCGGAGTCTAGAAGGTCATCCCCGGCAGAGTCTGAAAGACCACCCCCAATGAAGTCTCCACTAAAAGGTTATCCCCAACGAATTTCATTTCTTCCACAAACAGGAAATTCATCCCCAACAGAGTTTTATCATTGCCAGCAACGGTAATTCATCCACAGCTGAGGTTATTTCTCCAAATCAGCAAATCCTCAGCAGAGCATCTCTTATCCACAGAGTCATTCTCTCACCAATGTATTCTCCAGCAGGATTTTTCTCCCACTCATCTTCGGTCGTTATCCATAACAAGCGAAACTCTTCATATTCTCCAGCAGTAATCCGGGATTTATTTTTCCCCAGCTAGAGAATATCATAAAACATTGCATGTCCATACGTCGTGACATATGCATACGCATCATACAAAACAATCTCATTTATTTTGAGAACATCATTGCTTGATACATATCATGCATTACATACAGCTAACCTTTACTTTTTAGGAAGGATACAATCAAATTCTCACAAACTCAAGCTATGAAGCCCGGGTACGACCGGATAGTATCTTGATTTCTACAGCATATTGTGAAGCCCGGAGAATGACCGGATAACAATATCAGACTACCACAAAGCCTGGATTACGACCAGATAGTGTTATCTCTTAAAAGCAAGCTATGAAGCCCGAATTCGACCGAATAATAGTTTAATCCCCAACAAGCCGTGAAGCCCGGATTCGACCGGATAACAGCTCAGCAAGTTATTGTGAAGCCTGGATTGTGACCAGATAGCAATACAAAACCATGAAGCCTGGATTACGACCAGATAATGGTAGAAGACGTTGTGAAGCCTGGATTACGACTAGATAGCAGCCAAGAGTACCACGAAGCCTGGATTAGGACCATATAGTGGTATATCTTTAATACAAGTTATGAAGCCCGGATTCGACCAGATAGTATCTTGATTCCTCCGAACACCATGAAGCCTGGATTTCGACCAAATAGTGGTATGATACATCGTGAAGCCTGGATTACGACCAGATAGCGGTACAAGACAATGTGAAGCTTGAATTTCAACCAAATAGCAGTTTACCTGGACAGTTACTAAGAAGCCCAGAGTCGACCGAATATTAGTGTGCCTTAAATTCAAGTTGAAGCCCAGATGTGACCGGATAACATTTGAATTCATTCTGAAGCCTGGATTACGACCAGATAAGAATTGAGAAATTATGAAGCCTGGATTACGACCAGATAAGAATTGAGAAATTATGAAGCCTGGATTACGACCGGATAGCAAGTATAATCTCATTTCCCCAGTAAGTCACTGTAAAGCCTGGATTACAACCAGATAGCAGTCAGTCTTATCACTATGAAGCCTGGATTACAACCAGATAGTAGTTCACTCTCACCTCTTCAAAAGAGATGATTCCCCAGTAGAATAACGGATGACCGAAGCTCCTAAAATTCAAACAGAGACGATTCACCAGTAGAATAACGGACGACCGAAGCTCATAAAATTCTATTTCTCCAAAGACAAAGAACAACATTCCCCAGCGTAATCTTCCTCAAACAACAGGTATACAAGCTCTCGCTAAGGAATCTTTTATGCGATCGACACTCCTTTAGATGGCATCTTTAAGCCCATATCCCGTCATCAATTTCCAAATGGCATCTTTAAGCTCATTCCCGACATCACAAGACAAGAACCACTTCAAGCGAGTGCAAACTTCTGGGCACTCTAGTGTTCAATCATCTTCAACTTTCAGACCACGAAAGGCAGACAAGCCAATCTATATCCTCAGGTTTAAGAAGATGGAACAGGGGCAGCTGTTGTACCCCAAAATTTTCCCTCCCATATTTCTCAAAACATTTCAAGAAAGATCCACAAGTTGCTCAAGGTAGTCCAAGGGTTGACCAGACAAGCTCTCTCCTAAGGCAGTCTACCTCAAATTAGGGTTTCATGTTGCATCAAGATACTTGAGTCCAAGGGATCCAAAATGCTCACCATTGTCCTAATATGTTCTCAAGATCATTCATGTCAAGTTTCAAGCCTTGTAGAGGAAGTTTGTTCATTCAATTACTCAAAGGCCTGAAAATCGACTGTGCTAAGGCAAAAGTCAACTGTGGCCTACATACAGTCAAACTTCAAGATTTTTGGTCAACATCCTCATTTTGAAGTATCATTCATCATTTTATCAAGGTTTAATCATGATTCATCAAGGATTGCTCATAATTCATCAAGAATCAAAAGTTGCTAAATTAGGGTTTTGTAGGAAAAGTCAACTCAACTTTGACCAAGCATAACTTTCTTATAATTTATGAGAAATGACCCATCCAAATCTCATTTTAAAGAGGATGCCATTCTCTACAATCCATATTCAGCTCCAAAGTTCAAAATATGCACTCACAAGAAGTTATGAATTTTGACATTATAGGTCATTTTGAAAAGTCAACAAAACACCTTTTTTGTCAAAGATTCATACATGAGCATGGAATATCAAATTGGGATGAGACCAAAAGGGTTGCTTAAAGTACATCTCAAGCTTTCTAAAAAGTCTAAGAATACCTTCAAAGAGTCAAAATTGAGTAAGTTATGCATTGGTGAAGTTGACCTTTTTTGCAAAATTGCCAAAAGTCAACTATGCCTAAAATTACAAATTTTGCTTAATGGGCCTAACTTTTTGCATTGGTTTTGAGTTGGAAACATGGTCCACGAGCCCTAGCCTTTTCCACTTGTCATTATCTTGTTTTTATTATTTATTTTGATTTTTATTTGAATTAAATCATTTTAAATCAAAACAAATCATATAAAATCCAAAATATTGAAATTCAAAGATCTTGTGCTTGTTTCAGGTCCTACATACAGCTAGCATAAGATCAAATTCGTGTAAAGGCATGAGGTGCACAAAAAGATTGGATTTGGACTATTTTTGGAATGATTTTAAAGTGATTAAAATCAAGATCAAAGACATTGATGGAGGAAGATTAAGGCCAGGTTTTCAACCCTAATTCACTCCTCAATACATAAAGAAGGTGTGCAGACCAAAAGAGAGGCTAGAGAGAGGCGTAAGAACCAGAACAAAACTTGAAAAAATACCAAAAAAGTGCAAACACGAATTCATACTTTGAATCAATTTCAAGATCCTTGGACCATCTCAATCGCTTCCTGGGAGTGTAAGCAAGCAAAAGCAATCAAGAACAAGCGTTTCCAGGCCCTGAATACCACTGTAAGTCAACCACGACATCCATGTATTTTTGAAATCGGTTTGCATGATTTAGACATTGATAGCATGAATTGATATATTCTTGATCCTTAAGACATATGCAAGCTTTCTGTAATCTTTAATTGTGTTTTCATGGCCTGTATAAGGTTTCACCATTGTTAGGGTTTGTAGCTTCAAATTGGGATCTTGGTGTACAGGTGAAATTGGGCCACGATTAGGGTACCATGATGTTCGTGAGACTGAGACGAATGGATTGGTACCATCACCATTGATTTATTGTGCTTGTACATTATTTTGGATATGCCCAGGGTTTTAGCTACGGAGAGTGTCTGTTGGTATAAGTATGTTGTCTAAAACAACAGATCCTTGGAGAAGATGAAGACGTGGCGGACAACCATTCGCGTATTTGAATTTCGCGCGTTTTGGACTTAGCATTTTTTGCTTTTCATATATTATCATTATTATTTATTGTATATACAAACAAGAACAAATGGCGCAGTGGTAGTGGAGTATGTGCAAAATGCTTCAGGACCTAGGTTCGAATCCCAGGTCTCCCAGATATTTCATATATTTTGTCTTTCAGTGATTCAGTGTGCATACAAAGCCAAGGAGCATCATACATCCTCACAATCCAGCCAGCCAAGTGTCAGGAGACTAGATCTGATGGCCATCAGACGAGCATCCACCAAAGGTGCTGGTCAAGGCAAGGTAGGGGATTATGGAGGTCAACGTGGGTCACCATCTTTTGGGCCCAGAATCTGATTTTTGCACCCCCTCAAATTACTGATTGCAGGCCCAAATCTCTTTCTCTATTCTTTTTTATTTGTTTTATTTAATTTATTTATTTTATTTTACTAACAAATTAATTATTTCTTTTTTATCAAAAAATCATAAAAAATAATACTTTTCATAAATTAGGTTTAGATTTTATTTTTTTTATCAAAAATTAATTAATTTAATTAGATTTTAATTTTAGGTAAACTTTAATTCTTTTTGCAAATAAATTAACAAACCATTAGAAAATTAGGGTTTTATTTCTAACTTAATTTTATTTTATTTTCCTAAAAATAACCAAAAACACAAAAAATAGGCCATGTAATTATTTTTATTAATTAATTTAATTAGCTAATTAATTGCATATTTAAATTTAAAACCTAATTCTTTTCTTAAAAAACAACAAAAAACTTTTTTTCTTTTAATTAGGCTAAAAAGGGTCAAAACCCTAATTTCTTCCCGATCTTAATTTCATCGCGCGCTTTATTATTATTTTTACCATAGTGATGTAACCGCTCACAAGTTGTAATAGTTTTAATTAGGACTTTTATTTTTCATTTATCGCTTTATTATTTAAGGGTTTGTTTTTGGCTATGTAAATACCCGAAGCCTTGTAATAGCGTAGTTTAATTTCCGCACTTTAAATTCCGCAAAATATTAACGGCTAGATGTATGATTAGGGTTGCATGACAAGAATGTATGATTAACTTTAAAACAGTTAGATAACCCTAAAATGTGCAAAGATAAATAATCTGAAATTGAATCACTCGCACATACGCACTCCTAGGGTACACTCCCACTTGGTTGCCTTCGGTAAACGGTCATTGAGTATAGGGTGCTTTAGTGGTCGTCCTTTTGTCCAAAGATCAAAGTTGCCTCGGAAAGGTTGCCTCGGATATTGTTTCCTCGGATAAATTGATCTAAGACATTAGGGTTATTACTAAGACATCCTAACATTGCTTTAGTGATCGTACGTCCCTTTCGAATTGACCCACAAAACTCCAACGATGGTGCTACCCACTCACTAATAGTGGGATAGCGCTGTCTAAAGGAAACGAACATAGAACGGTTCTTTTTTCGAGTAGGTAGATTAGTTCTTAAGTACTTGCTCAAACAAAACAAACTTTTTTCACACTTACACTCCTTTACAAACAAAGTTTTGAAAAAACACTTCATTACACTCTTGAAGACAGAAGCAAGAGTTAAATCGAAGTAAAACAAAAAGCTTTTCAAATCACACAAACACACAAACACACAAAGAAGAAATTTTGAAAATGATGAGCAAGTACCTAAGAGCCCGTGGAAAACCACGGATAGAAAGGGTGCTAATACCTTCCCTTTCTATAATCTACCCCCCGTACTCAGAATAATCTCGAAAAAGGAATTTTTCTGTGCTTTTTTCCTTTCCTTGTTGGATAAAATAAAAGTCGGTGGCGACTCTTGCTTACCGCGACATTTTGCAAACACAAACGCAAAATGCAAACTAGCATTCCTAAAAAACAAGTCCCGATTCTGGCCACCGTATCACACCATGTAAGTTGACGCTGCATTTTATTGGTCCTTATCAGATTTCCGAGAAAGTAGGTAAAGTGGCTTATTAGATTGCTTTGCCACTGTCGCTTTCTAATCTCCATGATGTGTTCCATGTGTCTTAATTGAGGAGATGCATTATGGATCATTCTCACATGGTCCAATTAGATGATGTACATGTAAGAGATAACCTGACTGTGGAGACATCACCTATGTGGATAGAGGATCAGGAGTTGAAGCAACTTCGTGGTAAAGAGATCACCTTGGTTAAGGTATCTTGGGGATGATCAGAGGGTGGAAACATGACTTGGAAACTCGAGATTCGGATGAGGGGTTCTTATCCTGAGTTGTTTGTTTGAGGTAATTTTCATGGACAAAAATATTTTAAGTGAGAGAGAGTTGTAACACCCCGATTTTATTTACTAGTTATTTTATTAGTTATTTATTTTATTAGTTATTTATTTTATTAATTATTATGTGATATAGTAATTAATTAATTTGTGTGATTTTGTGAATATGTGAATGATTGGAATTAATTGTGAATATGTGTTATATGAGTAATTGAGTTAGTAAGTGTGAAAATAAAATTATTAAGTAATTGGCCCTTGGTGATGGTTTAGTGTGAGAATGAGATAATCCCATTAGTGAAATCAGAGTTAGTAAGAGTTTATCAAAACAAAGAGAAATAGAATTATAATTGTCAAAACAAGATAAGAGAAGAAAAGAAGAAAAGAGGAAAAGAGGAGAAAAGAGAGAAAAGAAAAGAGAAGAGGGAAGAAACCTAGAAAGTATCTACATCCAAGGTAAGTGTGGGTAATTTTCTTGTTATGGGATTATATAAAAGTATGCAATGGGTAGTTCCATGATTTAGGAATTTTGTTCTTCAAACTTTAGGTTTTTGACATGTTTAGGTTGAAATGAGATTCATGAAATCGATGTTGGAAAACATGTTTTTGATGTTTAAGACTGGAGCTATATGTTAGATATAGGTTGTAATGAATTTAATTGGTGAAATATATGTGTTTGAATGAGATTTAGATGAACGAATTCATAGGAGGCAAAAGTTGTCTGTTGTACCCCAAAATTTGCCCTCCCATATTCTTCAAAATTTGCCAAGAGCATGCTTCAAAATCTCCCCAAGGGTTGCACAGTTCAAGGACCTCCTAACAGTCAAAAACTAGGGTTTTGGTTCTGACAAAGTAAATTAAGTTTCCAAGGGTCCAATCAAGTCCCACATGCTTATAAATATGATCAATCATCCTCATACCAAGTTTCAAGACTTACAGCACAAAATTGCACAGTCAAAAACCCTAATTGCCCTACAGTCAACTGCAGGGGTAAAATGGTCATTTGACAGTCAAAAGTTCAAATTTTTGGTCAACATATCATTTTGAAGCCACAAACATCATTTGATCAATGCTTGATCATGATTCTCAAAGCTTGGCTCAAAAAGTCTCAAGATGCAAAAGTTTCCATATTTGGACAGTTGAAAAAGTCAACTGTAACTTGACCAAGGCATAACTTCCACATGGTTTATCAGAAAAATTCCATCCAAAGCTCATTGTGAAGATAAAGACATTTCCTACAACTCCTCTTCACACTTAAAGTCCAAGAAATGCTCTCACAAAAAGTTATCAATTTCAACATTATAGGTCATTTTCAAAAGTCAACAAAAAGGGACTTTAAGTCAAAGGCCATAACTTGATATTGGTAAATCCAAATGACATGGGACCAAAGGCATTGGTTATAGGACTTCAAGACCTTTCCAAAATGTCCAAGAACATGAGCAAAGCTTAAAAATTGAGCAAGTTATGCCTTGTGGAAGTTGGGAAATTTTTGGATATTTTGAAAAGTCAACTTTGCTTCAAATGTCTTAAAAATGCTAATGGGCCACATTTTCCTCCAAAATTCATCATCCAAAGCATGTGCACGACCATTTGGCCCAAAGGGAAGTTTTTCATCATTTTTATTTATTTATTTGAATTTTTAATTGCTAATAATTCATTTAATTAATTAAAATATATGAAAATACCAAACCTAAGTTTTTAAATCTTTTTATGCATAAAATACACTCAATATTTCGTGCATGATCAGATTTGGAAAGAATCAAGGCAATTGGATATGATTGGCATCAAAAACATGTGAAAAAGATTGAAAAATATTTGCCATGAAAATCAAATATCTCTTCATCAATGCAAAGGGTTTTTTGATCCAATTTCTAACCCTAATCATTCCAGTACTTATATACATGATAACCCTAATGCCAATAACCTCGAAGCTGCGCCAGAAGAGAAGAACCAAGTTTGAGTTTTTGTGAAAAAAGTCAAATACTGAAAACACGATTGCAAGGCGATTCAAGCCAAAATAATTATCCCATTGCCTTCCTGAGACATCAAGAAACGTGTCTGAATAGTTTTCCACATCCCTAACGCCCAGAATTGGTGAATGGAACTCAAACTTTTTCACATTATATGCATATTCGTATTTCAATATCCAAGCATTCTCATTGCATTTTTCTTATGGATTCATACTATTTAATTGATTCTGAAGCTAACCCTATAGTTTGATTGAGTTTTTATGCATTGTACGTGATTTCACCATTAAAGCCAGCTAGGCTTCTTCAAGTTTCAAATTGGGCATTCTTGCATCTTGTAAAATTAGGACACCTCAATGCCATGGTTGAAATCAGGAAGCTTGGACGAATATAATACACCCCTCGCGCCTAATTTATATAACCATATGGCCTAATCGCTATTTTGGAAAAGAGTGTATTTTGGGGGGGTTTAAAACCCCCGCTAACCCTTTTTATGTTTCAGGAAAAACACTCAAACGGGGAAGACGATGACTTGTCTTCATACGATAGGTCCATTTAAAATTTTAGCGCGTTTTTTGAGTTAATGTTATTAACGTGTTTTATTCTATATATTATTTGTTGCCCACTAATACTACAAAGAAAGCCAATAGCGCAGATGGTGGATGCATTGTCACATGAGCACTGGGACCTGGGTTCGATTCCCAGGTCCCTCACCTTGTTCTATATTTTTTGTTTCAGCGTGATCTCATGCAATTTCCCCTCAAAGGCCTATCATACACTCATCATCCAGGCGTGCCACATGTCTACTGATCTCAATCCAATGGTCCAGAGTCAAAGCCTATGATGTGCTGTAGTCAACACATACTCATGCTACCCTGGAAAGTCAACCAGGCCAAAGATCAATGGGCCAAAAATGCTGGACTTTACCTCCAATTTGGGGACAGAACCCCCCTTGGTATTGTATTTCTTTCTATTTTCTTTGTTTTATTTTCATCATTTGTTTTAATTCCATTATTTTCTTTTAATTCAATAAAAATTAATTTCATATAAAAATAACAAAAAAATCAGAAAAGACAAAATTCAAAATATATTTTATTTAACTAATATTTTTGTAAGTAAATATCATTAATTAATTTAGCTTTTTAAAATTAGGTTTAATTTTAATATCTTTTCTTAATAAATTAAAAATTTGTAGAATTAGGGTTTGTATCAATTTTTATCCTTTTTCTTTTCTTTTCACTAATAATTAATTATTTATTTTTATAAATCAAATCGCATTAATTGATTAGGTTTAATTTTAGGTAATTTTCATATTTTCTTAATAAATTAAAAAATAGCTAGAATTAGGTTTAAATTTCATTTAATTCACACAAAAAAACCATAAATACAAAAAACCTCAAAAATAATTTCTTTTTCATTTTAATTTCGTTAATTTAATAATATAATTTGAGTTCATTAAAAAGGGTCTAACGCCCTCGCTTTCAATTTTAATTCAATTCGCGCATTTTATTTTATTTCTTATAATATTAATGTAATTCTCCCAAAGCCGTGTAAATTTAATCTCTCGCACTTTACTTCTTTATTTTCTGTCAAATCGGGTCCTGGATTTTAATTTGGCGATATGGACTCGCGCCTTTGTAATAGTTTAGGAACTTTAATTTCCGCACTTTTTTAACTGTTAATTAAATCGCATGCAAGAATGAATGTCTAAATAAAAACAAACGCGTAGATCACCATAACATGACAAGACAAAAATAAATGAACATGACACATAAATCACACACCACCCCTAGGGTACGCCTCACTGTTTCCTTGCCTCGAAAGGTGATCGTCGAGTAGAGGATGTCTTAGTAAGTCCTCATGATCCGGGAACCTGGCATGAGGGTAGCTTCTAAGGTGTCTTCCTATTGCTCTGGTGATCACCATGTCCCGAACCCCGAATTGACCCGAATACCTCCAATAGTGGTGCTACCTACCTCTCAATGGTGGGATGGCACTACTTTAAAGGACATTTACACAGACGAATTCCTTAGGGTAGGTAGACGACTCTAGATACTTGCTCTAATTTCAAAAACAAATCAAAAATACTTTTCACACCGACACCTTTTCAAAAAGCTTTCGAAAGCAATTTTTCAAACACTCTTGAGGACCGATACAAGAGTCGAACTGGAATTTTCAAAGAAACTTTTTTTAAAACCCACAATTGAAAAGCAAACAAACCATTTTTGAAAACACAAATGAGCAAGTATCTAAGAGCCCATGGATAACCATGGATAGAAAGGGTGCTAACACCTTCCCTTTCTATAATCTACTTCCCGAACCGAGAGCAATCTCTTTAAGGAATTTTTCTGTGCTTTTGTCCTTTCCATTTGGAGAAAATAAAAGATGGTGGCGACTCTTGCTTCCGCGACATTTCGCGAACCAGCGTTAAACAGTCAGTTCCAGATCCACCGATCACAGAACTGGCGACTCTGCTGGGGACATTTTATAAAGTGAGGTGTACCTTAGGACTAAGATCACTTGTGTTTTCAATTGTTGTGCTTGTTTGCTTTATTGTTGTGGGCTGCATCGGAGTTACATAGATCCTAACCCGGATCTGGGGATACCCTATTTAGGTAGCATAAGCTGTGAGGGACCTGTCCGGCGTAGACCGACACGGGTGAAACAGTGGCTACGTTGGTGTGGCACCTTGGTCTGTACCGATATCCCTTGTGTTGCAACGAGGAGAATATGGGTCTTCTGAGGAGTCATTAAGCACCAACAGACCTTAGAACCTTAAACGACACAACTTGGCCAATAGAACAGTAGCAATATGTTACGCCCATTGAGGCTAAACTCTCGTGATGGTTCTGGCCGCAAGAAAAGATTGCGATGCTGGAGTTATGACCGATTGAGGGTAGTCAATGATATTGGGATCCTCTAAGAACCCGGTTACTTTGATAGGACAGGTATGAACCAACAAACTGAAAGAGGGTAATACCTAGACCTCATGCTGGCCTAAACTCTAAGGGTTTCTCTTGTGTGACTTGTGTGCCTTCGTACTTGACTACTTGCATGCTTGTTATCTGACCCTTAAGTTTCCTGCAGGTTTTGTTTATAGTCCTTAATTAGGACTCATAATAAAGTTTACTGAATTTCTTGCAGATTTTGTCTTTAGTCCTTAATCGGGACTCATAATAGAGTGTACTAAGTTCCTTGCAGGTTTTGGTTTGCAGTCCTTAATTGGGACTCACAACAGGGTTACTTACATTACCCCGTGCATAACATAACATCATACCGTTGCATACATCCTAACCCATTTCAAGGATCTCAAGGGCCTATGATGCAGGTCAGGATAAACCAAGCGCCCAGCAAGGGGAAAAGAGGATTTATTTTCCTCTAGACAAGGTTGTCAGGGGCTATGACCCACTGGATATGGTGAGCCTTTGACACTTGAAGAAGGACTCTCAGCAAACATGAAGTTCCCTCAATCAAGCTACCTAATGCTAACAATTTTTTCTTGTCTACCCCGCGAGATCCTTGAAAACATTGCATGTCATATACATCATTGCATAACAGGTATCCTTGTTGCAGGTCACTTACCTTCTCCGCTGTTTATTTCAGCAATGGCATCCCAACAAGACAACCAGGACTCCCTTGCTCAAGAGACTCGTTTCGGGGAAATCCTCCTGAATCTATCCAAGGGGCAAGAAGAGCTGAGGACACTTCCCATGGAGACTTTGGTCAGGAACAGCGCCGAGGACGAACGACTGAAACACTTGCGAGCTGAAATGGATGCAATGAAAGCCCAAATGCTGGGGCAGGGGACTTCCATTCAAGGTTTAGCTCAAAGACAAGAAGAGCTCGGAGTTCTCGTCAACCAACTGCTTCAGAATAACCGGCTGGGGAAAATGTCTAAGAGTAAAGAGCCAGTCATCGTTCAACCACCTTTGAGACAAGGAGATAAGGGGAAAACTCCTCAAATGGCTCCAGTGGCACAAATTCAGCAGCAACTTCACCAGCTTCAGCCAGACAAGCCCAGGAGGCAATTCACCCAGCTCAATATGTCGCTGTTTCAAGCTCTACAACGCCTGTTGAGGTTGAATCTGATCACATTAAGGGCTCATCCCCGGAACCCTAACACAGCATCTCCTGTCTATGATCCCAATAAAAGGTGTGCCTACCACTCTGCCAGTCCAGGACATGATACAAATGAGTGTTGGGCTCTGAAGAACAAGATCCAGGACCTGATTGATGAAGGAGCACTGGAGTTCACACAGGATGGTCAGGCTGAATTTTTCTTCCATCCCTCCAAGGCTCACCAGTTGAAGTGACAAACCCTGAGACTAGAAAACTTTTGTTCATTCGAATGTTCAAGTTTTAATTTTCTTTTGTTCAAACATTTACTCATGTTAAACATTGTTATTTCATTAATGCATCGCATATGTCTGTTTTGAAGCAATATATTCGTATTCACCATACACAAATTATTTTCATATTTTTCTGATGATCAACTCTTGACTAATAATTCTAAGCCTCTTGAGGGAGGATGACGAAAACGATACCATAATCTACAGTACGCTTTTGAACAGACCCCGCTGATGAGGTACAGGCATTGTTTCAATCCCTAAACATTGGAGTTATAAGGATGATAATCCCTCGTCAACCCCTCTGAGCCAAAGAAGTAGGAGTTTTTTCTTTTTGAAATTTAAAACCCTTAATCATAACCTGGGGCAGGGTAGTCTCTCAGTTGATCCAAGTGCATAACGAATGGCACCAAAGAGGTCTTTACAAAACAAAGAAAGACAGTGATGGTTCCGAATAATCAATAAAGTAAGGCAGTCATTATCTCAAAAAATAAAAAACCCATTAAGTCAAAACCCATGAAGGAGACTTACAAAACTGGGGCATCCCGCTGACTGTAATTCCAAAAAAGGAAACAGTTCAGGCAAAAAAGAAAGGGATAACAAAAAATCAGACAAGAAAGAGGTCTTACAAACCCTCAACAAAAAAGGAATGACTGCCTATTCAAAATAAGTTATCAACATCCGAATCATCACCGGAAAATCAGAGCAAAGACTCAAACAAGGTCTAACGTATGATCAACTGAGTTTAGGTTTGGAGAACATCACGAAGAGCGGGTGGGTACAAATAAAATTTGAGCCTTTATCCTTTGTTTCTTAAACCGTGAACCAAGCCACGTTATAACCCTTAAAAGTCCTAGCTGAAGCATGGGTTAGTTCGAAAGCATACTGTTACGAAAGGTATCCTGACTCCTTAAGGCCTACGGTAAATACAGAGTTGACATCACGTTTTATAAACATTCACTTGTTTTATGAAAAAGAATGCATTTTCAAAATCTTCAAGACAGACATAAGTGTTGCATTTTTAACATAACTTTGTTTGCATATGACTATTTGTTTGAACAGCAGGGAAATTCGCACGATGAATGCCTAGTGAACAAAAGTACTTCCAATCAAGGGGCATGGCCTGATTTTGACCCGTCACCTGGGGCAATCCAATCAAGATTCGGAGAATCTCTCAAAGGCCAAACAGCCTGGGGCAAATCCCCGCCTGAGTCATTTGGGGCATTCTAACAACGAATCTCGCCTGATCAAACACCTTCTGGTGGCATGACAAAACAATTCTAACAGGGGCAACTCCCTACTTTCTGAGAACGTGGACATAGTCGAAAAAAAATACTACGCAAAATCAAAGACCCGCTAGGTTGACACACCTAGGCAAAAACAAGGGCTTCCCGGCGAACCAAAAGGGTTCGGGCAAAAATAAGGGATGAAATGAAAATCTGTACACCCGGCAAGTCGAAAACCCGAAAAGGCGGCTTGGGCAAAAATGGGTATCCCGGTGGACTGAAAACCCGAAAGGGCGGTCCAGGCAAAAGTTAGGGATCAAAGCGTACGACTATGTCCTGTTATCTTGTCACCTGCCTACCAGAAGAAGGTGGGTCCCTCAACAACTATCAGCACCCCACAGATGCCTTCCCCCATAGAAACAGGGGCAATAAAGGGTTGTCTAAGCAATCTAATCGTTCCATCCTCCAAGGTACCAAGGTAGGTCCAGCTAAAGGATATAACCAGATATTTTAATTCCCCAGAGAGTGAGCCAGCAAGTCAGTGCACTCTCCCCAAGCAAAGCTATTATCAGACTTAAGGAAGTTGGGTATCCTCCAGCAGATCTCAACATTCCCCAGCACATCATACAGACATTTTTAACAAGCATCCCCGGCAGTTTTGGTCTAAAGATTGTTCCCCGGCGGTATATCAAACATTCAACGGAGTCACTTCCCCGACACAAGTTCAAAACTTCCCCAGGAGAGTCCAATCCAGTTTCCCCAGGAAAATTGGAATCCATCTCCCCAAACAGTAAGCTTATCCCCAGTAGATTCTGGAAGCTTATCCTCGCAGAACACGAACGCGTCTCCCGGCTTTATGCAAGAGTTATTTCCTTACCAGGATATAACTGGGTTATCCTCAGCCAAAAGCCACGGAAAGATCGTCCTCGACGAAGTCTCCTTATCCCCAGCGAAGTCTATTAACACTTCCAACACAACAGCGGTATCCCCAGCGAGGTTATCATCAACATTTCAGCAAAGTACCTCTCTCCCCACAGAGTATTGCTTCCCAGCAAGATCGCTAGAGTACTTTTCTCCCCGCAGAGTAATCCATTCGCCAAGTTTATTCCCCAACGGAGTCATCTTCTCCTACCGGTATTCTTGCAACTATCATCCCCAGCGGGAGCAAAAATCTATTCTTCAACATCAGCCCAGGATATGACTTCCCGGCACCCGTCAAGGATTTATTTTCCTAAGACGAAAACATACATTCATAAACATCACATATATCATTATAGCATGCATATACGCATCATATCTTACAAATCTCATTTATGTTGAGAACATCATTGCTTGATCCATATCATGCATTGCATATGACTGACCTTTACCTTTCAGGAAAAGATTCAGTCAAGTTCTCAACTATATTTCAAGACCTAGACCGGTTCAGTTAAATCGACCCTAAGATTTTTCTGTTTCTTATCCAGTCAAAGGCCTTCTCTGGTTCAGTCAGATCGACCCTAAGATCTCCTTGTTTCTTATCCAGTTGAAGATTTCAAGACCTAGACCGGTTCAGTTAAATCGACCCTAAGATTTTTCTGTTTCTTATCCAGTCAAAGGCCTTCTCTGGTTCAGTCAGATCGACCCTAAGATCTCCCTGTTTCTTATCCAGTTGAAGATTTCAAGACCTAGACCGGTTCAGATAAATCGACCCTAAGATTTTTCTGTTTCTTATCCAGTCCAAGGCCTTCTCTGGTTCAGTCAGATCGACCCTAAGATCTCCCTGTTTCTTATCCAGTTGAAGATTTCAAGACCTAGACCGGTCCAGATAAATCGACCCTAAGATTTTTCTATTTCTTATCCAGTCCAAGGCCTTCTCCGGTTCAGTCAGATCGACCCTAAGATCTCCCTGTTTCTTATCTAGTTGAAGATTTCAAGACCTAGACCGGTTCAGATAAATCGACCCTAAGATTTTTCTGTTTCTTATCCAGTCCAAGGCCTTCTCTGGTTCAGTCAGATCGACCCTAAGATCTCCCTGTTTCTTATCCAGTTGAAGATTTCAAGACCTAGACCGGTTCAGTTAAATCGACCCTAAGATTTTTCTGTTTCTTATCCAGTCAAAGGCCTTCTCTAGTCCAGATAAATCGACCCCTAACAGATTTTCCTGATAAAGACTTAGTAGAAGATACCCAAGATTCTCTCAATGATTACTGTTGAGGTTGAAGTCGCCCAAGATTCTCTCAATGATTACTGTTGAGGTTGAAGTCGCCCAAGATTCCCTCAATGATTACTGTTGAGGTTGAAGTCGCCCAAGATTCTCTCAATGATTACTGTTGAGGTTGAATTCGCCTATGGTTCTCTCCCCGTTACTGCGGAGGTAGTAATCATCCCCAGATTCTCTCAGTGTTACTGTTGAGGTAGTAATCGTCCCCAGATTCTCTCAGCGTTACTGCGAAGGTAGTAATCATCCCCAGATTCTCTCAGTGTTACTGTTGAGGTAGTAATCGTCCCCAGATTCTCTCAGCGTTACTATTGAGGTTGTAATCATCCAAGGATCTCTCACCGTTCCTGTTGAGGTAGTAACCATTCCTGGTCCATTCATCACCTTTTGAAGCTCCAGATTCAGCTCCTGTAACCAGTTAGGACACATCTATACAAAGAATATGAAGACCAACCCCTGTAACAGGTCAGGTAATCTTTTTCTTTTATAGGTACGCAAGTTCTCGCTAAGGAATCTCTTACGCGATTGACACCCAGATGGAATCTATAAGCCCATCCACCATCCATCCTCTCTCAGCATGGCATCTATAAGCCCATCATCCTATCCATCAATCTCCAAATGGCATCTGTAAGCCCATTCCCCACATCACTAACATGTGAGCGCAAATTTCTGGGCACTCTAGTGTTCAATCATCTTCCACCTTCGGATTATGAAAGGCACGTCAGCCAATCTGCATCCTCAGGTCTAAGAAGATTGAACAGGGGCAACTGTTGTACCCCAAAATTTGCCCTCCCATATTCTTCAAAATTTGCCAAGAGCATGCTTCAAAATCTCCCCAAGGGTTGCACAGTTCAAGGACCTCATAACAGTCAAAAACTAGGGTTTTGGTTCTGACAAAGTAAATGAAGTTTCCAAGGGTCCAATCAAGTCCCACATGCTTATAAATATGGTCAAGCATCCTCATACCAAGTTTCAAGACTTACAGCACAAAATTGCACAGTCAAAAACCCTAATTGCCCTACAGTCAACTGCAGGGGTAAAATGGTCATTTGACAGTCAAAAGTTCAAATTTTTGGTCAACATCTCATTTTGAAGCCACAAACATCATTTGATCAATGCTTGATCATGATTCTCAAAGCTTGGCTCAAAAAGTCTCAAGATGCAAAAGTTTCCATATTTGGACAGTTGAAAAAGTCAACTGTAACTTGACCAAGGCATAACTTCCACATGGTTTATCAGAAAAATTCCATCCAAAGCTAATTATGAAGATAAAGACATTTCCTACAACTCCTCTTCACACTTCAAGTCCAAGAAATGCTCTCACAAAAAGTTATCAATTTCAACATTATAGGTCATTTTAAAAAGTCAACAAAAAGGGACTTTAAGTCAAAGGCCATAACTTGAGATTGGTAATTCAAAATGACATGGGACAAAAGGAATTGGTTAGAGTACTTCAAGACCTTTCCAAAATGTCCAAGAACATGAGCAAAGCTTAAAAATTGAGCAAGTTATGCCTTGTGGAAGTTGGGAAATGTTTGGATATTTTGAAAAGTCAACTTTGCTTCAAATGTCTTAAAAATGCTAATGGGCCACATTTTCCTCCAAAATTCATCATCCAAAGTATGTGCACGACCATTTGGCCCAAAGGGAAGTTTTTCATCATTTTTATTTATTTATTTGAATTTTTAATTGCTAATAATTCATTTAATTAATTAAAATATATGAAAAATACCAAACCTAAGTTTTTAAATCTTTTTATGCATAAAATACACTCAATATTTCGTGCATGATCAGATTTGGAAAGAATCAAGGCAATTGGATATGATTGGCATCAAAAACATGTGAAAAAGATTGAAAAATATTTGCCATGAAAATCAAATATCTCTTCATCAATGCAAAGGGTTTTTTGATCCAATTTCTAACCCTAATCATTCCAGTACTTATATACATGATAACCCTAATGCCAATAACCTCGAAGCTGCGCCAGAAGAGAAGAACCAAGTTTGAGTTTTTGTGAAAAAAGTCAAATACTGAAAACACGATTGCAAGGCGATTCAAGCCAAAATAATTATCCCATTGCCTTCCTGAGACATCAAGAAACGTGTCTGAATAGTTTTCCACATCCCTAACGCCCAGAATTGGTGAATGGAACTCAAACTTTTTCACATTATATGCATATTCGTATTTCAATATCCAAACATTCTCATTGCATTTTTCTTATGGATTCATACTATTTAATTGATTCTGAAGCTAACCCTATAGTTTGATTGAGTTTTTATGCATTGTACGTGATTTCACCATTAAAGCCAGCTAGGGTTCTTCAAGTTTCAAATTGGGCATTCTTGCATCTTGTAAAATTAGGACACCTCAATGCCATGGTTGAAATCAGGAAGCTTGGACGAATATAATACACCCCTCGCGCCTAATTTATATAACCATATGGCCTAATCGCTATTTTGGAAAAGAGTGTATTTTGGGGGGGGGGGGGGGGGTTTAAAACCCCCGCTAACCCTTTTTATGTTTCAGGAAAAACACTCAAACGGGGAAGACGATGACTTGTCTTCATACGATAGGTCCATTTAAAATTTTAGCGCGTTTTTTGAGTTAATGTTATTAACGTGTTTTATTCTATATATTATTTGTTGCCCACTAATACTACAAAGAAAGCCAATAGCGCAGATGGTGGATGCGTTGTCACATGAGCACTGGGACCTGGGTTCGATTCCCAGGTCCCTCACCTTGTTCTATATTTTTTGTTTCAGCGTGATCTCATGCAATTTCCCCTCAAAGGCCTATCATACACTCATCATCCAGGCGTGCCACATGTCTACTGATCTCAATCCAATGGTCCAGAGTCAAAGCCTATGATGTGCTGCAGTCAACGCATACTCATGCTACCCTGGAAAGTCAACCAGGCCAAAGATCAATGGGCCAAAAATGCTGGACTTTACCTCCAATTTGGGGACAGAACCCCCCTTGGTATTGTATTTCTTTCTATTTTCTTTGTTTTATTTTCATCATTTGTTTTAATTCCATTATTTTCTTTTAATTCAATAAAAATTAATTTCATATAAAAATAACAAAAAAATCAGAAAAGACAAAATTCAAAATATATTTTATTTAACTAATATTTTTGTAAGTAAATATCATTAATTAATTTAGCTTTTTAAAATTAGGTTTAATTTTAATATCTTTTCTTAATAAATTAAAAATTTGTAGAATTAGGGTTTGTATCAATTTTTATCCTTTTTCTTTTCTTTTCACTAATAATTAATTATTTATTTTTATAAATCAAATCGCATTAATTGATTAGGTTTAATTTTAGGTAATTTTCATATTTTCTTAATAAATTAAAAAATAGCTAGAATTAGGTTTAAATTTCATTTAATTCACACAAAAAAACCATAAATACAAAAAACCTCAAAAATAATTTCTTTTTCATTTTAATTTCGTTAATTTAATAATATAATTTGAGTTCATTAAAAAGGGTCCAACGCCCTCGCTTTCAATTTTAATTCAATTCGCGCATTTTATTTTATTTCTTATAATATTAATGTAAGATTATTTATATTTTGATTAATTGGTTAGGGGTACTGTATGTTTATGGTTTATAAAGGACTTACATGAATTTTAATAATTTATTGGATGTGTATTGGATATGTTTTGGATGACTTTTTGATGAAAGTATAACACTTGATTTTGTGCATATGTATGTTGTGAATTGATGATGATTGTGAATAACATGGTTTGGCATTGTTGCTATGTGTTATTATGATGTGTTCAAGTGATGAATGTTATGGAAATACATTATATGTGATTGATAACATGAAATGTGTATGTTTGTGAAAAGGTGGGATAATTCAAATATGTTGAATTATGTAATATATGCTTGTATGATTAAGATTGAGGGATGATCCTAATTGCATATGATTGTTGAGATTGCACATGAATTATTTGTTGTCAAGAGACAATGTTTGTTAGCTTTTGCAAGAGTTAGTGACTTGTCCCAAACCTAGGGGATTGATTTGAAAGCTTGAGGGATGGGCTTTTGGTGGTTATCTGTCTGAGGGATGGACACGGTTTAAACGTAAAATCTGTTAAGGATAACAATTGGTACCACATGCATATTGAATTGAGTTGCATTTGATTCACATGTGTCAATGTGAAATATTGAATTGGTGTGCATTGTGTGGTATTGGTGTGAATGATATAATTTTTTGTATATGTGATTGACTTTCTTTAAACCATGAAATGTTGAGCTATGTCGTATATGTAAATAGGTGAATTGGATTGGACAATATTGAATACATAAATATGTGAGGTGTGATAAATTCATTTGATGTATGTATGTCTTGCATTACTTATTATTATATATTTCTATAATGATGTGAACTATCACCCTTCTGTTGACATGTATTAAATTATACTTATTTATATTGGGTCATAAGATTAACTAAAAAAAATATTGTTAGAGCCAAATTTATTTATTATAGAAATTATTAATTAAACAAAATTTGAAGTTTCAAATTGTCTTGAAAGACTAGTTTAAGTCGGTTAAGATTTTATCATCGAATTTAAAATATTAAAGGTGAATATAACATAAATTCGGCTTAATCAGATTCAACCGACCATAAATGTTTATTTAGTTTTATTTATTTATGAGTTATAGGTTAAATCTCATTAATTTCAGAACTTGATTTATAGATTGATGTTTTCAGAATCTGACTCATGATCAATTTTATGACAGATATATCTTAAATATTAATCATTCTGTTGTAAAATAACTGTTATTTAAAGATTTTATATATAGATTAAAAAATATAATTATATTATTATAAAATATTACATTTTTACTAAATTAAATTTATTAATTTATTAAAAATAATATACAAAATAATAATTATAAGATATAATAAAAAAATAATGATTATTATTATATTAAAAAATGTGAATGACGTTCATTTTAAAATAATTTTTTTATTTATAAAATGACACTAATTTTAAAATAAAATAGAGGAAGTATAACTTAAATGTCCTCATCAACCAAATACATATTTGGTCAATCTTAGTATTATAAATAAAATATAATTATCCTAGTTTTATTTATTTAACTATTCGAGCATTTTTTATATAATCTTAAATTTTGAACTCAAATGACCACATCTCAACCAGCGCTACAATAACGAAATAAACTAAGAGAAGAAACAATAAAGCAAAGAAAAAGAAAAATCATTATCATATAGGAGAACATAAATATTGACTTAAATTTATTTACTCTAGTTGTGATTATATTGGTAGTTCACCAAAGGAAGTGATGTAGGTCAAAATTATTTATTATACGAGTTATTAGTTAGATCAAAAGTTTAAATCCATTAAATATCTAAAAGTGTATTAAAATACTATTTTAAATCAGTTAATATTTTACCATCATCTTTTGTTTAAGATGAATATAATATAAATTTCCCTTAAACTCACTAATAAATGTTTGTTCAATTTTATTACTTAGGATTTATTTTCTGTCTCAAAAAAGAAGGATTTATTTATCGATCAAATCTCGTAATGGTGACGATTTTAAAATATCACAAAATATTAATAGTATAGAGGGTATATCATAAATATGACTTAAGCGTAGTCACCAACTAACTAAATATTTGATCAATTTTATTTGGAAGTTATCGATCAAATCTAATTATCCTCATTACTATGACAATAATAGTTTACAGAGTAAAAAAATTACATGCGAAATTTCGAATTAAACTTGAGTTACCATATTTCTTCTTGCAAGAATTTATTTTAAATATTTCGCACAGATCACGCAAAGTCGATATAAATATTAAATAAATATTATATAATTATAATCAAAATATATATACAAATATATATAAATTAAGAGAAAAAATATTATAATATTAATTATCATATAATTATTAATTTAATTTATTAAAGTTATAATAGTTGTCGGATATATATAAAAGTTATGTTAAAAAATATATATGATATAGTACACTTCACACATACATAACTATTTAATCCTGCATTCACATCGATCGCACAATATTATTATAAATAGTAATATATATATAATATATATATATATATATATATATATATATATATATATATATATATATATATATATATATATATATATATATATATATATATATATATATATATATATATATATATATATATATATATATTATTTCTGGTTTATCCTGTAAATTTTTTTCTTTCAAAAACATACTTGCCATTTTAAATAATTAATAATTTTGTTTCTGAAATCAAAATTTATAGGTAAATCTAAAAGAAAATTTGGAGAAAATCTATAAATTTTGATTTTAGAACATAAAATATTAATATTTTATAATTACAAGGTTATTTTTATAAAAAATAATATAGTGAGTAAATCAAAAATGACTTATATGGTAGGAGGTAAAAATAATAATAACCATATATATATATATTAAATATAATACACATAATTACATATAAATTTTTTTTTTAATATAATTATAAATGACTTAATATTTATATATTTTAGGATATAAATAAGAAAGAGAATGACACTCAAGAATAACAGAACAGCCAACCCCTATTCTAATGACACTCAAGAATAATAGAAAATCAATTTTTTTAATGATCAAAGATACAATAGGGTGAACTCTTTCATCCAATCTATTATAATTATTTTATAGTTTTATTTTTATTAGATTTTAAATCTATATCAACTATTACCGTCAAATCCTGCCTTATCCTCATTTATATTTTATTGTCATAAACACGGAGCTATTTCAATTACTTTAGAAAATATGGATTATAACACATTATATTTTGTTATATTGTTTAATTCAATTCAATATTTATATAATTTAGCGATTCAAATTATAAATTTGTATTATTAGGAAAAATAAAACAAATATTAAAATATAAAAGGAAAAATAATCTTTTGAAAAGTAGACAATTTTGTATTTGCAGCTGAGCCCAAAATATAAATCTATATGTCAGTGATTTCATATCACAATAAAAACGGAAATATGAGCTTAACTATAAAGTCCTTCTAAATTTTTTTGAATTTGTAAAAAAAAATTGTTTTGATGAAATGAAAAACCACCTAAGTTGACACGACATAAATCTTGGTTGTGTTTTAGTACCACCCTTCAGAGATCTATATTTTCTACGAACAACATTATATCTAATAGTGGTTGTAATTATATATTTTTAAATACAATCTCACAAATATATATATATATATATATATATATATATATATATATATATATATATATATATATATATATATATATATATATATATATATATATATATATATATATATATATATATATATATATATATATATATATATATATATATATATATATATATATATATATATATATATATATATATATTCTTTTACCCTAATTGATGTGGAAGACGGATAAGCGAATAAAATGAAGGAGACAGAACACAATGAAGTGTCTAAGTTCTGGACTGATATCATAAGAGAAAATAAGATCATGGAGAATGAAATGCAACTCAGTTACGTGGCTCAGAAAATGGTAGATCGAGGTTATGAGTTAGAAATTGAAGATGAAGACGTGGATGAGGAACACAAATACTGGGAATCGACTCTAATAATGTATGTGATAGGAGGTGAGTTGACCATGAATGTCGTGAAAAAATTTATGGTTAAGTTTTGGAATTTTGTTTAGTTGCCAGAGGTATATTACAATGATGAAGGCTATTTCATACTTCGGTTCAAAGCTATGAAGGACAAGGAAGAGGTGCTGAAGCGAGGGCCATACACAATCCAACGCATGACAATATTCTTAATTGAGTGGAAAGAAGACTTTTCCATAGAAAAGGACATGTTGCGCACCCTCCCCATTTGGATCAAACTCCCACAACTTCCAATTCAATTTTGGAGTAAGAAAAGTCTTGTGAAGATTGACAGCATGATAGGAAAACCGATGTTTACGGATGAATGCACGGCGAACAAGCTTAGAGTCAGCTATGCTCGAATTCTTGTGGAAGTGGATATAATCCAAAATATGGTTGATGTCATCACTATTAACAAAAAAGGGCAGAGGAGACAATAAAAAATCGAGTACGAATGGAAACCAATGTTTTGTGAAAGGTGTCAAAAGATTGGCCACATATGCACCAATTATGATAACACAAAATCGGGGCAAAAGAAAGAATGGAGTATTAAGTCATCTGAAACTGATGTTCCCAAGACAACAATTGAACCTAATAGTGAAGAGTGTGAGATTCCTGAAGCTAGTCACAGAGGTAAGTGGAATGATGTGAACAAGATGGGCATAGATAAAAAAGATAAATAACACCCCTGTGAGAGCAGTGCATTATGAGAATAGATTTGGAGCCTTAGATATTGGGAATGATCATCTAGGACCTGTGCATAACACATGATAATATCCTAGAATTTAAGGGGGTTAAATAAGGCTAGCAAAATCAGAGAGGTTAGCTCCCGCCTCTTGTTGTTGAATCCTCATATTATAATTATGTTAGAAACTAGAGTAAAGAGTAACAAGGCTGGTAATGTTGGAGATAAACTGAAGCTCGGAGGTAAATATCTTGATAACTATGTGAAGCATCATAATGGTAGGATATGGGTGTATTAGGATGACAATTTAGTGGATATCCAGGAGGTCAAGTGCACAGCTCAATAAATCCACTGTAAAGTGTCTGATGCAGCTGGAAACTTTGTGCAGTGGTTGACTGTTATCTATGGTTTTAACTATCTTGAGCAGCACAGAGATTTATGGCATGATCTGGAAGCTATTAACAAAACTAAGCAGGGTCCCTGGTGCTTAATTGGGGACTTCAAAAATGTTCCAAAAGCTGATGACAAGGTTGGGGATAGAATGGTGTGTGAGAAAGAGATCAAGGATATGCGTACCATGATGGACAACACTGGGCTTGCTGAAATAGATAGCAAAAGGGATTACTACATCTAGAGTAATAAGGAAAGTGAGAGCATTATCTATTCAAGGATTGGGCTCCTTGGTAATACTGAATGGTTTAGAAACAACTTGGATCTCATCCTTACTAACATGAAACCAAGGATCTCACACCATGCCATGCTCTGTCTGAAAGATGACAGTGTTCCTATTAAGAGAAAGGCCAAATTCAAGTATGCAAACTGTGTGAGTGACATGGATAATTTCACTGAATCTGTTGCTAACAGCTGGAATTCTACTAGAAGGGGAGGTCCACCTATGAAAATGTTGTTGCATAAGCTTAAGAGGCTTCAGCCTGTGATTAAAAAGATGAGTAAACCTTAGAATGGCATTAAATACAAGTTGCATGAGGATAGAGAGAAGCTCAATCATGCTCAGTTGGAGCTAATTCTAGACAGATTGAACAAAGAAAAAATAGACAAAACCAAGGACTGCACTGAAGAAGTCATTAAGTGGACTGAAATGGAAGATCATATGTTATAGCAGAGAGCCAAAATTAACTGGCTTAGGCTTGGAGATGATAATAATGCTTATTTCTGTGAGGGCAAGATTTCAATGATGTCAAAACTATGTTGGAAATGTTTCTAGATGATATGGTGGATAAAGTAGCATAAAAAGTCTTCAAGAATTGGGATTTTTAAAAAATTTATATTCTACGAGTCGACTCAAAGAAAGCTCAGGTCGATGCATGACTAAAAGTTTCTCCTTTGGGAAGTCTCGGATTTTCTCACGTCGACTATGTGGTCGACTCATCCTGGAAGCAGTGTTTAGGAACTATGAGTCGACGCATACCCCTGGAGTGGTCGACGCATGGTTCTTGCACTCTGTCATATGGCACCTTCGGGAATCCTCAGATTGAATCACCTCTTTTGCATAGGTCGACGCATGGCTTGTATGCACTGTCATATGGCACTTACGGGAATGCTCAGGTCGAGTCCCCTTTTGCATAGGTGGACCGTTCGCTCGTAAAAACAGTTTTTTAGTCTGTTAGTTTGGGTATTGACCTTAGATAACATATATATATATATATATATATATATATATATATATATATATATATATATATATATATATATATATATATATATATATATATATATATATACTTGTTTGGTTATTTCATTTTGTTTCAAACAAGAAAAGTGAAATAGATAGACAAGGTACTCATCATCTTCAACCTCTCACTCATCCATTGACAACTACACATAATAATTCTTGTCGATCAAGGTGCGGAGCGTGTGTTGACAACGTCCGAAGTAGAAGATTACGATCTTGTTTGGGTTGAGTAATTGTGGGTTTTTCTTAAATAAAATATGAGGTTTTTTGTCCTCCAAGATCATTGTGATTTGGGGTTTTTTTGACAATTCTTTGCTTCATCAAATTCAGCCATGCTTAAGGGAATGAGGAACTGTGGATTAGCTCAACAAGGTAGCTACAATCAGAGGATTTTTAAGGAAGAATTAGGGTCATCATCTTGCGATTAAATCAGCCGAGCAGAGGGTTTGAGAAACGGAATGGGTTCTCAACAAGGTAGCTACAACCGGAGGTTTATTGAAGATTGGTGACATACTTGATTCAAATCGAATCAAGGGAAGAGAGGAGATTAGTTTTCAATTCAACATATTGGGTTTGAATTATGGTGACTATTTTCTATCTCTTGTATAAACTTTGCAATTATAATAGCAACTATCCTAGTTCTAAATTCTAGAATTAGGGGTAGATGTACCCCACGCGAGGAAGACAGGGGGAACTGCCTTAACAAATCCCGTGTCGTTTTTCGTTCTCGCTCTTTAACATTTATTTGCAATAATTTGAAAATTGCACTTGTGGTTCCAATTGTCCTGATTTGTAGTGCAATAAAACAGTTACTAAAAACTATAGTAATCACTTTGATTGCTATAATTGATTTCAACACTACAAATTAAGGTAGATTGAACTTGGTGAAATTAAGCACACCAAGTGTTTGATAAAAGTCCAAAAGTGCAAATTTGTGTATTTTCTTCTCAACATTTCATTGGAAGTAATTGACAATAGTTAAAGAGTATAAGTGATCAATTATAATTGAGTTAAGTGTTAATAATTCTCATTGGTTCATTCCATTCGGTTTTTCGCATATCCGGTCTTTTCAATAGAGGATTGTTTTAGACGAGTGTATCCGGGTAATTTTCACTACGCTTTAAATTTTTCTTAAAAACTGATTTTTAAAAATTAAGATATCTATTCAACCCCCCCCCCCTTCTAGATATGTCCTATCGTCTAACAAGTGGTATCAGAGCACTGGTTTATCTAGTGCTTCACGTATAACTCTTTAGACAATGGAGAATGATCCAAAAGGGGCGTACAATAGAGCGCTTATTTTCACCGGTGAAAACTATAGCTATTGGAAAGATTGTATGTGTGTGCATATTAATTCTGTTGATAGAAAAATTTGGAAAGTCATAGATGAAGGTCCTATGGCCATAACTATGTTAAACAATGCGGGTGGCATTGTACCCAAATCGGAAGCACAATGGGATGAAAAAGATGAGAACAACTATGTTTATGACTGGAAAGCTAAAAATATGCTCATATCAGCTCTTGGAGTTGATGAATACTTTTGTATCTCGCATTGTGCTATCGCTAAGACAATGTGAGATGCTTTACAAGTTACCCATGAGGGTACAAATGATGTCAAACTAGCAAGGATTAACACTTTAACTCAAGAGTTTGATCTCTTTCACATGAAGCATGGTGAAACCATTGCGGACATGCAAAAGAGATTTTCTCACATAATAAATCGCTTACACACACTTGGTCATATTACTTCAAATATTGTTGATATTAACAAGATTTTGAGATGTCTTAACAGGGAAGGGCAACCTAAGGTCACGGCTATCAAGGAAGCCAATGATCTAGCTACATTGGATCTTACAACACTGTCTGGTAAACTTCAAGAACATGAGCAAGAGCTCACAAATCTTAATAAGCATGAAAAGAAAGAGAAGAAAGAAAAGCCGAGGGACATAGAGAAGAAGTACATCGTGTTAAGGGCTTCAAGTTCCAAGTCTTCCACCATATATTCAAGTGGAAGTGGCTCAAGTGATGGGGATGAGAGTCCGGATGAAGATTTGGGTTTATTCATAAGGAAGTACAATAGATATTTTTGGAAGAATGAAATTCAACATTCAGACAAGAATCATGTTGACTATAGAAGGCAAGCTAAGCCAAACAAACCTTTTGAAAGCATGCGAGATAATTCAAAGGGATCTTGTTACAATTATGGGAAACCCGGTCATTATAAACCAGATTTTCCCATGTTCAAGAAAGACAAAGTAAGAAACAAGTTTCAAAAGAAGCCGAACAAAGCTAGAAGAGCTTACATTGCTTGGGATAGTGATAGTGATTCATCAAGCAAAGATGACTCTAGTGATGAAGAAGAAAAAGGAAACTTGTGTCTTATGGCGCACCACAAAAAGAAAAAGAATGTAAGTCACTCTAAGTATGATCATGTTGATGAAATGTCTTATATTGAATTACAAAATGCATTTGATACTCTACATCATGAGGCTAAGGAAGATTTCAAACTCTTAGCCTCAAATAAAAAGATTTTCAAATACCTTGAGCTTAAAGTTACCAAATTAGAAAAGGAGTTGGAAACTCTCAAGGCTTCCATGATAGAGAGTATCAAAGACAAAGATGAAATTGACAATACCTCTTGGCAAAATTGGCATGGTTGTGAAACTTGTCACATTTAGCAAAAAGGGACTAAAGTTCTTAAAGCCAAATTAGATAAGGCCTTACAATCCAAAATTACATTTTCTATTGATCGTTCAAACTTTACAAAAAGCATGATTAATCCCTATAAAAAATATTCTTATCATATAAGAGATCAATCAAGCAAAAGTAACTCCTATCAAGACTTAGCTTGTCTATATTGTTACAAGGAGGGACATACCATTAAAGAATGTCAATTTAGAATATTTTTGGTACCTAAAGTAATTTTCAAATGGTCTCCCAAAGGCAACCCATGTTTCACTCACACACAAGGACCCAATAAAAATTGGATACCTATTTCCCTTGTTTGATTTTGTAGGTGGAATGTCTTGAGACTATGGAGAGAAGATAGTTTCTCGACAGTGGGTGCTCAAGACATATGACAGGTGACATTTCCCTATTCTTTGACTTTGTGGCTAAGAAGAAGGGGTTTGTAACCTATGGTCATAACAACAAGGGAGCTATACTCAGAAAAGGTAATGTAGGTAATCCCTCTTCTACTACTATCTCAGATGTCCTTTTAGTTGAGGGTCTTAAACATAATCTCATTAGTATTAGTTAATTATGCGACAAAGGATATAAAGTTTCTTTTTTAAAAGATTGTTGCTTAATTGAAAATAGTAATAAGGAACTTGTGTTTAATGGATTGAGGGTTAATAATGTATATATGCTTGACTTGAATGAAGTATCTTTGACTGGTGCTAAATGTCTTGTCTTCATGAGTGAAGACTCATGGCTTTGGCATAGGAGATTAGAACATGTCAATTTTGACTTGCTAAACAAAATTGTATCAAAAGATCTAGTTGTTGGTTTGCCCAAAATAAATTTTTTTAAATATCACTTATGTGATGCATGTCAGGTGGGTAAACAAACAAAAATTTCTTTTAAATCTAAAAATATTACTTCTACAACTTAACCATTTGAACTTCTCCACATGGATCTTTTCGGACCATCTAAAATAAAAATTCTAGGTGGTAATTATTAGGATTTTTTTATAGTAGATGATTTCTCTAGATTTTGTTGGACAATTTTCTTAGCTAGCAAAAGCGACACGTTTTTAGCGTTTGAAAAATTTGCTAAGATGTTCCAAAAAAAATTAAACACTAAAATTGTTACAATTCTAAGCAATCACGGAGGTGAATTTGAAAACCATCTTGTTGTACCCCAAAATTTGCCCTACCATTCTCTCAACATTTTCTCATCACAAGGCCCTTGGAGCTCAAGATCCAATTAGGGTTTCCTCTACAAAACTTCTCCTAGCACTGTTGACCCAAATTAGGGTTTGTGTTTGCACAAAGATATTTTGACCTAAAATTCCTAAAATGACTTTCATGCTTCATGTTTGACTCCCAAGTTTATCCATACCAAGTTTCAAGCCTTGATTCCAACCTTTGCCCAGTCAATTGGACAGTTGACCTAGAAATCAGCTGTATTGGGGAAAAAGTCAATTGTGGCCAATTGACAATCAAACCTAATGTAAATTGACCCACATCAACATTATGAACTCATATGGACCATTTGATCAAGTTTGGATCACAATTCCACAAGAAATTTGATCAGATCACCAAAAGGGCAAAATGGTCATTTTTAGGGTTTTGACTGCACAAAGGCAATTTTTGACTGTTTGACCTAGCCAATGGCAAACAAAACTCACCTATGGACTCAAGGACCCCATGTAATTGTATTGACATACTCAACAAGTTCAAAAGATCCCAAATGCACAAGATTGACAGTGGAATTTTCCAGTCAATTGATCAATTTTTGACTGTATACTGAAAAGTCATACTTTGACTTTTTGGTCAAAATTAAGTGTCAAGATTCATTTTTCATCAAAATATGCCAAATCATGAAACTTGTTCATCAAGAAATCAAGAATCACAACTTAGGGTTTGAAATGAAGATTTTTCATAACTTAGAATTTTTCTAAGTTATGAAAAACCCTAATTTTTTCCTAACTTTGTCCCACTTTTTCATCAAGATGCATTTGGATTCAAGGAAAAGTAAAAACATGAAAGTTGTAGTCCATTGCAAAATCTAAAACTTTGATTCACAAAGTTTCCTCGAAAGAAGCTTGTAGCTCAAGTTACAATTTTTGGAACAAGGGTACCAAACCATTCTTAACTTAGAGAAATTTTGACCTATTTTAGGCAGGATTTTTGCCTAACTTCAAGACCATTTTTCACACACTTCCACTTGGAATTTCAATTTGAATTACAAAGATGGATTGTAGTACACATTCCAAGCTTTCCAAAATGTCCAAGAACTCATCAAACAACCTCATGGTTAGAGAGAATCGAATTTGGCAATATGGGAAAAACTCACTTTGGTCATGACCAAGTTACATGTCCATAACCTTGCATTTTTGAACTAAGCATGCCTTAAGCTAGATTACAGGTCCTTATCTCATTCACACTCAATAATTTAATGCAAACCCCTTGTGTTCAAGCCTTTCATTATGTGTTGAAGCATTACATGGAAGTTTAACCCTTAAATAGAAAAAGCAAATTATCCATTTTAGAAAAGATGAACTTTATGTCAAAGTTGCAAATCAAGAAGTACAAGGCCATATCTTTGGGCACAAGTTCAGAAGCAAAACACACTGATCAAGGGGAAAGGTTGCAGCATAGATTGGGGGCCTGCATCAGTCTAGAACACAACTTGAACTTTTGTTGCTTAAGTAAGAAGAAACTTGACATAACAACTACCAACTCTCATTTCTGCCAAGACCAACTTAAGCAAACTTGTTAAACACATTCTAAACAACCACCCTGACCTGAAACACGAGCCAACCATCTCCATTGCTTTCTCAAACACAAAATCACCATTAAACTGCACAAAAACAGGGCATTCTGCACTTGGACTTGGCTAGCTCATTTCCACCGTGCATCTTGGCCAAAACCACTTCAAACACTTTCCCTACCATCCATACAAACTGTCCAAAGCATTAGAAGCAGACTGTAACACTCCTAACCAACATCACCATTTTCATTTTTCTATTTTGCAGTTGAAGTGCCATAACACGATTCACTTGGTTTCAAAGCAAACTAAAGCTTGGAATAGCATCCCTGGACATCAAGCAAACTATACAAATCATTATCTTGCCCTGAAAGCTCCTCCATTGCCAGACACGATTCCAACTGAACAGGTAAGTTCATGAACTTCTATCTCTCAAAGTAGGGAGAACTAGCTCTAAGTTTGTGAATGAAAAATGTCATGCTCATGTCCCTGAAGCTATACATATCTTTACTTTCCATTTATTTTGCCTGTGTTATGAGAATTTGAGGTCTGAACATTGATAAAAAGTTAGGTTAAGAATTAGGAATGGAGAAATTCTCTCTCATTTCTGAGAGTTAGGATGAGTTCTTTATATGTCCAGAATCGTGGCTTGATGCTTAACATTTTTCAGGTTGTAAGTTTGTGCTAAAAGTCCAGGAATCAGGAGTTGTGTTTGAAGCATAAAAGGCGCGCGTTTTTCAAATGTGTTGTCTGAAGGTTGAAGACAAAGTCTTCTTGGGCTGGGCCTGAGTTGACTTCTTATTTACACCACTTTTTTACTTTTGAACCCCCCTGGCCCATTTTAAGATATCTTTGTTATTTTTCATTTTTTCCTTTTGATTTAGTTTTTATATTTTTGTCTAAACATAAAAAAGCATTAAAAAAAACATTTTCCCACATATTTTTGCATTTTATTTGATATTGATTTGCTTTATTTAGTTATATATATAAATAAATACATATTTCTTTTTGTTTAGAATATTAGGAATAATACAAAACACATTTATTTTCTAATTTTTTGTAAATATTAAATATTTTTATTTTTGTTCATATTTAACATATTTAATAAATAATACAAATACATATATATTTATTAGAATATTTAGGATAAAAATACAAAATATATACATTTTTATTTTTATTAATATTTAACATTAAAAATACCTTTTTGATAAATATACTTCTCTTTTATTTATTTTTTGTACATAATTAATAAATATTGCCTATATCATACAATAAATACTTTTATTTGTAAAAATTAGGGTTTTTGCCCTAAATGCATAAAAATACCAAAAATTAATTGATTTTATTTTTGCTTATTTGATACATGATAAATAATTTTTACATACATATGAAAAACCTTTTTTTTTGTTGCATTTTTTGCATATTTATCTTATTTTTATTTGAATATTGTGTAAATAAATACCTTGCAAAATTCCAAGTTTGATGTAATAGTCTAGGGTTTTAATTCTTGTCAAAATACCCCCATTTGAACATTTGTACCCCCCTTCCCATATATTGTGTTGTAATAACTTAGGAACTTTATTTTTCGCACTTTAAAGCTTTCTAATTATGCCATGTTAGAATTAGGGTTTGTATGCAAATCAATTAACCAAAATAGTTTGACCTAACTTCAAGATAAACAAGCATGAAAATGGACAACACTAATCACACTTGCACCCCTAGGGTATTCCACTTGTTGCCTTCAATAATGGGCCATATTGCATGTTAGGTCTCTTTGGACAAAACAAAACAATTCAAATGATCATAGTCCCTCGATGACGCTTTCGAAAGTTGCCTTAAAAATGATCAAGTCCCTTAAAGGAAAATTGCCCAAAGATACTTGGCACCATTGCAATCATGGTCTAAACGATGACCCGCGCCCGTCCCGTTCACATCCTAACACAAGATTGTCCACCAAATACAATGGTGGAACAAAATTGTTAAAAGGGTTAAAACATAGCAAAGATCTTTGAGAAATTTAGGGTAGATAGCTCTTGATTACTTGCCAACTTGCAAAACAAAAACGCTTGCCTATTTTTCAAACCACACATCAATACACTTTCAAAACAACTTTCAAAAAAACATTGAAAACCTTTTCAAAAGACATACACCTTTGTATACATCCCAACATGGATCATTACAAAGGTTGCCACCACATTGGCCTCTTTTCAAAAACATTTTCAAAACACACACACAAAGCACCATTTCAAACAATTGAAAATTAAGGCAAGTCGATCTAAGCAAGTAACTAAGAGCCCATGGATAACCATGGATAGAAAGGGTGCTAATACCTTCCCTTTCTATAATCTACTCCCCGAACCCAAGAAAACATCTCAAAGGTTTTTGCTGTGCTTTTTAACCTTTCCTTAGGATAAAATAAAAAGTCGGTGGCGACTCTTGCTCAACCGAAACATTTGCGAAAACAAACGCAAAAACTCAAGTCACTTCTCCCACCGTATCACAGAACTGGCGACTCTGCTGGGGACAACTTTAAAGTGGAGTAACCTTAGGGCTTAGATCACCCTCTTGCATGACTAATTGTTTGATTTGATTGCTTTATATCTTGGATCTTTTGTTTGGGTTTGCAATCCTACACCCGGATTTTGGGAAAACATTCATAGATAGCAATACGTTGTGGAAACTGTGCGGGGTATACCGACACGGCCGAAGCAATAGCTATATTAGTGCGACATATTTGTGAGTACCGGTAACCCTTGAGTTCAATCAAGGAGAGTACGGGGCCGCTGAGTGATGTCACTAAGCACTAATGACCTAGAACCTTACTTGACCATCTTGGCCTTTCATTAGGGGTAGTGAGATGACCGGCTTTGGTGCAGTCCGAAGTTGGTAGATACTCGATACTACACTCATTGAGGGTTGTTTTCTTGGAATATTTTGGTCGCTAGTTAAGTGGCTAAACCAAAACAATGAACAATGAAAACAATCCAGTGATATTGAGCTCCTTAGAACCCGGTTACTATTTATAGGACAGGTTTTTAAGCCAACTACACTCAAGAGGGTACTTACCTATGAAACCCCATGCAAGCCTGAAACTAGGGTTTGGTGTGAATTGCTTGTACATATGTTTGTGCATACATCATGAACATCATAAAGCATCATATGCATTTACTAACCACTTCAAGGGTTTAGATCTTCATCTTTGTTCTTGTTTTGTAGGTCATGGAAATTCCTCGCAAAAAAACCATCCAAGTCAACCTTGTGAGAATCCCTCCTCAACTCAAGGAGCTCACATCAAGAATTCCGGAAAGCTCATCCTTCAGTGAAAGACATGGTAGACTGCTCAGCTTAGTCAACACCAACATTGAAGAGGACATGATGAAAGTGCTATTCCAGTTCTTTGACCCTCTTCACCACTGTTTCACTTTCCCCGACTACCAGTTGGTACCCACTTTGGAGGAATTTTCTCAACTCCTGAGAATTCCTATCCTAAATCAACTACCTTTAAACGGTACGGAAAAGGAACCAAATCCTGAAGATATTGCTCGAGCATTACATCTACAGCCATCCGACATCAAGGGGCATTGGGAAACTAGAAGCGGTGTCAATGGATTCTTAGCAAAATTCTTGTTTGAGAAGGCACAAGAATGTTGGAATTCATTGGACCTACAAGCCTTTGAAGAAATTGTGGCACTCCTTATCTATGGGTTGGTCTTGTTCCCAAATCCTGACCAGCTTGTAGAGATCAACGCCGTCAAAATCTTCTTGTCCAGAAATCCAATACCAACATTGCTTGGGGACATCCTTCACTCATTTTACACACGAACAATGAGAAAGAGGGGTGTTCTCATGTGCTGTACTCCTCTCCTCGCAAGGTGGTTTATTTCGCACCTTCCACAATCTGTCTTGAAGAATGACCAAGGCTCAAGGTGGTCCCAACGGTTGATGACTCTTACTCACTCTGGTGTACATTGGTGTTCTCGGTCCAGAGAAAATGTCATCATCATCGATCGTTGTGGGGAGTTTCCTAATGTTCCTTTACTTGGAATCAGAGGAGGCATCACCTATAACCCTTGTCTAGCTTTGAGACAATTTGGATATGCACGGAGGGATGGCCCTCACGACATGTTGATTCCTGACCTAGTTTTTGACTTCGACAACGATGCGCAAGGACTTCGCCAAAGATTCATCAGAGCTTGGAGGATGCCCAACAAGGTTGACAACAAGACACCGGGACACAAGAATCCCATCCCTCTTGAGCCTTATCTCAAGTGGGTACGAACCCGAGCCCAGAGTCTAATGATGCCTTATCCTCATGTTCTCCCTGTGATTAAAGAGCCCGTCAAGGAAGGAGAGGTTCCCTACACCATCCTACATCCTGACATGCCTACATCGTGGGAGGAGATGTAGAAGAGTTAGATCCAACTCAAGGAGGAACATAACACTTTTGAAGCCAGCTTCTACGCCAGCGAGAAGACGGTTCTAGAGCTCACCCGCCGACTCCATGAGCAAGAGGCCCTCAACACCTACATTGCGCTAAAGAGGATGCGCAACGTCTTTTTACCTTGAGAAGTTGTTTTTGTAATATTTGGCCCATGAGGCATTTATGTACTAACAAATTTCTTCTTATTAATACGACGTGCGTTCTTTTTTGTCTGCAACAATTGTGAATTTCTAAAATCCTTGAATGCATTTCATAAATAGCATCTCATGCATCATGTGCATAACAGGTACCCCTTTTTCTACAGGTTGCTTAATCTTCTTCGCTGTTTATTTTGAATAGTCATCATGAATCCTGAATCATCCAGTGAACAAGCAATCAAGGCCCTCCAGGCCCAGAATGCCCAGTTTCAAGAGATGGTCATGAGCCTGGCCCAAGGTCAACAAGAGTTGAAGGCTTTGCTCTTAAAGAAGAAGAAGAAGAGGACTGCGTTATTCAACACTGGACGCAGGTTTGGGAACACACTCCATAACGAGGCTGATCCAACTACTTCCTCTGCAGAGAAAGACAGTCCCCAAGGGGGAGGGGCTCCTAGTCCTGCAGTTTCTGACAACGAGAAGAATTACAATGACGAACAATACCCTCCTGCTGCTGACAGATACAAGCAATTAGAGGACCGCTTGAGTGCCATGGAGATTCAAAATGTGCCGGGGCTGGATTTCGAAGATTTAGGTTTATCTTCTGGGGTGGTAATCCCACACAAGTTCAAGGCGCCTGCCTTTGCAAAATACGACAGGGCTTCCTGTCCAAAGCTGCATCTCAGATCGTACGTAAGGAAGATCCAACCTTACACGGCAGACAAAAACCTTTGGATCCATTTCTTCCAAGATAGCCTTTCAGGGTCACAGCTTGAGTGGTTCTATCAGCTAGATGGAACCAATATCCGACATTGGGAGGATTTGGCTACCGCATTTTATAGACAATATCAATACAACTCTGACCTCGCTCCTACGCGTACCCAACTTCAGGGTATGTCACTGGGAACGGGCGAAGGATTCAAAGAATATGCGCAAAAATGGAGAGATCTGGCTGGCAGGGTGCAACCTCCTTTGACTGATCGTGAACTGGTTGACATGTTTCTAGGGACCTTGTCTGGTCCATTCTTCAATCATCTGGTTGGTAATTCCTCCGCTGGGTTTACAGATTTGATCCTGACGGGTGAAAGGATAGAAGCTGGCATCAGGTCAAGAAAGATACAGAAAGGTGCCTCCGCAAGTACTGAGAAGAAGCCTTTCAAGAAGGAAGCTAGTGTCGTCTATGGTCCTAGAAGACAAGTCAAGCCAGAACACCGCCAAGCCGTCAATGCCTTGGTAATTTCAAAACCTGTTGCTGCTCCTCAGCAGTACAATCAACAAAGGGGTGAGAGGCCCAAAAGGCAATACACTTGGCTGAGTTTGACCTTGTCACAAATCTTACCGCAACTGCTATCAACCAACTTGGTGACCACCAAAGAAGCTCCGAAGGTCGTGAATACTGCATCTCCTAAGTATAACCCAAATGCCTGTTGTGCTTATCACTCTGATAGCCCTGGGCATACTACTGATGATTGCTGGGCCCTGAGAAATAAGATTCAAGACCTTATTGATGCGAAGGAAATACAGTTTGAGGCGCCTGAGAGGCCAAATGTTGTAACTGCTCCTATGCCCCAGCATAGAGTAAATGCCATTGGGGAAGATTTGTATGCTGTTTTGGTGAATGATGTTGCTACCCCTCTATTGACTGTTAAGAGGAACCTACTGCTAGCCGGTTTATTTCCGGGTTGTAGAAAGGGTTGCCTCCTGTGTGCTGTTACCCCTACCGGTTGTCCGCTGCTGAAGTCAGGCATCCAAAGCCTGATGGATAGCAAGGAGATTTTGTTCAAGAAAATCGCTGTTCCGTTTGTTCCCGCTGAAGAAGTATCTGTCGTCACAATTTTCAACAATCCTACCAAGGCTCCCCCGAGGAAGCCAGTCAAAATTATGTCTGTTGCACCCATTACCATTACTGTTCCGGGGCCCCTCCCCTATGAATCTGACAAGGCTGTCCCATGGCACTATGGGGCAGATGTGTATGTGCTTGGAGTGAAGCAGGAGTTCAACACCGGTACCAGTATCAGTAACATCACTGGTCCCGCCAAAATTACTCGCATTGGCAGGCTCTTCTCGCCTGACATTGCACCACCAGTTATCCGAAAACCTCTTATCATCACACCCGCAAGTGTGCATGTTTCTGTTCTAAATCAAGTTCCTGTGTCTACTACTGCCGCCGAGTCCTCTGATGCTCGGGGCAAAGGAGTTACTACCGATTTGCCTGCCCGGACGGAGGCACAAAAAAAGACCGCTGTTGAAGCCTCCCAGCAAGAAATAGAGGAAATCCTTAAAATCATTAAAAAGAGTGACTTCAATGTCGTTGAACAGCTGGGGCATACCCCCTCCAAGATCTCTATGCTATCATTGCTGCTGTGCTCAGAGGCCCACGCCAAAGCCCTGATTTCATTTATGAAAATGGCCCATGTGCCGCAAGAGACATCTGCAGATCAGTTCACTGACTGTGTGGCTAATTTGACCGCTGACAATGGTTTGGGTTTCTCGGATGCCGATCTAACCGCCAAGGGAAAAAACCACAATGACGCCCTGCATGTCTCCCTAGAATGCAGGGGCACTACTCTCGCACACGTGTTGGTGGACACTGGTTCTTCCCTGAATGTATTGCCCAAGAAGGCCTTAGATCGGTTGGATTGTGAGGGCCTGGAATTGAAACCTAGTAACATCATTGTTAGAGCCTTCGACGGTTCTAAGAGGATGGTGCATGGTGAGGTAGACATTCCTATTCGTGTGGGTTCCCAAGTCTTTGAATCAACGTTCTACGTGATGGATATTCGTCCGTCTTATTCCTGTTTGCTGGGTCGACCTTGGATTCACAAGGCTGGGGCCGTAACATCCACTCTACACCAGAAGCTCAAATACCATGTCAGAGGGAAGATTGTTACTGTGCAGGGAGAGGAGGAATACATGGTTAGTCATCTGAATTCATTCCGGTATATTGAAATGGACGGGGAGTTTATTGAAACCCCCTTTCAACATTTTGAAGAGGTACCTCCAACATTGGCGTCGGCTGAGACAGTGGTTGAAGAAGACTTTCCTTTGAAGATGGCTTCCTTGAAGGATGCTCGGGCTATGATTGAGAAAGGCAAGTGCGCAAACTGGGGTCAACTTCCTGACTTCATTCAAAAGACCGACAAGTTTGGGCTGGGCTTCACTGCAGAGGCTCAGAGGGCTGTTCGCAAAGAAAGGATCAGAAAGCCTCCGGTGTTCATCACCAACCCAAGAGTGAATGCTATCGAGGAGGACGTAGAGGAAGCAAAATTTGACAGTTGGATCTATCCAACAACCAGCAACGGACCAAGCAACTGGACGGCAAAAGATTTTACACCTATTACATTTGTCACGCAGTAATGAACTCTTTTGTTTTCAATTTGTAACAAACAATATGTTGAAACTTTTATTGGCTCGGTGTCCTACCCGGGGCACCGTGGCTCCATTTGTGAGGGTTTTTTGTATGACATTTCCATATATCATTAATCAAAACATTGGACGTTGTTGCATTTCAAATCTTGTGCTCTTTTTCTTTGTTATATATTGCAAAACAGCTATATTTACACACACTCACTTATACAGGTTCCAATCCACTCTGGATCTCACTGGTAACGGCTCTGCTACTGCCAGTTATGACTTCGAAAATCCGATCAACTTGGCCGAAGACGAAGGTGAAGATGATTGCGAAGTGCCTGGTGAACTCGCAAGACTGCTACTCCAGGAAGAGAGGGCCATTCAGCCGCATGAAGAGCCAGTGGAGACGGTAAACCTGGGTACTGAGACAGATAGAAAAGAAGTCAAGATTGGTGCCAATCTAGAGCTCAGCGTGAAACAATGATTGATCCAGATACTGCATGATTACATGGAAATCTTTGCTTGGTCTTACGAAGACATGCCTGGTTTGGATGCCGACATTGTAGTTCATCACCTGCCTACCAAGGAGGACTGCCCTCCGGTAAAACAGAAGGTCCGCCGCATGCGCCCGGAGATGTCCGAGAAAATCAAAGCTGAGGTTATGAAACAATTTGATGCCGGGTTTCTAGCAGTGACTTCTTATCCTCAGTGGGTGGCCAACGTGGTTCCAGTGCCAAAGAAAGATGGTAAAGTCCGAATGTGTGTTGATTACAGGGATTTGAACAGGGCTAGCCCTAAGGATGATTTCCCTCTGCCTCACATCGACGTTCTTGTTGACAATACTGCTCAACACAAGGTGTTCTCCTTCATGGATGGTTTTTCAGGGTACAATCAGATCAAGATGGCTCCTGAAGATATGGAAATAACTACCTTTGTTACTCAGTGGGGCACCTTCTGCTACAAAGTCATGCCATTCGGGTTGAAAAATGCTGGGGCAACCTACCAACGTGCCATGGTTGCTTTATTTCATGACATGATCCACCATGAGATCAAAGTATACGTCGATGATATGATTGCAAGGTCCCAAACCGAGGAGGAACACCTTGACCATCTGCGGAAGCTGTTTGACCGACTGAAGTTGTACAAGCTGAGGTTGAACCCAAACAAATGCACCTTTGGGGTGAGGTCTGGAAAATTGCTAGGTTTCATTATAAGTGACAAAGGTATTCAAGTGGACCCTGCCAAGGTGAAAGCCATACAAGAGATGCCGACTCCCAAGACAGAGAAAGAAGTCAGAGGCTTTCTAGGACGACTGAATTACATTGCCCGATTCATCTCACATCTAACTGCTACCTGTGAGCCAATCTTCAAATTGCTGAAGAAAGATCAAGTAGTACGTTGGAACGATGAATGTCAGGCTGCTTTCGAAAAGATAAAGGAATATCTCCAAGAACCACCCATTCTTATGCCACCAGTGGAAGGGAGACCTCTAATACTATACTTGACAGTACTTGACAACTCAATGGGGTGTGTGTTGGGGCAGCATGACGAGTCTGGCCGAAAAGAGCACGCTATTTATTACCTGAGCAAAAAGTTTACCGACTGTGAGACCCGGTACTCACTGCTCGAGAAAACTTGCTGCGCTCTGGTATGGGCTGCTCGCCGGCTGAGACAGTATATGCTGACTCACACTACTCTGTTGATTTCAAAAATGGATCCGATCAAGTACATATTCGAAAAGCCTGCTCTGTCTTGAAGAACAGCAAGATGGCAAATGATCTTGACGGAATATGACATCTGTTGTACCCAAAAATTTGCCCTCCCATTCTCTCAACATTTTCTCATCACAAGGCCCTTGGAGCTCAAGATCCAATTAGGGTTTCCTCTACAAAACTTCTCCTAGCATTGTTGACCCAAATTAGGGTTTGTGTTTGCACAAAGATGTTTTGACCTAAAATGCCTAAGATGACTTTCATGCTTCATGTTGGACTCCCAAGTTTATCCATACCAAGTTTCAAGCCTTGATTCCAACATTTGCCCAGTCAATTGGACAGTTGACCTAGAAATCAACTGTATTGGGGGAAAAGTCAACTGTGGCCAATTGACAGTCAAACCTCATGGAAATTGACCCACGTCAACATTATGAACTCATATGGACCATTTGATCAAGTTTGGATCACAATTCCACAAGAAATTTGATCAGATCACCAAAAGGGCAAAATGGTCATTTTTAGGGTTTTGACTGCACAAAGGCAATTTTTGACTGTTTGACCTAGCCAATGGCAAACCAAGCTCACATATGGACTCAAGGACCCCATGGAATTGTCTTGACATACTCAACAAGTTCAAAAGATCCCAAATGCACAAGGTTGACAGTTGAATTTTCCAGTCAATTGATCAATTTTAGACTGTATACTGAAAAGTCAAACTTTGACTTTTTGGTCAAAATCAAGTGTCAAGATTCATTTTTCATCAAAATATGCCAAATCATGAAACTTGTTCATCAAGAAATCAAGAATCACAAATTAGGGTTTGAAATGAAGATTTTTCATAACTTAGAATTTTTCTAAGTTATGAAAAAACCCTAATTTTTTCCTAACTTTGTACCACTTTCTCATCAAGATGCATTTGGATTCAAGGAAAAGTCAAAACATGAAAGTTGTAGTCCATTGCAAAATCTATAACTTTGATTCATAAAGTTTCCTCAATAGAAGCTTGTAGCTCAAGTTACAATTTTTGGAACAAGGGTACCAAACCATTCTTAACTTAGAGAAATTTGACCTATTTTAGGCAAGGTTTTTGCCTAACTTCAAGACCACTTTTCACATACTTCCACTTGGAATTTCAGTTTACATTACTAAGATGGATTGTAGTACACATTCCAAGCTTTCCAAAATGTCCAAGAACTCATCAAACGACCTCATGGTTAGGGAGAATCGAATTTGGCAAGTTGGGAGAAACTCACTTTGTTTATGGCCAATTTACATGTTCATACACTTGTGCTATTTTGAACTCAGCTTGCATTCCTTGATTACATGTCCTATATCCCATTTGCACTCAATAATTTAATGCAAACCCCTTGTGTCCAAGCCTTGCATTATGTGTTTGAGCATTACATGGAAGTTTAACCCTTAAATAGAAAAAGCAAATTATCCATTTTAGAAAAGATGAACTTTATGTCAAAGTTGCAAATCAAGAAGTACAAGGCCATATCTTTGGGCACAACTTCAGAAGCAAAACACATTGATCAAGGGGAAAGGTTGCAACATAGATTGGGGGCCTGCATCAGTCTAGAATACAACTTGAACTTTTGTTGCTTAAGTAAGAAGAAACTTGACATAACAACTACCAACTCTCATTTCTGCCAAGACCAACTTAAGCAAACTTGTTAAACACATTCTAAACAACCACCCTGACATGAAACACGAGCCAACCATCTCCATTGCCTTCACAAACACAGAACCACCATAAAACTGCAAAAACAGGGCATAAGCTGCAGTTGGACTTCCATAGTTCATTCCACTTGTGCATTCTTGCTAAAACCACTTCAAACACTTTCCCTACCATCCATACAAACTGTCCAAAGCATTAGAAGCAGACTGTAACACTCCTAACCAACATCACCATTTTCATTTTTCTGTTTTGCAGTTGAAGTGCCATAACACGATTCACTTGGTTTCAAAGCAAACTAAAGCTTGGAATAGCATCCTTGGACATCAAGCAAGCTATACAAATCATTACCTTGCCCTGAAAGCTCCTCCATTGCCACACACAATTCCAACTGGACAGGTAAGTTCATGAACTCGTATCTCTCTATCCAGGCATTGTTAGGTTTAGATTTGTGTAGAAATTATGTCACATTCATAGCCCTGAACATGCCCATATCATTAGTTTTCATTTATGTTATGTGTGCTTAGAGAATTTTAAGTCTGAACATTGATAAAAAGTTAGGTTAAGAATTAGGAATGGAGAAATTCTCTCTCATTTCTGAGAGTTAGGATGAGTTCTTTATATGTCCAGAATCGTGGTTTGATGCTTAACACTTTTCATGTTGTGAGTTTGTGCTAAAAATCAGGGAATCTGGAGATAGCAAACGCGTGTTGTTGTTGTTCAAACAGGTTCTGAGGTTGAAGACAAAGTCTTCTTGGGCTGGGCCTGAGTTTGACTTCCTATTTGCACCACTTTTTTACTTTTGAACCCCCCTGGCCCATTTTAAGATATCTTTGTGATTTTTCATTTTTTCCTTTTGATTTAGTTTTTATATTTTTGTCTAAACATAAAAGCATAAAAAACATTTTTCCATATTTTTTGCATTTTATTTGATATTGATTTGCTTTATTTAGTTATATATATAAATAAATACATATTACTTTTTGTTTAGAATATTAGGAATAATACAAAATACATTTATTTTCTAATTTTATTTTATTTTATCTTCTGAAAACATTTTTTATAAAGTATACTTTTTTTGTAAATATTAAATATTTTTATTTTTGTTCATATTTAACATATTTAATAAATAATACAAATACATATATATTTATTAGAATATTTAGGATAAAAATACAAAATATATACATTTTTATTTTTATTAATATTTAACATTAAAAATACCTTTTTGACAAATATACTTCTCTTTTATTTATTTTTTGTACATAATTAATAAATATTGCCTATATCATACAATAAATACTTTTATTTGTAAAAATTAGGGTTTTTGCCCTAAATGCATAAAAATACCAAAAATTAATTGATTTTATTTTTGCTTATTTGATACATGATAAATACTTTTTACATACATATGAAAAAACCTTTTTTGCATTCTTGCATATTTATTTTATTTGAATATTGTGTAATTAAATACCTTGCAAAATTCCAAATTTGATGTAATAGTCTAGGGTTTTAATTCTTGTCAAAATACCCCCATTTGAACATTTGTACCCCCCTTCCCATATATTGTGTTGTAATAACTTAGGAACTTTATTTTTCGCACTTTAAAGCTTTCTAATTATGCCATGTTAGAATTAGGGTTTGTATGCAAATCAATTAACCAAAATAGTTTGACCTAATTTCAAGATAAACAAGCATGAAAATGGACAACACCAATCACACTTGCACCCCTAGGGTATTCCACTTGTTGCCTTCAATAATGGGCCATATTGCATGTTAGGTCTCTTTGGGCAAAACAAAACAATTCAAATGATCATAGTCCCTCGATGACGCTTTCGAAAGTTGCCTAAAAAAATGATCAAGTCCCTTAAAAGAAAAATTGCCCAAAGATACTTGGCACCATTGCAATTATGGTCTAAACGATGACCCGCGCTCGTCCCGTTCACATCCTAACACAAGATTGTCCACCAAATACAATGGTGGAACAAAATTGTTAAAAGGGTTAAAAACATAGAAGAAATCTTTGAGAAATTTAGGAGTAGACAAACTCTTAGTTACTTGAATCCAACTTGCAAAAAACACTTGCCTATTTTTCAAACCACACATCAATATACTTTCAAAACAACTTTCAAAAAAACTTTCAAAAAAACATTGAAAACTTTTTCAAAAGACATACACCTTTGTATACATCCCAACATGGATCATTACAAAGGTTGCCACCACATTGGCCTCTTTTCAAAACATTTTCAAAATCCACACACACAAAGCACCATTTCAAACAATTGAAAATTAAGGCAAGTTGATCTAAGCAAGTAACTAAGAGCCCATGGATAACCATGGATAGAAAGGGTGCTAATACCTTCCCTTTCTATAATCTACTCCCCGAATCCAAGAAAACATCTCAAAGGTTTTTGCTGTGCTTTTTAACCTTTCCTTAGGATAAAATAAAAAGTCGGTGGCGACTCTTGCTCAACCGAAACATTTGCGAAAACAAACGCAAAAACTCAAGTCAGTTCTCCCACCGTATCACAGAACTGGCGACTCTGCTGGGGACAACTTTAAAGTGGAGTAACCTTAGGGCTTAGATCACCCTCTTGCATGACTAATTGTTTGATTTGATTGCTTTATATCTTGGATCTTTTGTTTGGGTTTGCAATCCTACACCCGGATTTTGGGAAAACATTCATAGATAGCAATACATTGTGGAAACTGTGCGGGGTATACCGACACGGTCGAAGCCATAGCTATATTAGTGCGACATATTTGTGAGTACCGGTAACCCTTGAGTTCAATCAAGGAGAGTACGGGGCCGCTGAGTGATGTCACTAAGCACTAATGACCTAGAACCTTACTTGACCATCTTGGCCTTTCATTAGGGGTAGTGAGATGACCGGCTTTGGTGCAGTTCGAAGTTGGTAGATACTCGATACTACACTCATTGAGGGTTGTTTTCTTGGAATATTTTGGTTGCTAGTTAAGTGGCTAAACCAAAACAATGAACAATGAAAACAATCCAGTGATATTGAGCTCCTTAGAACCCGGTTACTATTTATAGGACAGGTTTTTAAGCCAACTACACTCAAGAGGGTACTTACCTATGAAACCCCATGCAAGCCTGAAACTAGGGTTTGGTGTGAATTGCTTGTACATATGCTTGTGCATACATCATGAACATCATAAAGCATCATATGCATTTACTAACCACTTCAAGGGTTTAGATATTCATCTTTGTTCTTGTTTTGTAGGTCATGGAAATTCCTCGCAGAAAAAACCATCCAAGTCAACCTTGTGAGAATCCCTCCTCAACTCAAGGAGCTCACATCAAGGATTCCGGAAAGCTCATTCTTCAGTGAAAGACATGGTAGACTGCTCAGCTTAGTCAACACCAACATTGAAGAGGACATGATGAAAGTGCTATTCCAGTTCTTTGACCCTCTTCACCACTGTTTCACTTTCCCCGACTACCAGTTGGTGCCCACTTTGGAGGAATTTTCTCAACTCCTGAGAATTCCAATCCTTAATCAACTACCTTTCAACGGTATGGAAAAGGAACCAAAGCCTGAAGATGTTGCTCGAGCATTACATCTACAGCCTTCTAACATCAAGGGGCATTGGGAAACTAGAAGCGGCGTCAAAGGTTTCTTAGCAAAATTCTTGTTTGAAAAGGCACAAGAGTGTTGGAACTCATTGGACCTGCAAGCCTTTGAAGAGATTGTGGCACTCCTTATCTATGGGTTGGTCCTGTTCCCAAATTCTGACCAACTGGTAGATGTCAACGCCGTCAAAATCTTCTTGTCCAGAAATCCAATACCAACATTGCTTGGGGACATCCTTCACTCATTTTACACACAAACAATGAGAAAGAGGGGTGTTCTCATGTGTTGTACTCCTCTCCTTGCAAGGTGGTTTATTTCGCACCTTCCACAATCTGTCTTGAAGAATGACCAAGGCTCAAGGTGGTCCCAACGGTTGATGACTCTTACTCACTCTGATGTACATTGGTGTTCTCGGTCCAGAGAAAATGTCATCATCGTCGATCGTTGTGGAGAGTTCCCTAATGTTCCATTACTTGGCATTAGAGGGGGCATTACCTACAACCCTTGCCTAGCTTTGAGGCAATTTGGGTATGCACGGAGAGATGGCCCTCACGACATGTTGATTCCTGACCTAGTTTTTGACTTCTACAATGATGCGCAAGGACTTCGCCAAAGATTCATCAGAGCTTGGAGGATGCCCAACAAGGTTGATAGCAAGACACTGGGGCACAAAAACTCCATCCCTCTTGAGCCTTATCTCAAGTGGGTACGAGCCCGAGCCCAGAGTCTAATGATGCCTTATCCTCATGTTCTCCCTGTGATTAAAGAGCCCGTTAAGGAAGGAGAGGTTCCCTACACCATCCTACATCCTGACATGCCTACATCGTGAGAGGAGATGCAGAAGAGTTGGATCCAACTCAAGGAGGAACAGAACACTTTTGAAGCCAGCTTTTACGCCAGTGAGAAGAAGGTTCTAGAGCTCACCCGCCGACTCCATGAGCAAGAGGCCCTCAACACCTACATTGCGCCAAAGAGGATGCGCAACGTCTTTTTACCTTGAGAAGTTGTTTTTGTAATATTTGGCCCATGGGGCATTTATGTACTAACAAATTTCTTCTTATTAATATGACGTGCGTTCTTTTTGTCTGCAACAATTGTGAATTTCTAAAATCCTTGAATGCATTGCATAAATAGCATCTCATGCATCATGTGCATAACAGGTACCCTTTTTCTACAGGTTGCTTAATCTTCTTCGCTGTTTATTTTGAACAGTCATCATGAATCCAGAATCATCCAGTGAGCGAGCTATCAAGGCCCTCCAGGCCCAGAATGCCCAGTTTCAAGAGATGGTCATGAGCCTGGCCCAAGGTCAACAAGAGTTGAAGGCTTTGCTCTTAAAGAAGAAGAAGAAGAGGACTGCGTTATTCAACACTGGACGCAGGTTTGGGAATACACTCCATAATGAGGCTGATCAAGCTACTTCCTCTGCAGAGAAAGATAGTCCCCAAGGGGGAGGGGCTCCTAGTCCTGCAGTCTCTGACAACGAGACGGATTACAATGACGAACAATACCCTCCCGCTGCTGACAGATACAAGCAATTAGAGGACCGCTTGAGTGCCATGGAGATTCAAAATGTGTCGGGGCTGGATTTCGGAGATTTAGGTTTGTCTTCTGGGGTGGTAATCCCACACAAGTTCAAGGCGCCTGCCTTTGCAAAATACAACGGGGCTTCCTGTCCAAAGCTGCATCTCAGATCGTACGTAAGGAAGATCCAACCTTACACGGCAGACAAGAACCTTTGGATCCACTTCTTCCAAGATAGCCTTTCGGGGTCACAACTTGAGTGGTTCTATCAGCTAGATGGAACCAGTATCCGACATTGGGAGGATTTGGCTACCGCATTTTATAGACAATATCAATACAATTTTGACCTTGCTCCTACGCGTACCCAACTTCAGGGTATGTCATTAGGAACGGGCGAAGGATTCAAAGAATATGCGCAAAAATGGAGAGATTTGGCTGGCAGGGTGCAGCCTCCTTTGACTGACCGTGAACTGGTTGACATGTTTCTAGGGACCTTGTCTGGTCCATTCTTCAATCATCTGGTTGGTAATTCCTCCGCTGGGTTTACGGATTTGATCCTGACGGGTGAAAGGATAGAAGCTGGCATCAGGTCAGGAAAGATACAGAAAGGTGCCTCCGCAAGTACTGGGAAGAAGCCTTTCAAGAAGGAAGCTAGTGCCGTCTATGGTCCTAGAAGACAAGTCAAGCCAGAACGCCGCCAAGCCGTCAATGCCTTGGTAATTTCAAAACCTGTTGCTGCTCCTCAGCAGTACAATCAACAAAGGGGTGAGAGGCCCAAAAGGCAATACACTCGGCTGAGTATGACCTTGTCACAAATCTTACCGCAACTGCTATCAACCAACTTGGTGACCATCAAAGAGGCTCCGAAGGTCGTGAATACTGCATCTCCTAAGTATAACCCAAATGCCCGTTGTGCTTATCACTCTGATAGCCCCGGGCATACTACTGATGATTGCTGGGCCCTGAGAAATAAGGTTCAAGACCTTATTGATGCGAAGGAAATTCAGTTTAAGGCGCCTGAGAGGCCAAATGTTGTAACTGCTCCTATGCCCCAGCATAGAGTAAATGCCGTTGAGGATGATTTGTATGCTGTTTCGATGAATGATGTTGCTACCCCTCTATTGACTGTTAAGAGGAACCTACTGCTAGCCGGTTTATTTCCGGGTTGTAGCAAGGGTTGCCTCCTATGTGCTGTTACCCCTACCGGTTGTCCGCTGCTGAAGTCAGGCATCTAAAGCCTGATGGATAGTAAGGAGATTCTGTTCAAGAAGACCGCTGTTCCATTTGTTTCCGCTGAAGAAGTATCTGTCGTCACAATTTTCAACAATCCTACCAAGGCTCCCCCGAGGAAGCCAGTCAAAATTATGTCTGTTTCACCCATTACCATTACTGTTCCGGGGCCTCTCCCCTATTAATCTGACAAGGTTGTCCCATGGCACTATGGGGCAGACGTGTATGTGCTTGGAGTGAAGCAGGAGTTCAACACCGGTACCAGTATCAGTAACATCACTGGTCCCGCCAAAATTACTCGCAGTGGCAGGCTCTTCTCGCCTGACATTGCACCACCAGTTATCCGAAAACCTCTTATCATCACACCCGCAAGTGTGCATGTTCCTCTTCCAAATCAAGTTCCTGTGTCTACTACTGCCGCCGAGTCCTCTGATGCTCGGGGCAAAGGAGTTACTACCGATTTGCCTGCCCGGACGGAGGCACCAAAAAAGACCGCTGTTGAAGCCTCCCAGCAAGAGATGGAGGAAATCCTTAAAATCTAAAAAGAGTGACTTCAATGTCGTTGAACAGCTGGGGCATACCCCCTCCAAGATCTCTATGCTATCATTGCTGCTGTGCTCAGAGGCCCACGCCAAGGCCCTGATTCCATTTCTGAAAACGGCCCATGTGCCGCAAGAGACATCTGCAGATCAATTCACTGACTGTGTGGCTAATTTGACAGCTGACAATGGTTTGGGTTTCTCGGATGCAGACCTTACCGCCAAGGGAAAAAACCACAATGATGCCCTGCATGTCTCCATAGAATGCAGGGGCACTACTCTTGCACACGTGTTGGTGGACACCGGTTCTTCCCTGAATGTATTGCCCAAGAAGGCCTTAGATCGGTTGGATTGTGAGGGCCTGGAATTGAAACCTAGTAACATCATTGTTAGAGCCTTCGACGGTTCTAAGAGGATGGTGCACGGTGAGGTAGACATTCCTATTCGTGTGGGTTCCCAAGTCTTTGACTCAACGTTCTATGTGATGGATATTCGTCCATCTTATTCCTGTTTGCTGGGACGACCTTGGATTCACAAGGCTGGGGCTGTAACATCCACTCTTCACCAGAAGCTCAAATACCCTGTCAGAGGGAAAATTGTTACTGTGCAGGGAGAGGAGGAATACATGGTAAGTCATCTGAATTCATTCCGGTATATTGAAATGGACGGGGAGTTTATTGAAACCCCCTTTCAACATTTTGAAGAGGTACCTCCAGCATTGGCGTCAGCTGAGACAGTGGTTGAAGAAGACTTTCCTTTGAAGATGGCTTCCTTGAAGGATGCCCGGGCTGTAATCGAGAAAGGCAAGTGCGCAAACTGGGGTCAACTTCCTGACTTCACTCAAAAGACCGACAAGTTTGGGCTGGGCTTCACTGCAGAGGCTCAGAGGGCTGTTCGCAAAGAAAGGATCAGAAAGGCTCCGGTGTTCATCACCAACCCAGGGGTGAACGCTATTGAGGATGACGTAGAGGAAGCGGAATTTGACAGTTGGATCTATCCAACAACCAGCAACGGACCAAGCAACTGGACGGCAAAAGATTTTACACCTATTACATTTGTCACGCAGTAATGAACTCTTTTGTTTTCAATTTGTAACAAACAATATGTTGAAACTTTTATTGGCTCGGTGTCTTACCCGGGGCACCGTGGCTCCATTTGTGAGGGCTTTTTGTATGACATTTCCATATATCATTAATCAAAACATTGGACGTTTGTTGCATTTCAAATCTTGTGCTCTTTTTCTTTCTTTGTTATATATTGAAAAACAGCTATATTTACACACACTCACTTATACAGGTTCCAATCCACTCTGGATCTCACTGGTAACGGCTCTGCTACTGCCAGTTATGACTTCGAAAATTCGATCAACTTGGCCGAAGACGAAGGTGAAGATGATTGCGAAGTTCCTGGTGAACTCGCAAGACTGCTACTCCAGGAAGAGAGGGCCATTCAGCCGCATGAAGAGCCAGTGGAAACGATAAACCTGGGTACTGAGACAGATAGAAAAGAAGTCAAGATTGGTGCCAATCTAGAGCTCAGCGTGAAGCAACGATTGATTCAGATGCTGCATGATTACGTGGAAATCTTTGCTTGGTCTTACGAAGACATGCCTGGTTTGGATGCCGACATTGTAGTTCATCACCTGCCTACCAAGGAAGACTGCCCTCCGGTAAAACAGAAGGTCCACCGCATGCGCCCAGAGATGTCCGAGAAAATTAAAGCTGAGGTTATGAAACAATTTGATGCCGAGTTTCTAGCAGTGACTTCTTATCCTCAGTGGGTGGCCAACGTGGTTCCAGTGCCAAAGAAAGATGGTAAAGTCAGAATGTGTGTTGACTACAGGGATTTGAACAGGGCCAACCCTAAGGACGATTTCCCTCTGCCTCACATCGACGTTCTTGTTGACAATACTGCTCAACACAAGGTGTTCTCCTTCATGGATGGTTTTTCAGGGTATAATCAGATCAAGATGGCTCCTGAAGATATGGAAAAGACTACCTTTGTTACTCAGTGGGGCACCTTCTGCTACAAGGTCATGCCATTGGGGTTGAAAAATGCTGGGGCAACCTACCAACGTGCCATGGTTGCTTTATTTCATGACATGATCCACCATGAGATTGAAGTATACGTCGATGATATGATTGCAAGGTCCCAAACTGAGGAGGAACACCTTGACCATCTGCGGAAGCTGTTTGACCGACTGAAATTGTACAAGCTGAGGTTGAACCCAAACAAATGCACCTTTGGGGTGAGATCTGGAAAATTGCTAGGTTTCATTGTAAGCGATAAAGGTATTCAAGTGGACCCTGCCAAGGTGAAAGCCATACAAGAGATGCCGACTCCCAAGACAGAGAAAGAAGTCAGAGGCTTTCTGGGACGACTGAATTACATTGCCCGTTTCATCTCACATTTAACTGCTACTTGTGAGCCAATCTTCAAATTGCTGAAGAAAGATCAAGTAGTACGTTGGAACGATGAATGTCAGGCCTCTTTTGAAAAGATAAAAGAATATCTCCAAGAACCACCCATTCTTATGCCACCAATGGAAGGGAGACCTCTAATACTATACTTGACAATACTTGACAACTCAATGGGGTGTGTGCTGGGGCAGCATGACGAGTCTGGACGAAAAGAGCACGCTATTTATTACCTGAGCAAAAAGTTTACCGACTGTGAGACTCGATACTCACTGCTCGAGAAAACTTGCTGCGCTCTGGTATGGGCTGCTCGCCGGCTGAGACAGTATATGTTGACCCACACTACTCTGTTGATTTCAAAAATGGATCCAATCAAGTACATATTCGAAAAGCCTGCTCTGTCTGGAAGAATAGCAAGATGGCAAATGATCTTGACAGAATATGACATCCAATACACAACTCAAAAAGCCATCAAGGGAAGTGTATTGGCAGACCATTTGGCACACCAACCTGTGGACGATTACCAATCATTGAACTTTGAATTTCCAGACGAAGATATCATGGTAGTAACTGATTGTGAGGTACCTGGACCGGATGAAGGGCATGAGGAAGGATCCCGATGGTCTATGCATTTTGACGGAGCCTCGAACGCTTTGGGTAACGGCATCGGCGCTGTGATCATATCCCCTAAAGGTACTCATACTCCACTCACCGCCCGGCTGTGTTTCAACTGCACCAACAACATGGCAGAATATGAGGCATGTATCATGGGTCTCCAAGCTGCAATCGACTTAAGGATCAAGTTTCTGAGTGTCTTCGGAGATTCCGCTCTCGTGATCAATCAGATCAAAGGCGAGTGGGATACGAAACACCCAAATCTTATTCCTTACAAGGAGTATGTGTTGACTTTGCTTCCCCACTTTGAAGAGATAACTTTCGAACACTTCCCAAGAGAGGAGAATCAGTTAGCGGACGCACTAGCTACGATGTCTTCAATGTTCAAAGTCAAATGGGACAACGAGGCTCCCCGGATCATTATCTGGAAGTTGGACGAACCTGCATACTGCTGCGATCTTGAGGCGGAAGAGGTAACCGAAAAACCCTGGTATCATGAGGTGAAGAGGTATTTGGAAGCTCAAGAATACCCCGAAGGCGCATCGGTCAATGACAAGAAGTTCCTGAGAAGGTTTGCGGCAAAATTCTTCCTCAGCAACGGCATTCTCTACAAACAAAATCATGATTCAACTTTACTGCGTTGTGTGGATAAAACTGAAGCAGAAAAGATCATGGTGGAACTACATGAAGGTACATTCGGAACACATTCCAGTGGACATACCATGGCAAAGAAAATCCTTCGGGCAGGATATTTCTGGTCCACAATGGAAGCCGACTGTTACCAACATTCTCGAACTTGTCATAAATGCCAGATCTGTGCTGATAAGGTGCACATCCCTCCGGTTCTTCTGAATGTCCTGACGGCAGCTTGGCCTTTTGCAATGTGGGGCATTGATATGATCGGCGAAATCCGACCAACGGCATCCAACGGGCATCGCTTCATCTTGGTAGCGATTGATTATTTCACAAAATGGGTAGAAGCAGCTTCCTACGCCACTGTAACCAAGAGCGTCGTGGCGCGTTTCATTCGGCATAACCTGATCTGTCGGTACGGCATCCCGGAAAGAATCATTACGGACAATGGTACCAATCTTAACAACAAGATGATCACTGAGCTCTGCGAGCAATTCAAGATACAGCACCACAACTCTTCTCCTTACCGGCCGAAGATGAATGGAGCTGTCGAAGCAGCTAATAAGAATATCAAAAAGATTGTGCAGAAGATGACAGTGACCTATAAAGATTGGCACGAGATGTTACCGTTCGCGCTTCACGGGTACCGTACCTTAGCGAGAACGTCAACCGGGGCAACTCCCTTTTCCTTGGTCTATGGCATGGAGGCAGTCTTGCCGATTGAAGTCCAGATACCCTCTCTCCGGATAATGAAGGATGCAGACTTGAGTGAAGATGACTGGATCCAGACTCGACTTGATCAATTAAACCTAATTGACGAAAAGATACTCACTGCTATTTGCCATGGTCAGACGTACCAAAAACGAATGATCAGGGCATTTAACAAGAAAGTCAGACGACAAGAGTATCAAGTTGGGGACCTGGTAATCAAACGCATCATCCTTCCTCAAAGTGATCCCAGGGGCAAATGGACCCCTACGTACGAAGGGCCATTTGTGGTTAAACATGTGTTCTCAGGAGGAGCCATGATTCTAACCACCATGGATGGTGACGACCTTCCTCACCCCGCCAATGCAGACATAGTAAAAAGATACTACGCATGAATAAAAGACCCGCTAGGTTGACATACCTAGGCAAAAATAAGGGCTTCCCGGCGAACCAAAAGGGTTCGGGCAAAAATAAGGGATGAAATAAAAAAAATCTGTACACCCGGCAAGTCGAAAACCTGAAAAGGCGGCTTGGGCAAAAATGGGTATCCCGGTGGACTGAAAACTCGAAAGGGTGGTCCAGGCAAAAGTTAGGGATAAAGCGTAACACTATGTCTCATTGGATCACCTTGTATCCAGAATTCGGCATCAACTATTGGGCTCAGACTTCGGCATTGATCAATCAGCTTCATCTTCAACTAAGCAGCAAAGTGATGAGACGCTTGAAGACATAAAGGCGATAGCAGAGTTGGAACCCAGTGGGAATATTTTTCACATAGCTGTTTTGTTTCCTTTTCAAAATTGTATAAACTTTATGTTATTCGGTGGCGTTCTCTTACTAGGACGTCAGCCTCTTTTACAAAAAACGCCTAGTTACGGGCAAAATTCAAAATCAATACAAATTCACTTTTCCAAACAAATTGCCAATTGTTTTTTTCTTTTTCTATTTTGTCTTGCGAAGAACGTCCAATGTTCATTTTTGATATATGCATTTGACATTAAATTGCTAATTCATAAATACTTGCATACGAAACAAAAGACTGATTACAGGTGACATCAGAAACAAGGGCAATGTAGAATTGTTCAGGCAGTCTAGTTGCTTTGTCCGCCAAGGTACCAAGGTAGGTTCAACTGAAGAATATGACCAAGTTATCTCAACCCCCCACAGAGTAAGACAAGATTCGGCAATACTCTCCCCAGGAAGAGTTAGTCTATCATCGGCCCTACAATAGGCACCCTATTCCCTAACAAGTCAGCAATACTCTCCTCCAGCAGAGTTGGTCTGCGGCCAGCCTAAAGGAAGTTGGGTATCCCCAGAAGATATCAACATTCCCCAGCGGAGTATAGGCATTCATCAGCAAGCATCCCCGACAGTCTTGATCTAAGATTGTTCCCCGGCGGAATACAGGCACCCCAGTGGAACCATTTTTCAGTACAGTCCGAAAGTTTCCCCAGGAAATTTGGAATCCATATCCCCAGCAGGTCTTGAAGCTTATCCCCAGTAGATTCTGGAAGCTTATCCCCTGTAAAGTACGAACGTCTCTCCCGGGCTTTATTCAAAGTTATTCCTCACAAGGGCTTATAACTGGGTTATCCTCAGCTAATTACCACGGAAGATCGCCATCGGCGAAGTTCTTCCTATCCCCAGCGGAGTTCATCAAAGTTCCCCAACTTAACTTATCGACAGAATCCCCAGCGGAGTTTATCATTGTTATCCCCAGCGGAGTCCATCATTGAAATCCTCAGCGGAGCTCTCATCAAAACTTCAGCAAAGTATCTCTTCCCACAGAGTAATTCCCCTCAGAGTAATCTCTCCAACAAGTTTATTCCCCAACGGAGTTATCTTCTCCTACCGTTATACTCTCGCAACCATCATCCCTAGCGGAAACGAAGAACTCTACTCTTCAACGTCAGCCCAGGATTTAATTCCCCAGACGATCGTCAAGGATTTATTCTCCTAGACGAAAATACATTCGTGAACATTTCACATTTCATACATCTTGCTTACATACATGATAAAGTGCATACAACACTATCTCATTTTGAACGTCATAACATCATGCATTTCATACATCATGACATTGCATACAACTGATGTTTTGCCTTTTCAGGGAAAAAGACAACCCAAAAGACGACTACCTTCAACTGTCACAATTCCAGATTCTATTCCTGTATCTAGCCAGGGCACATCTGTGAGTGATCAGTTTCTAGATTCGATTCCTGTATCCAGCCAGGGCACATCTGAAGAGTTTGAAGATTCGATTCCTGTATCCAACCAGGGCATATCTGTTGACAACTAATTCCAGATTCAATTCCTGTATCCAGCCAGGGCATATCTGTTGACAACTAATTCCAGATTCAATTCTTGTATCCAGCCATGGCATATCTGTTGACAACTAATTCCAGATTCAATTCCTGTATCCAGCCAGGGCATATCTGTTGATGACTATTTCCAGATTCGATTCCTGTATCCTGCCAGGGCATATCTGTTGACGACTATTTCCAGATTCGATTCCTGTATCCAGCCAGGGCATATCTGTTGACGACTAATTCCAGATTCGATTCCTGTATCCAGCCAGGGCATATCTGTTGACGACTAATTCCAGATTCAATTCCTGTATCCAGCCAGGGCATATCTGTAGACGCCAATTCCAGATTCGATACCTGTATCCAGCCAGGGCATATCTGTGAGCAACCGATTGTAGACTCGACACCTGTATCTAGCCAGGGCATATATGCATGAAGAGATTGAAGATCAACACCTGTAATAAGCCAGGAAAACATCTGTCTTTCTCAAAGTACGCAAGTTCTCGCTAAGGAATCTCTTATGCGACCAACACTTCCAAATGGCATCTATAAGCCCATTCCCGATAAGTTTCTGTCACGCCTTCAGATGGCATCTATAAGCCCATCTCCCTATCCACCATTTCTCCAAATGGCATCTATAAGCCCATTCCCGACATCACATTGCTGATACTCCAACATGCGAGTGCAAATTTCAGGGCACTCTAGTGTCCAATCTCCTTTTACCCTCGAGTCACGAAAGGCAAACTTGCCAATCTAACTCTTCAGGTTCAAGAAGACTGAACAGGGGCAACTGTTGTACCCCAAAATTTGCCCTCCCATTCTCTCAACATTTTCTCATCACAAGGCCCTTGGAGCTCAAGATCCAATTAGGGTTTCCTCTGCAAAACTTCTCCTAGCACTGTTGACCCAAATTAGGGTTTGTGTTTGCACAAAGATGTTTTGACCTAAAATTCCTAAGATGACTTTCATGCTTCATGTTGGACTCCCAAGTTTATCCATACCAAGTTTCAAGCCTTGATTCCAACCTTTGCCCATTCAATTGGACAGTTGACCTAGATATCAACTGTATTGGGGAAAAAGTCAACTGTGGCCAATTGACAGTCAAACCTCATGGAAATTGACCCACATCAACATTATGAACTCATATGGACCATTTGATCAAGTTTGGATCACAATTCCACAAGAAATTTGATCAGATCACCAAAAGGGAAAAATGGTCATTTTTAGGGTTTTGACTGCACAAAGGCAATTTTTGACTGTTTGACCTAGCCAATGGCAAACAAAACTCACCTATGGACTCAAGGACCCCATGTAATTGTATTGACATACTCAACAAGTTCAAAAGATCCCAAATGCACATGATTGACAGTGGAATTTTCCAGTCAATTGATCAATTTTTGACTGTATACTGAAAAGTCATACTTTGACTTTTTGGTCAAAATTAAGTGTCAAGATTCATTTTTCATCAAAATATGCCAAATCATGAAACTTGTTCATCAAGAAATCAAGAATCACAACTTAGGGTTTGAAATGAAGATTTTTCATAACTTAGAATTTTTCTAAGTTATGAAAAACCCTAATTTTTTCCTAACTTTGTCCCACTTTTTCATCAAGATGCATTTGGATTCAAGGAAAAGTCAAAACATGAAAGTTGTAGTCCATTGCAAAATCTAAAACTTTGATTCACAAAGTTTCCTCGAAAGAAGCTTGTAGCTCAAGTTACAATTTTTGGAACAAGGGTACCAAACCATTCTTAACTTAGAGAAATTTTGACCTATTTTAGGCAGGATTTTTGCCTAACTTCAAGACCATTTTTCACACACTTCCACTTGGAATTTCAATTTGAATTACAAAGATGGATTGTAGTACACATTCCAAGCTTTCCAAAATGTCCAAGAACTCATCAAACAACCTCATGGTTAGAGAGAATCGAATTTGGCAAGTTGGGAAAAACTCACTTTGTTTATGGCCAATTTACATGTTCATACACTTGTGCTATTTTGAACTCAGCTTGCATTCCTTGATTACAGGTCCTATATCCCATTTGCACTCAATAATTTAATGCAAACCCCTTGTGTTCAAGCCTTGCATTATGTGTTTGAGCATTACATGGAAGTTTAACCCTTAAATAGAAAAAGCAAATTATCCATTTTAGAAAAGATGAACTTTATGTCAAAGTTGCAAATCAAGAAGTACAAGGCCATATCTTTGGGCACAAGTTCAGAAGAAAAACACACTGATCAAGGGGAAAGGTTGCAGCATAGATTGGGGGCCTGCATCAGTCTAGAACACAACTTGAACTTTTGTTGCTTAAGTAAGAAGAAACTTGACATAACAACTACCAACTCTCATTTCTGCCAAGACCAACTTAAGCAAACTTGTTAAACACATTCTAAACAACCACCCTGACCTGAAACACGAGCCAACCATCTCCATTGCTTTCTCAAACACAAAATCACCATTAAATTGCACAAAAACAGGGCATTCTGCACTTGGACTTGGCTAGCTCATTTCCATCGTGCATCTTGGCCAAAACCACTTCAAATACTTTCCATACCATCCATACAAACTGTCCAAAGCATTAGAAGCAGACTGTAACACTCCTAACCAACATCACCATTTTCATTTTTCTGTTTTGCAGTTGAAGTGCCATAACACGATTCACTTGGTTTCAAAGCAAACTAAAGCTTGGAATAGCATCCCTGGACATCAAGCAAGCTATACAAATCATTACCTTGCCCTGAAAGCTCCTCCATTGCCACACACAATTCCAACTGGACAGGTAAGTTCATAAACTCGTATCTCTCTATCCAGGCATTGTTAGGTTTAGATTTGTGAAGAAATTATGTCACATTCATAGCCCTGAACATGCCCATATCATTAGTTTTCATTTATGTTATGTGTGCTTAGAGAATTTTATGTCTGAACATTGATAAAAAGTTAGGTTAAGAATTAGGAATGGAGAAATTCTCTCTCATTTCTGAGAGTTAGGATGAGTTCTTTATATGTCCAGAATCGTGGTTTGATGCTTAACACTTTTCATGTTGTGAGTTTGTGCTAAAAATCAGGGAATCTGGAGATAGCAAACGCGTGTTGTTGTTGTTCAAACAGGTTCTGAGGTTGAAGACAAAGTCTTCTTGGGCTGGGCCTGAGTTTGACTTCCTATTTGCACCACTTTTTTACTTTTGAACCCCCCTGTCCCATTTTAAGATATCTTTGTGATTTTTCATTCTTTCCTTTTGATTTAGTTTTTATATTTTTGTCTAAACATAAAAGCATAAAAAACATTTTTCCATATTTTTTGCATTTTATTTGATATTGATTTGCTTTATTTAGTTATATATATAAATAAATACATATTACTTTTTGTTTAGAATATTAGGAATAATACAAAATACATTTATTTTCTAATTTTATTTTATTTTATCTTCTGAAAACATTTTTTATAAAATATACTTTTTTTGTAAATATTAAATATTTTTATTTTTGTTCATATTTAACATATTTAATAAATAATACAAATACATATATATTTATTAGAATATTTAGGATAAAAATACAAAATATATACATTTTTATTTTTATTAATATTTAACATTAAAAATACTTTTTTGACAAATATACTTCTCTTTTATTTATTTTTTGTACATAATTAATAAATATTGCCTATATCATACAATAAATACTTTTATTTGTAAAAATTAGGGTTTTTGCCCTAAATGCATAAAAATGCCAAAAATTAATTGATTTTATTTTTGCTTATTTGATACATGATAAATACTTTTTACATACATATGAAAAAACCTTTTTTGCATTCTTGCATATTTATTTTATTTGAATATTGTGTAATTAAATACCTTGCAAAATTCCAAATTTGATGTAATAGTCTAGGGTTTTAATTCTTGTCAAAATACCCCCATTTGAACATTTGTACCCCCCTTCCCATATATTGTGTTGTAATAACTTAGGAACTTTATTTTTCTCACTTTAAAGCTTTCTAATTATGCCATGTTAGAATTAGGGTTTGTATGCAAATCAATTAACCAAAATAGTTTGACCTAATTTCAAGATAAACAAGCATGAAAATGGACAACACCAATCACACTTGCACCCCTAGGGTATTCCACTTGTTGCCTTCAATAATGGGCCATATTGCATGTTAGGTCTCTTTGGGCAAAACAAAACAATTCAAATGATCATAGTCCCTCGATGACGCTTTCGAAAGTTGCCTAAAAAAATGATCAAGTCCCTTAAAAGAAAAATTGCCCAAAGATACTTGGCACCATTGCAATTATGGTCTAAACGATGACCCGCGCTCGTCCCGTTCACATCCTAACACAAGATTGTCCACCAAATACAATGGTGGAACAAAATTGTTAAAAGGGTTAAAAACATAGGAGAAATCTTTGAGAAATTTAGGAGTAGACAAACTCTTAGTTACTTGAATCCAACTTGCAAAAAACACTTGCCTATTTTTCAAACCACACATCAATACACTTTCAAAACAACTTTCAAAAAAACTTTCAAAAAAACATTGAAAACTTTTTCAAAAGACATACACCTTTGTATACATCCCAACATGGATCATTACAAAGGTTGCCACCACATTGGCCTCTTTTCAAAACATTTTCAAAATCCACACACACAAAGCACCATTTCAAACAATTGAAAATTAAGGCAAGTTGATCTAAGCAAGTAACTAAGAGCCCATGGATAACCATGGATAGAAAGGGTGCTAATACCTTCCCTTTCTATAATCTACTCCCCGAACCCAAGAAAACATCTCAAAGGTTTTTGTTGTGCTTTTTAACCTTTCCTTAGGATAAAATAAAAAGTCGGTGGCGACTCTTGCTCAACCGAAACATTTGCGAAAACAAACGCAAACCTCAAGTCAGTTCTCCCACCGTATCACAACATCCAATACACAACTCAAAAAGCAATCAAGGGAAGTGTATTGGCAGACCATTTGGCACACCAACCTGTGGACGATTACCAATCATTGAACTTTGAATTTCCAGACGAAGATATCATGGTAGTAACTGATTGTGAAGTACCTGGACCGGATGAAGGACCTGAGGAAGGATCCCGATGGTCTATGCATTTTGACGGAGCCTCGAACGCTTTGGGTAACGGCATCGGTGCTGTGATCATATCCCCTAAAGGTACTCATACTCCACTCACCGCCCGGCTGTGTTTCAACTGCACCAACAACATGGCAGAATATGAGGCGTGTATCATGGGTCTTCAAGCTGCAATCGACTTAAGGATCAAGTTTCTGAGTGTTTTCGGAGATTCCGCTCTCGTGATCAATCAGATTAAAGGCGAGTGGGATACGAAATACCCAAATCTTATTCCTTACAAGGAGTATGTGTTGACTTTGCTTCCCCACTTTGAAAAGATAACTTTTGAACACTTCCCAAGAGAGGAGAATCAGTTAGCGGACGCACTAGCTACGATGTCTTCAATGTTCAAAGTCAAATGGGACAACGAGGCTCCCCGGATCATTATCTGGAAGTTGGACGAACCTGCATACTGCTGCGATCTTGAGGCCGAAGAGGTAACCGAAAAACCCTGGTATCATGAGGTGAAAAGATATTTGGAAGCTCAAGAATACCCCGAAGGCGCGTCGGTCAATGACAAGAAGTTCCTGAGAAGGTTTGCGGCAAAATTCTTCCTCAGCAATGATATTCTCTACAAACGAAATCATGATTCAACTTTACTGCGTTGTGTGGATAAGACTGAAGCAGAGAAGATCATGATGGAACTACATGAAGGTACATTTGGAACTCATTCCAGTGGACATACCATGGCAAAGAAAATCCTTCGGGCAGGATATTTCTGGTCCACAATGGAAGCCGACTGTTACCAACATTCTCGAACTTGTCATAAATGCCAGATCTACGCTGATAAAGTGCATATCCCTCCAATTCCTCTGAACGTCCTGACAGAACCTTGGCCTTTTGCAATGTGGGGCATTGATATGATCGGAGAGATCCGACCGACGGCATCCAACGGGCATCACTTCATCTTGGTAGCGATTGATTACTTCATGAAGTGGGTGGAAGCAGCCTCCTATGCAACCGTAACCAAGAGCGTCGTGGCACGTTTCATTCGGCATAACCTGATCTGTCGGTACGGCGTCCCGGAAAGAATCATTACGGACAATGGTACCAATCTTAACAACAAGATAATCACTGAGCTCTACGAGCAATTCAAGATACAACACCATAACTCTTCTCCTTACCGGCCGAAGATGAATGGAGCTGTCGAAGCAGCAAATAAAAACATCAAGAAAATTGTGCAGAAGATGACAGTGACCTACAAAGATTGGCACGAAATGTTACCATTTTCTCTTCTTGGGTACCGTACCTCAGCACGGACGTCAATCAGGGCAACACCCTTTTCCTTGGTCTATGGCATGGAGGAAGTCTTGCCGATTGAAGTCCAAATACCCTCTCTCCGGATAATGAAGGATGCAGACTTGAGCAAAGATGACTGGATCCAGACTCGACTTGATCAATTAAACCTAATCGACGAAAAGAGACTCACTGCTATTTGTCATGGTCAAACGTACCAAAAACGGATGATCAGGGCATTTAACAAGAAAGTCAGACCACAAGAGTATCAAGTTGGGGACCTGGTAATCAAACACATCATCCTTCCTCAAAGTGATCCCAGGGGCAAATGGACCCCTACGTACGAAGGGCCATTTGTGGTTAAACATGTGTTCTCAGGAGGAGCCATGATTCTAACCACCATGGATGGTGACGACCTTCCTCACCCCGCCAATGCAGACATAGTAAAAAGATACTACGCATGAATAAAAGACCCGCTAGGTTGACATACCTAGGCAAAAATAAGGGATTCCCGGCGAACCAAAAGGGTTCGGGCAAAAATAAGGGATGAAATGAAAAGAATCTGTACACCCGGCAAGTCGAAAACCTGAAAAGGCGGCTTGGGCAAAAATGGGTATCCCGGTGGACTGAAAACCCGAAAGGGCGGTCCAGGCAAAAGTTAGGGATAAAGCGTAACACTATGTCTCATTGGATCACCTTGCATCCAGAATTCGGCATCAACTATCGGGCTCAGACTTTGGCATTGATCAATCAGCTTCATCTTCAACTAAGCAGCAAAGTGATGGGACGCTTGAAGACATAAAGGCAATAGCAGAGTTGGAACCCAGTGGGAATATTGTTCACATAGCTGTTTTGTTTCCTTTTCAAAATTGTATAAACTTTATGTTATTCGGCGGCGTTCTCTTACTAGGACGTCAGCCTCTTGTACAAAAAACGCCTATTTACAGGCAAATTTCAAAATCAATACAAGTTCACTTTTCCAAACAAATTGCCAATTGTTTTTTCCTTTTTCTGTTTTGTCTTGCGAAGAACGTCCAATGTTCATTTTTGATATATGCATTTGACATTAAATTGCTAATTCATAAATACTTGCATACGAAACAAAAGACTGATTACAGGTGACATCTGAAACAGGGGGAATGTAGAATTGTCCAGGCAGTCGAGTTGCTCTGTCCGCCAAGGTACCAAGGTAGGTTCAACTGAAGAATGTGACCAAGTTACCTCAACTCCCCACAGAGTAAGACAAGATTCAGCAATACTCTCCCCAGGAAGATTTAGTCTATCATCAGCCCTACAACAGGCACCCTATTCCCCTAGCAAGTCAACAATACTCTCATCCAGCAGAGTTAGTCTACGGTCAGCCTAAAGGAAGTTGGGTATCCCCAGAAGATATCAACATTCCCCAGCGGAGTATAGGCATTCATCAGCAAGCATCCCCGGCAGTCTTGATCTAAGATTGTTCCCCGGTGGAATACAGACACTCCAGTGGAACCATTTTCCAGTACAGTCCGAATGTTTCCCCAGGAAAATTGGAGTCCATATCCCCAGCAGGTCTTGGAGCTTATCCCCGGTAGACTCTGGAAGTTTATCCCCTGCAGAATACGAACGTCCCTCCCCGTTTTCATTCAAAAGTTATTCCTCACAAGGGCTTATAACTGGGTTATCCTCAGCTGATTACCACGGAAGATCGCCCTCGGCGGAGTTCTTCCTATCCCCAGCGGAGTTCATCAAAGTTCCCCAACTTAACTTATCAACAGAATCCCCAGCGGAATTTATCATTGTTATCCCCAGCGGAGTCCATCATTGAAATCCTCAGCGGAGCTCTCGTCAAAACTTCGGCGAAGTATCTCTTCCCACAGAGCATTTCCCCTCAGAGTAATCTCTCCAACAAGTTTATTCCCCAACGGAGTCATCTTCTCCTACCGGTGTATTCTTGCAACCATCATCCCTAGCGGAAACGAAGAACTCTACTCTTCAACGTCAGCCCAGGATTTAATTCCCCAGCCGATCGTCAAGGATTTATTTTCCTAGACGAAAATACATTCATAAACATTTCACATTTCATACATCTTGCTTACATACATGATAAAGTGCATACAACACTATCTCATTTTGAACATCATGACATCATGCATTTCATACATCATGACATTGCATACAACTGATGTTCCGCCTTTTCAGGGAAAAAGACAACCCAAAAGACAACTACCTTCAACTGTCACAATTCCATATTCGATTCCTGTATCCAGCCAGGGTATATCTGTTGACGACTATTTCCAGATTCGATTCCTGTATCCAGCCAGGGCACATCTGAAGAGTCTGAAGATTCGATTCCTGTATCCGGCCAGGGTATATCTATCAACTGTTACAATTCCAAATTCGATTCCTGTATCCGGCCAGGGCATATCTACCAACTGTTACAATTCCAGATTCGATTCCTGTATCTAGCCAGGGCACATCTGAAGAGCTTGAAGATTCGATTCCTGTATCCGGCCAGGGCATATCTATCAACTGTTACAATTCCAGATTCAATTCATGTATCCAGCCAGGGCATATCTGTTGACGACTAATTCCAAATTCGATTCCTGTATCCAGCCATGGCACATCTGAAGAGTTTGAAGATTCGATTCCTGTATCCAGCCAGGGCATATCTGTTGACGACTAATTCCAGATTCGATTCCTGTATCTAGCCAGGGTACATCTGAAGAATTTGAAGATTCGATTCCTGTATCCAGCCAGGGCATATCTGTAGACGACAATTCCAGATTCGATACCTGTATCCAGCCAGGGCATATCTGTGAGCAACCGATTGTAGATTCGACACCTGTATCTAGCCAGGGCATGTCTGCATGAAGAGATCAAAGATCAACACCTGTAACAAGCCAGGAAAACATTTGTCTTTCTCAAAGTGCGCAAGTTCTCGCTAAGGAATCTCTTATGCGACCAACACTTCCAAATGGCATCTATAAGCCCATTCCCGACAAGTTTCTGTCACGCCTTCAGATGGCATCTATAAGCCCATCTCCCTATCCACCATCTCTCCAAATGGCATCTATAAGCCCATTCCTGACATCACATTTGCTGATACTCCAACATGCGAGTGCAAATTTCCGGGCACTCTATTGTCCAATCTCCTTTTACCCTCGAGTCACGAAAGGAAAACTTGCCAATCTAACTCTTCAGGTTCAAGAAGATTGAACAGGGGCAACTGTTGTACCCCAAAATTTTCCCTCCCATTCTCTCAACATTTTCTCATCACAAGGCCCTTGGAGCTCAAGATCCAATTAGGGTTTCCTCTGCAAAACTTCTCTTAGCACTGTTGACCCAAATTAGGGTTTGTGTTTGCACAAAGATATTTTGACCTAAAATGCCTAAAATGACTTTCATGCTTCATGTTGGACTCCCAAGTTTATCCATACCAAGTTTCAAGCCTTGATTCCAACCTTTGCCCAGGCAATTGGACAGTTGACCTAGAAATCAGCTGTATTGGGGAAAAAGTCAACTGTGGCCAATTGACAGTCAAACCTCGTGGAAATTGACCCACATCAACATTATGAACTCATATGGACCATTTGATCAAGTTTGGATCACAATTCCACAAGAAATTTGATCAGATCACCAAAAGGGCAAAATGGTCATTTTTAGGGTTTTGACTGCACAAAGGCAATTTTTGACTGTTTGACCTAGCCAATGGCAAACCAAACTCACCTATGGACTCAAGGACCCCATGTAATTGTCTTGACATACTCAACAAGTTCAAAAGATCCCAAATGCACAAGATTGACACTGGAATTTTCCAGTCAATTGATCAATTTTTGACTGTATACTGAAAAGTCATACTTTGACTTTTTGGTCAAAATTAAGTGTCAAGATTCATTTTTCATCAAAATATGCCAAATCATGAAACTTGTTCATCAAGAAATCAAGAATCACAAATTAGGGTTTGAAATGAAGATTTTTCATAACTTAGAATTTTTCTAAGTTATGAAAAACCCTAATTTTTTCCTAACTTTGTCCCACTTTCTCATCAAGATGCATTTGGATTCAAGGAAAAGTCAAAACATGAAAGTTGTAGTCCATTGCAAAATCCACAACTTTGATTCACAAAGTTTCCTCGAAAGAAGCTTGTAGCTCAAGTTACAATTTTTGGAACAAGGGTACCAAACCATTCTTAACTTAGAGAAATTTTGACCTATTTTAGGCAGGATTTTTGCCTAACTTCAAGACCATTTTTCACACACTTCCACTTGGAATTTCAATTTGCATTACAAAGATGGATTGTAGTACACATTCCAAGCTTTCCAAAATGTCCAAGAACTCATCAAACAACCTCATGGTTAGAGAGAATCGAATTTGGCAATATGGGAAAAACTCACTTTGGTCATGACCAAGTTACATGTCCATAACCTTGCATTTTTGAACTAAGCATACCTTAAGCTAGATTACAGGTCCTTATCTCATTCACACTCAATAATTTAATGCAAACCCCTTGTGTTCAAGCCTTGCATTATGTGTTTAAGCATTACATGGAAGTTTAACCCTTAAATAGAAAAAGCAAATTATCCATTTTAGAAAAGATGAACTTTATGTCAAAGTTGCAAATCAAGAAGTACAAGGCCATATCTTTGGGCACAAGTTCAGAAGAAAAACACACTGATCAAGGGGAAAGGTTGCAGCATAGATTGGGGGCCTGCATCAGTCTAGAACACAACTTGAACTTTTGTTGCTTAAGTAAGAAGAAACTTGACATAACAACTACCAACTCTCATTTCTGCCAAGACCAACTTAAGCAAACTTGTTAAACACATTCTAAACAACCACCCTGACCTGAAACACGAGCCAACCATCTCCATTGCTTTCTCAAACACAAAATCACCATTAAATTGCACAAAAACAGGGCATTCTGCACTTGGACTTGGCTAGCTCATTTCCATCGTGCATCTTGGCCAAAACCACTTCAAATACTTTCCATACCATCCATACAAACTGTCCAAAGCATTAGAAGCAGACTGTAACACTCCTAACTAACATCACCATTTTCATTTTTCTATTTTGCAGTTGAAGTGCCATAACACGATTCACTTGGTTTCAAAGCAAACTAAAGCTTGGAATAGCATCCCTGGACATCAAGCAAGCTATACAAATCATTATCTTGCCCTGAAAGCTCCTCCATTGCCAGACACGATTCCAACTGAACAGGTAAGTTCATGAACTTCTATCTCTCAATGTAGGGAGAACTAGCTCTAAGTTTGTGAATGAAAAATGTTATGCTCATGTCCCTGAAGCTATACATATCTTTACTTTCCATTTATTTTGCCTGTGTTATGAGAATTTGAGGTCTGAACATTGATAAAAAGTTAGGTTAAGAATTAGGAATGGAGAAATTCTCTCTCATTTCTGAGAGTTAGGATGAGTTCTTTATATGTCCAGAATCGTGGCTTGATGCTTAACATTTTTCATGTTGTAAGTTTGTGCTAAAAGTCCAGGAATCAGGAGTTGTGTTTGAAGCATCAAAGGCGCGCGTTTTTCAAATGTGTTGTCTGAAGGTTGAAGACAAAGTCTTCTTGGGCTGGGCCTGAGTTGACTTCTTATTTACACCACTTTTTTACTTTTGAACCCCCCTGGCCCATTTTAAGATATCTTTGTTATTTTTCATTTTTTTCCTTTTGATTTAGTTTTTATATTTTTGTCTAAACATAAAAAGTATAAAAAAAACATTTTCCCACATTTTTTTGCATTTTATTTGATATTGATTTGCTTTATTTAGTTATATATATAAATAAATACATATTTCTTGTTGTTTAGAATATTAGGAATAATACAAAATACATTTATTTTCTAATTTTATTTTATTTTATCTTCTGAAAACATTTTTTATAAAATATACTTTTTTTGTAAATATTAAATATTTTTATTTTTGTTCATATTTAACATATTTAATAAATAATACAAATATATATATATATTTATTAGAATATTTAGGATAAAAATACAAAATATATACATTTTTATTTTTATTAATATTTAACATTAAAAATACCTTTTTGACAAATATACTTCTCTTTTATTTATTTTTTGTACATAATTAATAAATATTGCCTATATCATACAATAAATACTTTTATTTGTAAAAATTAGGGTTTTTTTCCTAAATGCATAAAAATACCAAAAATTAATTGATTTTATTTTTGCTTATTTGATACATGATAAATACTTTTTACATACATATGAAAAACCTTTTTTTTTTTTTTTTTGCATTTTTGCATATTTATCTTATTTTTATTTGAATATTGTGTAAATAAATACCTTGCAAAATTCCAAGTTTGATGTAATAGTCTAGGGTTTTAATTCTTGTCAAAATACCCCCATTTGAACATTTGTACCCCCCTTCCCATATATTGTGTTGTAATAACTTAGGAACTTTATTTTTCGCACTTTAAAGCTTTCTAATTATGCCATGTTAGAATTAGGGTTTTTATGCAAATCAATTAACCAAAATAGTTTGACCTAACTTCAAGATAAACAAGCATGAAAATGGACAACACTAATCACACTTGCACCCCTAGGGTATTCCACTTGTTGCCTTCAATAATGGGCCATATTGGATGTTAGGTCTCTTTGGGCAAAACAAAACAATTCAAATGATCATAGTCCCTCGATGACGCTTTCGAAAGTTGCCTTAAAAATGATCAAGTCCCTTAAAGGAAAATTGCCCAAAGATACTTGGCACCATTGCAATCATGGTCTAAACGATGACCCGCGCCCGTCCCGTTCACATCCTAACACAAGATTGTCCATCAAATACAATGGTGGAACAAAATTGTTAAAAGGGTTAAAACATAGCAAAGATCTTTGAGAAATTTAGGGTAGATAGCTCTTGATTACTTGCCAACTTGCAAAACAAAAACGCTTGCCTATTTTTCAAACCACACATCAATACACTTTCAAAACAACTTTCAAAAAAACATTGAAAACCTTTTCAAAAGACATACACCTTTGTATACATCCCAACATGGATCATTACAAAGGTTGCCACCACATTGGCCTATTTTCAAAAACATTTTCAAAACATTTTCAAAACACACACACAAAGCACCATTTCAAACAATTGAAAATTAAGGCAAGTCGATCTAAGCAAGTAACTAAGAGCCCATGGATAACCATGGATAGAAAGGGTGCTAATACCTTCCCTTTCTATAATCTACTCCCCGAACCCAAGAAAACATCTCAAAGGTTTTTGCTGTGCTTTTTAACCTTTCCTTAGGATAAAATAAAAAGTCGGTGGCGACTCTTGCCCAACTGAAACATTTGCGAAAACAAACGCAAAAACTCAAGTCAGTTCTCCCACCGTATCACACATCTCTTTAAGGAATTTTGTGAAAAACATGGTATTGATCATAACTTTTCCGCACCATGCACTCCACAACAAAATGGAGTAGTGGGACGCAAAAACCGTGTTTTAGAAGAACTCGGAAGAACTATGATCAATGAACATGCCCTTCCTAAGTATTTTTGGGCCGATGCCATAAGTACGACTTGTTATGTTTTGAGTAGGATCCTAATCTGTCCAATTCTAAACAAAACTCCTTATGAACTACTAAAAGGAAGAAAACCTAATATTTCACACCTTCACGTTTTCGGATGTAAATGTTTTGTGTTGAATAATGAAAAAGAAAATCTTGGTAAGTTTGATTCAAAAGTTGATGAAGGTATCTTTCTTTGATACTCTCAATGAAGTAAAGCTTATAGAGTATTTAACAAAAGGTTACAAATTGTTGAGGAATCCGTGCATGTATCTTTTGATGAATCTTGTCCGAGATCAGCCGGAAAAGGTATTGTATTTGATGGTGCAGGTGTATCTTCGGAAAGTATACTTAAAGATCCGGATGTTAAAAGCAATGAAAATAATTCCCAATTGGAATGTGAATCTATCAAAGAAAAAGATCCGGATACTAAAAGTAATGAAAATGATCTCCCATTGGAATGGAAATCTATCAAGGATCACCCCATCGACAATATCCTTGGAGATATCATAAAAGGAGTCACTACACGATCCAAGATAAGTAACTTTTGTTATCATTTTGCTTTCGTCTCACAAGTTGAGCCTAAAAACTCCAAAGACGCTTTACTCGATGAACATTGGTTTTTAGCTATGCAAGATGAGCTGAACCAATTTAAGAGAAATGGTGTTTGGGATCTTGTCCCTCATCCGCGAGACCATCGTGTAATTGGCACTAAATGGTTGTTTAGGAACAAATTGGACAAAAAAATAATAATAACTCACAACAAGGCCCACCTTTTTGCTAAAGGGTATAACCAAGAGGAGGGCATTGACTATGAGGAAACTTATGCATTGGTCGCCCGACTCGAGGCTATACGCCTTTTACTTTCCTTTTCATGTTCACAAAATTTCAAGTTATATCAAATGGATGTTAAGAGTTCTTTTCTAAATGGCTATATTAATGAAGAGGTGTATGTATCTCAACCTCCCGGATTTGAAAACTTTGAGCATCCTAACCATGTGTACAAACTAAAACGTGCTTTATATGGTCTTAAACAAGCCCCCAGGGCTTGGTATGAACACCTTAGCATGTTTTTGTTAGAACAAGGATTAACAAGAGGAAAGGTCGATACAACTCTTTTCATTAAACACCAAGGAAAACATTCAATTTTAGTACAAGTTTGTGTAAATGATATCATATTTGGTTCTACTAATACATCCTTGGTCAAGGAGTTTTCTAAGTTGATGCATGGAGAATTTGAAATGAGTATGATGGATGAATTAAAGTAATTCCTTGGGTTTCAAATTAATCAACTCGAGGAAGGGACTTTTGTGAGTCAAACCAAGTATTGTCAAGAACTATTAAAGCGCTTCGATATGGCAAAATCAAAGATTATTGACACTCTAATGCCTACCGCGGTTAATCTTGATCGTGACGAACATGGTAAGCTGGTTGATGTAAAAATGTATAGAGGTATGATTGGTTCCCTTCTTTACCTTACCGCTTCTCATCCCGATATTATGTTTAGTGTATGTATGTGTGTTAGGTATCAATCATACCCCAAGGAGTCACATTTAAAATTCATTAAACGCATACTCAAGTATCTTTGTGGTACGACTAAGTATGGGTTATAGTTCTCTAAGGGTAGTGATTGCTCTTTGGTTGGTTTTTCCGATTCCAACTTTGCCGGTTGCAAGTTGGATAGGAAAAGTACTAGTGGTATGTGTCATTTCTTTTCAAATTACTTAGTAAGTTGGCATAGCAAGAAACAAGTTTCCATTACTTTGTCAACTGTCGAGGCGGAATATGTCGCAGCTGGTAATTGTTGTGCCCAAATTTTGTGGCTCAAACAAAGATTACTTGATTTTGATGTCAAACTCAATCATATTCCGATATTTTGTGATAACACTAGTGCCATAAACCTAACCAAAAACCCAGTTTTACATTCACTCACCAAACATATTGAGATTAGACATCACTTCCTTAGGGATCATGTAGAAAAAGGCGATGTTGTATTTGAGCATGTTGGTAGCACAAATCAACTTGCATATATTTTCATAAAACCTTTTGCGACCAAGCCTTTCTTCCACATCCGTAGGGAACTTGGCGTTCTCGATATTTCAGATAGGTTGCAACTACATTAGTTGCATTACTCTTATTTACACTTGTACTCTCATGAATTATCTACACTCTTGTATCAAGTTACTTGTGAGGGCAAATTATCATTCTGCATCATATAGGTAATATCATTTTAACTCTAACTCTATTCTTGATAACTCAATTCAGTAAACTTGAAAATTCTTAATTCCTTGTGATAAGTGCTTTTCAATCTTTGTGATTTGTGATATATGCTTAGGTAGTTATTTATGTTTTATTGTGTCTTAAAATTCATGAATATGTACAAAATTGAAAAATAAGCATGCTTAGGTCGACCTATGACTGAGAACCGTCGATGCATACTGGAACTTTGCAAATTACATGAACTTTAGCTAGTATTCGTTGTTTAATTATTTTTGAATTATGACTTACTTTGTGTTTGTCTTCCTTTGAACATCGGTTTGTAACTATACTATATGATTGGTGTCTATTTATTTTCTATGCCTTTCTCTAACATATCTTTATGTGATTGTTTATTAGATTTATTGATTGCCAAAGTAGATAATGATGTAACCTTACTTATATTTATTGTTGTTACTTTAACATGTTATTTTAACTCTTTTTGATGTTGTCAAAGGGGGAGAAGCATGTGGAAGTCAAGAACAGATGATATGAAAGCCAATATGAAGCGAAAGGGTTCACAAAGATAGGGGAGAAATATCCAAGATTAACATTCTGATACATGGTGCTAAGGACAAGTTTTGCCATCATCAAAAAGGGGGAGTATGTGAGGGCAAGATTTAAATGATGTCAAAACTATGTTGGAAATGTTGCTAGATGATATGGTGGACAAAGTAGCATGAAAAGTCTTCAAGAATTGGGATTTTTGAAATTTTAAATTCTATGGGTCGACTCAAAGAAAGCTCAGGTAGACGCATGACTAAAAGTTGCTCCTTTAGGAAGTCTCGGGTTTTCTCACGTTGACTATGTGGTCGACTCATCCTCAAAGCAATGTTTAGGAACTATGAGTCGACGCATACCCCTGGAGCAGTCGACGCATGGTTCTTGCACTCTGTCATATGGAACCTTTGGGAATGCTCAGGTCGAGTCACCTCTTTTGCATAGATCGACGCATGGCTTGTATACACTGTCATATGGCACTTACTGGAATACTCAGGTCGAGTCCCCTTTTGCATAGGTCGATCGTTCGCTCGTAAAAACTATTTTTTTGTCTGTTAGTTTGGGTCTTGACCTTAGATGACATATATATATATATATATATATATATATATATATATATATATATATATATATATATATATATATATATATATATATATATATATATATATATATATATACTTGTTTGGTTATTTCATTTGGTTTCCAACAAGAAAAGCAAAATAGATACACAAGGTACTCATCATCTTCAACCTCTCACTCATCCATTGATAACTACACATAATATTTTTTGTCGATCAAGGTGTGGAGCGTGTGTTGACAACGTCCGAAGTAGAAGATTGAAATCTTGTTTGGGTTGATAATTGTGGGTTTTTCTTGAATAAAATCTGAGGGTTTTGTCCTCCAAGATAATTGGGATTTGGGGTTTTTTGACAATTATTTGCTTCATCAACTTCAGTCGTGCTTAAGGGATTGAGGAATTATAGGTTCACTCAACAAGGTAGCTACAATCGGAGGATTTTGAAGGAAGAATTGGGGTCATCATCTTGTGATCAAATCAGTTGAGCAGAGGGTTTGAGAAACGGTTTGGGTTCTCAACAAGGTAGCTACAACCGGAGGTTTATTGAAGATTGGTGATATACTTGATTCAAATCAAATCAAGGGAAAAGAGGAGCTTAGTTTTCAATTCAACATATTGGGTTTGAATTGTGGTGACTATTTTCTATCACTTGTATAAAATTTGCAACCATAATAGAAACTATCCTAATTCTAAATTCTAGAATTAGGGGAAGACGTACCCCACGCGAGGACGACAGGGGGAAATGCCTTAACAAATCTCATGTCGTTTTTCTTTCTCGCTCTTTACCGTTTATTTGCAATAATCTGAAAATGTGCTCTTGTGGTTCCAATTGTCCTGATTTGTAGTGAAATAAAATTGTTACTAAAAACTATAGTAATCACTTTGATTGCTATAATTGATTTCAGCACTACAAATTAAGGTGGATTGAACTTGGTGAAGTTAACCACACCAAGTGTTCGATAAAAGTCCAAAAGTGAAAATTTGTGTATTTTCTTCTCAACATTTCATTGGAAGTAATTGACAATAGTTAAAGAGTATAATTGATAAATTATAATTGAGTTAAATATTAATAATTCTCATTGATTCATTCCATTCGGTTTTTCGCATATCCGGTCTTTTCAATAGAGGATCGTTTTAGACGAGTGTATCCGGGTAGCTTTCACTGCGCTTTAAATTTCTTAAAAACTGACTTTTAAAAATCAAGGTATCTATTTAACCCCCCTTCTAGATACGTCCTATCGTTTAACAAGTGGTATCACATCACTGGTTCATCTAGTGCTTCACGTATAACTCTTTAGACAATGGAGAACAATTCAAAAGGGTCGTACAATAGAGCGCCTATTTTCACCGGTGAAAACTATAACTATTGGAAAGATTGTATGTGTATGCATATCAATTTTGTTGATAGAGAAATTTGGAAAGTCATAGAAGAAGGTCCTATGGCCATAACTTTGTTAAACAATGTGGGTGGCGTTGTACCTAAACCGGAAGCACAATGGGATGAAAAAGATGAGAAAAACTATGCTTATGACTGGAAAGTAATACATATGCTCATATCAGCTCTTGGAGTTGATGAATACTTTAGTATCTCACATTGTGCTACCGCTAAGGAAATGTGGGATGCTTTACAAGTTATTCATGAGGGTACAAACGATGTCAAACTAGCAAGGACAAGTTACCCATGTGGCATACTTAGTCTTGTTGTTTGTCATTGTCATGTATTATCTGCACAGATCCCTCCAAGAGTTAAGGTATATCTCTGACTTTAGATTTCATGCTAAATGCGAGAAGTTAAATATCATTAGCCTCAGCTTCCCAGATGACGTTCTAATCTTTACTAGAGGGGATAAGATTTCAGTTGATTTACTTATGCATTATTTCAAGAATTTTTCTAAATCTATTGGCCTTGTTATAAACCCTTCCAAGTGCAAAGTATATTGGAGCAGTGGATAGTAGCATAAAAGAGGATATCAAACACATCACTGTGTTTAAAGAGGGATCTTTCCCTTTCAAATACCTGGGTGTGCCTCTCACAAGGAAAAAATTATCAGTTAACCATTATATGAGTTTAATTGATAAAATCGTTGCTAGAATTACTCATTGGAGCGCCAAGTTACTTAGTTATGCATGAAGGCTTCAACTCATTTGAAGCACCAACTATGCTATAACTAATTACTGGATGGCATGCTTCCCGTTCCCAAATAAAGTGATTTAGAAAATCAATGCCATCTGTTGATCGTTTCTCTAGACTGGTGGAACTACTATTTCTAGGAAATCTGCCATCTCTTGGAAATAGGTTTGTGCCCCTAAGAATCAAAGAGGTCTTAACTTGATTAATCTGGAAATCTGGAATACAGTTACCATGATGAAGCTGTTGTGGAACGTGTGCAGTAAGAAGGACAATTTATGGGTTTAGTGGATAAACTGCTATTATACGAAAAATTACGACGTGATGTCAATTGGAATAAAAGATTTGTGCTCGTGGATTCTAAAAGGAATTCTGAAGTAAAGACATAAGGCCCAATCTATTAATAGCTGGAAGATCTTGTTGCAAAAGGACAAGTTTGTGTCGAAGATAGTGTACAACGAGTTGCTGGATATTTCTAGCAAAGTCCCTTGGAGGAAACTTTTGTTCTCCAACTTGGCCAGACCTCATGCGCGGTTTATGTTCTGGACTGCTTGTCATGGAAGATTTTCCACTATGGTTAGGTTGAGGAAGTTTGGGTTACTTAGTGATAGCAAATGTAACGTTTGTGATCAACTTGAAACAATTGACCACCTCTTGTTTGAATGCAATGAAATGAAGGAAGTTTGGAGTCAGATTTTAAAGTGGAAATGGATTAACCATCAGCCAAAGAAGTGGATTAAAGAGCTTAGTTAGATGATGTTGCAAGCTAAAGAAAAGGCTCATAGAGCAACTCTACTCAAAACAGCTTTTACCGAGACTGTTTATGAGCTTTGGAAATATAGAAATGATGTGAGTTTTGGGGGTATAGTTAATAATACACACTTAGGAAAAAAGATTATGGATAATATAGTTTATAGAAGTTGGTTTCATAAAAAGATGAGAAAGTATATTACTAGAATTTTGATTTCTTAGTGTGTTGGGTTGTTGGACTGGATCCTCGCGATCGCCTAATTTTCATTGTTTTTATTTTAATCAAATATATGATTATTTCAATAATAATAATAATAATAATAATAATAATAATAATAATAATAATAATAATAATAATTGATAGTTGGTTAATTCTTGTTATGTAGTTATTTGGGCTTTTTAGCATGTGTAATTGGGCCTGGGCATTTTGCCTATATAAAGGACCATTGTGATTGTAATCATAGAGCAGCAACAATAATACAAATCTATTAGATAGTTAGTTACACTTAACTAACTAAATATTTCTCTCTCTCTCTCTCTCTCTCTCTCTCTCTCTCTCTCTCTCTCTCTCTCTCTCTCTCTCTCTCTCTCTCTCTCTCTCTCTCTCTCTCTCTCTCTCTCTCTCTCTCTCTCTCTCTCTTCTTCTTCTTGTTTTCACAAAATCATCTTTCTTGAATCCTTTGTTCCAACAAATTGGTATCAGAGCTTGTTTGCAATTCAGAGAGAATCTAATGGCAAATGGATCAACAACATCAACACAATTTCCAGCAAATCTACCGGTTTTTAAAGTTGAAAACTATCAACGATGGATGTTGCAAATGAAGGTTATTTTCAGATTTCAAGATGGCGTGGAAATATTGAATGAAGGAATATCAGAACTGGAAATAGATGCTACGGAAGCCCAAAAAGTTATGCACAAAGATCAGAGGAAGAAAGATGGCACGGTGTTGTTCTTGATTCACCAGTGTGTGGATTGTGAAGTATTTGAGAATATAATTGAAGAAGAAACAACAAAAAAAGCTTGGGAAAAGTTGAAATATTTGTATGATGGAGATGAGAAACTGAAGAAGGTGAAGTTGCAGACATTAAGGAAGCAATATGAGATGCTTCAGATGAAAGAGGATGCATCTATTTCTACATATTTCTCAAGAGTTGTGACGCTAACAAACCAGATGAAGGCATATGGTGAAGCGCTTACGGATCTGCAAAAGATAGAAAAGGTATTGAGATCTTTAATCGCAGATTTTGATTACTTTGTTGTAACAATTGAAGAGGCCAAGAATCTATCTGAGATGAAGTTGGAAGAACTTCAAGCTTCATTGGAGGCTCACGAAATGAGACTATAGCAGAGAAACTCAGAAAGAGAGAAGACAGTTGAACAAGCATTGCAATCAAGATTCAGCAAAAAAGCTGGAAAAGAGAAGTCGAAGCAGCGAAAGAATCTTGTTGATGATGAGAAGTCAAGCAAGAATACTGATTCTAAAGGTGTGGGAAATAAGTATTATGGGAAGAAAGTTGACACGAAAGAGGTGCAATATTACAATTGTCAAGGTTTTGGCCACTATGCTAGAGACTGTCGAAGAAAGAAAGCTGCAAGGTCGAAAGATAGTGATGAATCTCAATATGCACGAGCTGGAGATAGTGATTTTGATGATGTGTTGTTGCTTGTGAATGCTCAGTCGACTACTGAGAAAAACAACATGTGGTATCTGGATTTAGGATGTAGCAACCAAATGACTGGCAATAAAAACTGGTTTACTAAGTTAGATGAGTCAGTCGAAAAGGTGATAAAGTTTGCAGATGGCAGGCATATCAAATCAGGTGGTAAATGAGATATTTCGATTATCAGAAAGGATGGTCGAAAGGCTACTATCACTGAAGTTTTATATGTACCTTAGATGACAAGTAACTTGATAAGTGTAAGTCAATTACTTGCAAAATGCTTCAATATGAAGTTGGAGAATAATTAGATGAAGGTATATATGCTGATGGGAGGCTAATAATGAAAGCACCATTGGCGGAGAACAAAACATTCAAGGTTGAACTTAACACATCATATCACAAATGTCTTGCTTCAACCACAGAACAAGACAAAAACTGGCTATGGCATCACAGGTGTGGACATATAAACTTCAAGAGTTTATGTATGCTCAATAAGAAAAGACTGGTGCTTGGGTTTCCGTATGTGAAGGAACCAAAGCAGATATGTGAGGAATGTTGCAAAGCAAAATAAGCAAGGAAGGCGTTCAAACGTGATTTGCCTATAAGATAAAGGCAAAAACTGGAGCTGGTTCATTCAGATGTGTGTGGACCCTTTGAAGTAAAGTCCAATGGAGGTAATAGGTATTTCCTTACTTTCATTGATGAATTCACCAGAAATATGTGGATCTACCTTATTGAAAGGAAAAGTGAGGTATTCACATAGTTCAAGAAGTTTAAGTTGCATGTTGAGAAACAAAGTTGCTGCAAATTAAAGAAGTTAAGAACTGATGGTGATGGTGAATATACTTATGCTGAATTTGCTAGATTTTGCAAAGAGGAAGGTATAGAGCATGAAGTTATTGCATCCTATACGCCTCAGCATAATCGCATAGCTTAGAGAAAGAATATAAGTGTACTGAACATGACGAGATGTATGTTGAAAGCTAAGAATATGTCTAAGAGATTTTGGGCTGAAGTAGATTTGACAGCAATATACATTCTAAATAGATGCTCAACAAAGAAGATGGTCGGAAAGACACCACATGAGGCTTAGATAGGGTCGAAGACAAATGTAAGTCATCTTAGAATTTTTGGATCAATGTGTTTCAGGCATGTACCTGAACAATTGAGAAAAAAGCTGGATAATCAAAGTGAAGTCATGGTGCTTCATAGGTTATCATTTCGACTGATGAATACAGTTGTATTCACCAATTGAAGATAAACTAGTGATCAGTAGAGATATTCTTGTAGATGAAAGCAAAGAGTGGGATTGGAGTTGAAGTTCAGTTCGACAAGAATTAGACAACCGTCACAACTGTGTTGAAGAAGATGATCAGGACGAAGCTTCGACAAGTCGAAATGAAGAACTACCTGTGCAGAATGAAAGAAGATCCACAAGAACAAGAACTGAGTTGACTAGGCTGATTGGATATGAGAGGTTTCCATATCAAGCAATCGATGCAGATGGTGACTTAATCGAAGAAGCCATGATGATGGCTGAAGTAGAACCAATTGATTTGGGCGAAGCCTTGAGCAATTCGAATTGGTGTGAATCCATGAAAGAAAAACTTAGAGCATTGAAAAGAATAAGACTTGGGAGCTTGTCGAAAGAACCAATAAGAAACCAATTGATGTGAAATGGATCTATAAGGTGAAACGAAGGCCAAATGGTGAGATTGCAAAGTATAAGGCAAGACTGGTGGCCAGAGGTTTTCTACAAAAACCTGGTATTGACTTTGATGAAGTATATGCGCTTGTTGCAAGGATCGAAACAATTAGGATTGTTGTTTCGATAGTTGCATGTAGAGGATGGAAAATGCACCAACTTGATGTAAAGTCAGCATTTTTGAATGGTCCATTGGAAGAAGAAGTCTATGTTACTCAACCACCAGGTTTCGACGTCAAAGGGAAAGAGTCGAAAGTTTATAGATTAAGAAAGGCTCTCTATGGCTTGAAGCAAGCTCCTAGTGCTTGGAATAAAAGGATAGATAGCTTCCTAATCGAAGCAGATTTCATAAATTGTGTCTCTGAACATGGAGTATATGTAAATGATGTCGGAAGTGTATATCGAATCATTTTATATCTCTATGTTGATGATTTACTCGTTACAGGAGCAGCCGAAGCCGAAATAATGAAGGTAAAGTCGAAGTTAATGCAGGAATTCGAAATGTCTGATTTAGGGGAATCTCTCCTATTTCTTGGGAATGGAATTCAAAGACATCGAAGAAGAGTTTCTTGCATAAATGAAGTATGCTCAAGATATACTGAAGAGGTTCAATATGAGATATTATAAGGTAGTTGTTACTCCATTAGAGACTGGAGCAAAGCTGAAAAGGGAATTGAATGATGAGTTTGTAAGTTCGACCCTTCACAAACAAATCATAGGATCCTTGAGGTATCTTCGCAATACTAGACCAGATATTTGCCAAAGTGTAGGATTGTTGAGCAGATTTAAGGAGAAGCCTCAAGAATGTCATCTCATCGCATTGAAGAGGGTGTTGAGATACATAAAAGAAACTATTGATCATGGTGTGCTGTTACCAAAGAAATCGAAGAACAACTCAGATATCGAAGTTCATGGATACACTGACTCAGACTTCAGTGGAGATCAAGACGAAACGAAGAGTAC